>JZKD02S1932960.1:1730777-1748063 GCA_000966675.3 Picea glauca
TTTGAAGAATGTTGTAGATTCATTAGCAAAATCTATGAGAACTGAGAAGTTATCTTGCTGTACAGGATCGCTGGGCATTGTTGACTATGTAACCATGAAACTTTTTGTACGCAAAGAAAACAACAAGTGGGAGAATGTTGGGTATGTATTATGTTCTTTTCATGACTAGAAATAGTGTCTACGTTGCGCTGGGGACGAAGCACCCCCTATCCCGGGCGATCATAGGGGGGCGGGATCCCCTCTGCGCGGGGGTTTGAGGGCAGCGCCCACCAAAAAAAATTGGCAGTTTTTTGCATCCGTTTTTGGATGATTTTTCGGCACATGGTTTTCGTCGATGGTTTTCTATTTCTAGTTAAGGAATTAGGGTTGTTGACTACTCCAGGTTATTGGATTAGGTTTTTTGATGCTATGGGATCCTATATGTATATTTTATTGTAAACAATGTATGATGTGAATGAATATAGAATATGTTGGTTTTCCCGATTTGGGTTTCCAAGGGAAAATTCTTTGTGTAATGTATGTATTTGCCATTTTATCTTTTCTATTTTTTTATTGAAAATATGTTTGCAGTAAACAATTGTACAAGGTTAAAATCTACCGTAGCAACCATACAATCCAGAATGTCCATGGCAATTCCATAGTGAGTGCGCTTTCTTTATATTTTCATTTCATAACTGAGAAGAAACGAGCAAGGCATAGGCCTGTATGGCTGCTACAAGATCTTCTACTTTTGTCCATGGAAAATCCATAGTGAGTGCACTTTCTTTGCATTTGCATTTCTTAACTGAAAAGAAATGAGCAAGGCATAGGCCTCACTTTCTAGATAGGTTTTCCCTATATCGAGTGTTCCCAAGGTACATCTTGTGTTCATAGTGTGGATAGTATGATATTTTCTTAGATTTCATTTTTTGTATTTTTCATTATTTTAAGTGCTAAGTTAGTAATACTAAATATAAAATCTAAAGTAAAACACTACACAATAAAATATTGTAGAATATTGTAAGATTTGTCATGATGAATTATTCTAATGGAACATACATGACAATTTATAGATCATATTGGTGTCTAAGAAACTTTATTTCAGTTTTTTTGTGGAAAGTTGTAGGATCCAGGAATTTGCTTAAGAAATCGTTCTCAAAACCCTATCCGTTGCAAATAATTATTGTAGCAATCCATGGGATGAATCATAGGAGAGATTTTCAAAGCTAGAAGCACAATTTGTTGACATATCTTGCAACATGGCCATCCTCATGGAAGCACTAGAGAACAAGCTTGGAACTTTGGGGGAGTTTGGTATCTCTAACTCAAAAGCTTGCTCAGATGAGAAATCTGGAGATAACGAAAGCCCAAAAAATGTAGTTGAAAAAAGAGCCAGAGAAAGAGAGACTTGTAGCCATCACTTCTTCCAAATTTATGTTTAAAGTGGAAGCGAAAGTGGACATCGAACCCTAACTAAATGAGAATGATGGTGTTAAGTTGAATCAATGGTTGCAATAGTTAGAAGTTTATTTCAATGTTCATAACATAGGAGAATAGCTAAAGACTTCATTTTCCTTGCTACAGTTAGAGGCCCATGCCCAAACTTGGCGGGAGAGTCAAACATAGACAATTAGGCTAGAAGTGATCTCCTAATAACTAAGTGGGAGGTGTTCAAAACCCTCATTGATTCCCAATTCTACTCTATTGGGTATGAAGAATACTAATGGATTTGTTGGAAGTACTTCTAGCAAAAGCAAGGGAAAAGTGTGCAAGAGTACACCATCGAGTTTAGAAAACAAGCAATTGTGTCGGGTTTGTCTCCCAAGAACCTAGATGTACTCCCTAAGTATTTAGGATATCTACATATCTCTTTAAACCTAAGATAGTTGATGAGGCATCTGTGCAAGCACAATATCTAGAGAATATGAATGAGAAGAAAGAACATCCAAGTAGTTCTAAGGAGGGAAAGGAAAAGTGGAAAGGAAAGTATAAGAAGACAACATCCACATCACATCGATGCAAGGATTTTAACAACCACTATAATCATTGTAATATTAATGGTCACACCACATATAAGTGTTGGAAGCTACATCCAGATTTGGATCCAAAGAATGGAAAGAAGGATGCCAAGAAGAAGAACGTGCTCATCTTGGATTCATGCAACCATGTAAAATGTAGCTAAAATGCAGATGAAAAGATTATTTGCACTACAATGTAGAAGGAGGTGAATCTGAATGGCCTCCATCCCAAGGAAGAGAAGGAGATGAATAAGCTCTCCCATATTAAGATCTAGGTCAAGAAGCCAAAAATGGATTATCTATTTCATTCTAGTTTGTAAGCCAACCTCGTAGCCGAAGATCCAGTTAGCAAGCTTGGATTGGAAGTTCATGACCATCCTCACTCATGTCTATTTTTATGGGTAAATAAGGATGTAGAGCTCAAGGTCACTAAGAAATGTAAGAACAAGTTTTTTATAAGTGAAAACTGTATTAATGAAGTGGATATAGATGTGCCACTTGATATGCGTGGTGTAGTGTTTAGAATCCCCTACATGTACATGAGGGATATGATCTTCACAAGGAGAGAAAACCAATATTTCCTAATCAAGGATGAGAAATCCTTCATAAAAAATGCACACAAAGGTAAATCTAAGATATTTCTAGTAAGTGCTAATCGGACCAAGAAATTGGTCAATCATAGTAAGAAGTTTGTATTACTCTTCTTAAGAGATATTTAGTCAAGAGATGAAGTGGTAAAATTAAAGTCATCTCTAGAGGGATGTACTAAAGAGAATAAGCATTAGTTCGAGTAGATTTTGTGGGATTACATAGAATTTTTCCAAGAGCCTAAAGGATTAGTACCTAAAACGGAAGTGGCGCATGAGATACAAATGTCGCCAAACTACCCATTACCAAACATTGGGTTGTACAGATGGTCCATCATGGAAGCACGTGAACTGATGAAACAATTGCAACAATTATTGGCGCAAGGAGTTATTAAACCATGAACCTCATATTGTGGGTCACCTATCATCATAGTACCTAAGAAGGATGGGACTTGGAGAATCTATATCGATTACAAAGTTTTGAGTAAGATCACCCTCAAGAATTGGTAGCCTCTACCTAGGATCAATGATTTGCTAGACACATGCCAAGTACTTCACCAAGATGATCTCAAATATAGATACCACTATGTACAAGTTAAAGAAGAAGACACCTGGAAGATTTCTTTCATGACAAGGCAAGGTCTATATAAATGACTAATAATGCCTTTTGGTTTATGTAATGCACTAGCTACATTTATGTGTTTGATGAATGATCTATTGTATTCCTTTATAGATTCATTTGTAATGGTGTAATTATATGATATATTGGTTTATAACTCTACTTGGGAAGAGCATATCTCACATCTCACGTGGGTGTTAAAGACATTGAAAAACATCATTTTCTAGCAAACCTTAATAAAGGTGAATTTTCTTAGTAATAATTGGTGTATTTGGGGTATGTGATTAATGGAGGGGAACTCAAGATATATCCCATGAATATGGAGGCTATCCTAAAGTAGCCAACTCCTACTAATTTCACTAAGGTTAGGAGCTTTGTGGGGGAAACACAATACCTGTTGAAGTTCATAGCATCCTTTTTAGTTGTGGTTGCACCAATCCACACCATAACAACCAACGTCAAAAAAAATTAGTGGGGAAAGAATCAATAGCAAGGTTTTTAAGAGTGAAAATGAAAGATTAGTCAAGCACCAGTGCTTGCATTGCCCAATTTGTATAATCCTTTCAAAGTGGAGACAAATGCAAGTGGATATGTTATGAGAGCGGTCTTAATGCAAGGAGGTAAGTCAATATGTTGTCATTTTGAATTGTTTTGTGGTGAAGTCCTAAACTACCCTACATATTATGAGGAACTCTATGCTCTAGTTCAAGATATTAATAAATTTAAGAACTATCTAATGGGCAAAGAGACCATCATCCACATTGATCATCGACCACTACAATATCTGCGAGCATAGAGTAAGCTACAAAAAGCACTACAAGTGGATGGGTTTTTACAAAAATTTAATCTTATTATAAAATACAATAAGGACCAAGCTAATAAGTTGGTAGACATGCTCTCAAGGCCACCCATATCCAAGATCACAACTTTGGGAACTCTTGTGCACATGGAACCTTTCACCCATGATGCATACACATAAGCATACATAACAAATGATGACTTGAAAGAGGTGTTTTAGTGGCTACAAGGCCAAGTTCATGTAGAAGAAGACGATTATAAGCTTGACTGCCATCTCTAGGAATATGGGTTTCTTTTCAAGTTACACAAGCTCTGTTTTCCTAAAGGTGAAAGATTGCAACTTCTCAGAGAGACTCATACCTCCAAAAGTTGCAGGGCATTTTGGTGTTGGGAAGACAATTGTTGACTTATAGAGGTATGTATTGACTTAAAATGAAAGAGATGTAGCTTAGTTTATTAAAGGATGCATACTTTGTTGTACTAACAAACCCTGTAATAGAAAGCAAGGTTTATACCATCCCTTACCTATAGACCATAAGAGAGCATAACCACGGATTTTGTAGGTGGTTTACAAATAAACAAGAAGGGACATGACTATATGTTTGTGGTATTTGATAGGTTTAGTAATATGTGCATTCTTGTTCCTTGTAACAAGACCATCAAGGGACAAGACACAACAAACATATTATTTTAAAAGGTCTAGGTGCACCTTGAGATACCAAAGAGAATCATCTTGGATAGAGATACCAAATTTCTCAATGCCTTTTGGACTACGCTTAGGGAGAAGATGCACACCAAGTTGAAGAGATCCACAGACAGATGGGAAAACAAGTAGTGACCAAGACATTGGCTCATCTTCTGAGGGGTTACAATCGAGAAGCATCTAAGGACCTGGGACAATAATTTGATTTAAATTCAACACTCTTGTAACAGAGAAGTCCACACTTCTGCTAGTGAGTCCCATTTTGAAACTTGTTTTGGATATTTTCCACTTTCACCCTTGGACGTTGTATATGGACAACACAGAGGAGTGAGGTAAGACACCATCAGAGAAGCATTGAAGGCTAAAAAATCCATTGATAAGATGAGGTAGATTCATATGCAAGTACAAAAGACATTGAAGAAGTCATAGAAAAAGTACAAGGCGCAGAATGGTCAACACAAAATTGAGAAGACATTCAAGGTGGAAGACAAAGTTTGGTTGCCTCTAAACAAAGAAAGGCTACAGGGTCCTAGTAAGAAGATCAAGGCTTTGTGCAATGTTCCTTTTGAAGTGTTGGAGAAGATGGGTGATAATACCTACAAACTTAGTCTACCCCACATATGCACATTTACTTGGTAGTGAAAATGGAAAATATGAAACTCTATGAACCTTCCATGTTGGACTAGGAAACTGACAAACAATTTTTACCTACCATAGAGGACTTAGCATTGGAAGCTCAGGCAAGGTTAGCAGAAGATACAGTTTTTCAAGAGAAGTCTAGAACAATTAGACATGGACAACATGGACCTTAACAGGTTGGGTTGAAAGGGAAACTTTCATGCAAGGCCAAATGGTACTCCAGGGAGAAGGTAGAGGAAAATTGTCCTCACTTCCTTCAGCAAAATCTTTTGGGGACTAAAAACCTCCTTAAATGGGGAGGTATGATCCAAAGTTCATCATATATTTTGGTACTTTCTCGATAGAAAAAATGGTTGTATTGGCTTGTTGAGCCCATTTTAGGGGGAGTTCCTGCTTTAGTGATTGTCTAAAACCTTCAAATCTTGTTTGAGGCATCGAACGATGTTTTTGCATTCAAAACTTTATGAAAAAAATTCTAGCCTCTCGATACATTCTACACATTGAGATCTTTCCAAAGGTGAGAAAATCACCTAAACCAAAGTTAATATCATGAAGTTATGACTCCTATAAGTTTCCATGTCCTATTGACCACCGTGATACCAAGTGCATGCCACATCAACTCCCATTACTCACACATGTGGAGCTAATCATGTGTGGACCTTCAAAAATATATAGAGGGTCCAAAACCCTAACCCCAATAAGAATTTAATGCATTCATAAAACCTAACCTAACTTAAACTTAGACGACCATTAGGCCATGTTAAATATTGGGCCACTATGAAAGGAAGGGGTTCCATTCTTACTATATTGTTTATTATTTCATAGTTGAGCAAAGCATCTAGGTGTGGGATTTTGAAGCAAAATAAAGGAAGTAGAGGATCCTATAGAAGCCACATGCCACAATGTCCATGGAAAATATATGGTGAGTGCACTTTCTTTATATATGCATTTCATAACCGAGAAGAAAAGAGTAAAGCACAAGCCTCACCTTCTAGCTAGGTTTTTCCCTGGGTACATTATGTGTTTAATGTGTGGATGGTGTGTTATTTGCTTAACTTATTTCATTTTGTTTTTCTTTTATTTCATTATTTCATGCATTGAGCTAGTAATATTATATATGAAATCTAAAGTAAAACACTACATAATAAGAGATTGTAAATATTGTAAGATCTATTTTGATGAATTGTTCCAATGAAATATCCACAATAGTTTATAGATCAAGATCACTCATCGCACAAACCACTAAACACTTGTTGTCTGATCCATTAAACAGTTGAATTTAACCACTTGATATCAACTATTTGCCTGAGAATGGATGGGTCTTCTAACTAATGGATAAGGTTAGGTTTATTTGCCTCTCAAGAATAAGTTTCTCCAACCACCAGATAAGGTTCACTATGTCAAATGTTGCTCCACTAAACAATAGATCTTCAACATATGTTTATCTTCTATGTTTTTTCAACCAAGCTCTAAATGAATCTATCCAAGGTCATCTAACCAACCATTTTATTTATCCTCACAAGTTCATGTCTTATCCCTCATCCATGATAATCCATCATCTCTTTTGTTTGATCGCCCAAGCATCCATCCACTTTTTGTCACACCTCTACGTATAAAACCAACCCCTAAATCTATCTACGAGGGTGGATAGTTTCCTCATGCAATCCACTCAAGAAAATATGAGCAAACCACTAGAGAAAGTTCCAACTTGTCCCATTATCCTTCAGCAAGTCCTTCAACCTTTTGGGCTAGTCTTGTCAACTTGTATGATAATCCATGAGTCACCCTTCCACATCCTACCAAGTTGTACTAGTCTATCAATCTTAGGTGAGAGGCACTTCAACTTAAACCTTACAGGTTGTGTATCATAACTTCCCAAGTAGAACTCTTTAATTTAATTTCTTTAGAGCTCATGTTCCCAACTAAAATTGATAACTTGGTTGACGTTGGTGGTTTCTTGTTTTTGAATCTCCCAACAAAGTTATAAATTGTTGAGGATTACTCAATGACCAATTGGTAAAATCGATGTTGGCGCATGAGAGGTACAATTCAAATGATTCTCTCTCATGTTAAAGTGAGATTTGTATTGTGTGAATACGGAGTTGGTGTTCTTAGCTCCCCATTGATTAATCAATAAACATTTACACATACACAAAAAGTTATAAATTGATTAATTTACAACCTTGTGAATTGGACTTGAAATTTTGAGTTGATTATTATTGTCACTTCGATGTGGCTTTTAACAACTATTTTGTATCCACCCTCATGAGGGCGAGGGTGAGGATGTGGGTGGATTGTAGGGGTGGGAATATAAGTATTTTATCTATTGAAAATTTCCTTCACATTGAGGTAACTTTGATAGAGTGGGAATTGCCTCATGAAGAATTGGTAAAGTCTTTATTGTTGCATGGGAGATGTGTAAGGTTTAAATATGGTTCCTTGTGTAAAAGTGGGTATTTGTACCATGTTAATGTGGAGATGAGATTCATATCTCCCCACTAACTAGTAAAAATTATATATATATATATTTATATAGAGAGAGAGAGAGAGAGAGAGAGAGAGAGCACTAACTTCAACTACTAAATCTAACCAATTAATTATTCATTTCTAAGTAATATATTTCTAGGAAAACCTCTTGAGCCCTTCCCCTCACTCTAAGGATGGTACCAAGGGTAAACCCTAGATTCTTTAGGGAACAAGACCAAATCAACAACTCATGAATAAATCATATATAGCTCATCAACAATAAGCTCACTACGAGAAAACATGTCACAAAGTGGAATTTGAACCTAGATGAGGAGGGTAACAACTTTTCCACACAACTAGTTGAGCTATACACCACTAACAACCAATTACCTGCCTTACCTTATCTATGTTTTTTTATTAAACCACATTCATCTCAACACAAATTTTCAATGGCATGTTGCATTCCTCCTCACTATCTCGATAAGTGAACGAGTCTCACTTTTTGGAGAATCAACAAGTATATGCAATGAGTGTTATACAATTAACTTGTGTGAAACAAGGGTACGTTGCTATGTAGCTATTCCTTGCCTCCACTTTGATTTTATATGTATTGTGTCATTTATTTTGCAAGTAGAGATGAAATATTGTGTAATTAACTTCAATTAGTGTTGGATATCAAATCCAACAAACACACTTTTCTGTGAATTCAACATCTATGCTTTTTCTATTATAGTTCTTGTTATCAAGTGCATAATTATACTCAAGTGGGATTGCTTCACCTACACATGATAGACCTAGTTACAAACAATTAGATAATATTAATGTACTTTTTAGCAATTATATATATATATATAACATCCATTTCCAAAGATGATAGCAATTCATTTTCAAAGTCGATATCATTCAAGTCAACTAAATTTTACTCAAGTGGGATGATCAAAATGGATTCAGAAAGGCTCAAAAATAAAAGTTTTTGAATGCTCAAGAAAATTACATGATCGCGAAGTGCTCGTCCCAAGCTTTCAGGCGACACAAATGGATCGAAAATCCGAGTCTATATGTGAAAGTTATATTGTTCTAAAGCTCTGCACAAACAGGGAAAAAAGTCACACTGATCAAAGGGTGACGTGGCACATTCTGGACATGATATGTGGCAAACTCTGTAAAGGAAACATGACACAACCTGATCCTGACACATGGAAGTTGAGAAAGTTGACGAGTCGCTAACAGTAACGTCGACATATGACACATGGTGAATAGACGATTTCAACTAATGGCAAAGTGACACATCGCAACTTGGGCCAAGTGAAAAAATGATTGCTTTGCAAAAATCAAACTCGTGAACTCGTACAACACCAACAACTACCCACATGCGCTAGCCAACTCAGCACACAATGTCGCATGTGAGAATCATCCCCAAAATAATTACGCCGAAGGCGTTCTTTAAGGGACAGTTCTCCTCAGGCTTTCGTCGTCTGTCAATACCAGTTGTAACATGCCATGTGTTCTTAACATGCCACGTTTTCTTTCTAATCTGCTAGTTGTGATTTGTAAATCCACCGCCTTAGTGCCCTGTTTCTACCTTCAAATTTCACCCACGCTCCCCTGCACTGGACAATGATTTCATAACTTTGATCGAGCAATGGATAAGAAGGCTGCGAAGAAGCCTTGCAAAATGAAGCACTTGCAGGTAAAATCTTCTTCTCTACTTTGGACATAATATGAGAATTAGAGCTGCCAAAAGATACTTGCAGGTAATTTCTTCTCTGCTTTGGACATAATATCAAGACATTGAATCTGGTACTTACCAAACCATCAACCAATGAAATCCCTACTACTCCACTCTGGTATGTATGCGTATGCATCTGTCATTTGACTACATTTTTATTATGTTTTTCCCTTTTCGTTGTTTATATTTACTCAAATCAAATCAAATCTCTCCATTTTTAGTCCATTCCATGCCATATACGATAAACCAAACAGATTCCCATCCTCTGAAAATCGAATATTTCCTCCCAGTTAACCTCTTTCTCAGGCCGCTTACTTTCATAGAGAATCGACGTAAATGGATCGGCCGTGGAAGATACTTGGTCTTGTATAGCGAATTAGCTTGGCGAATACTCCTATTGATTAATCTCTCTGCAGTGTGGTTCTCTGTCTCTTGAAGCTTTGTGTATCCCTTCCGCCATTGAACAATCCTGGCGTTCTTCATCATCAAATCTATTCAGAGAAATGCCCAAACAGTGTTGGAAACCAAAACCCCAAACTAATATTATGGCTGAAGACCCCTGGGATTTATATAAATAAATTTGGTCGTTGTTCCCTGTGTTTGAAAGTATTATCACGGTTGATAGAGAAATTATTCTAGGCCAGTGTGCGAGCCAATAGCAGTTGGATCTATACTACAATGACGGTTTTTTATCTCAATATTGTACTTCACTCAGAATTGAACAAAAGTGAACCTTTGTTAACCAACAGAACCAATACATTGGGATCAGTCACATTTCCTTCATTTCTGTTTGATTCTACGAGAATCAGTAGGTGTTTGAGGTCAGAGATATGATGGCGTGAGATGGGCTCACATGTCGCTGGGAATGAGCGAGTTCATGGGTGCTCATCGCGTCGGGAGTTCACTAAATGCTCATGGGAATCCACGAGCTGATATTTTTATCTCAATCTCAATCTTATATTTCTTCACTTTCTAGCTGCCAAAATGTTCAAAAATAGATTACACATAGAAGAATTCTTCACCCCTGCCTATTTATAACACTGCAAACAATGGAAAAGACCATCTTCCCCAATTCAAAGTGTAGTGTGACAGTGTATCGTTCAATATATGATTCACTTATAGGATTTAAATACAAGGAGGATGCAGAGAACGCTACATCTCAGGGAGTAATTGAAGATTAGATCTCCAGTTTGAATTAGGTTTGACTTCTATTTAAATGTTCAAAATATTTTGTAGGATTGGAAAATGTTGTATCCATTTGTATGATTTCCTTTTATATTTCTCCGAAACACATTGCAACAGAAGGAAAGCAACACTACCAACCAATCCATTTAGACCAATAAAGTAGGCCAAAGAATTTTCAGAAACAAAATAGTCACAAACCAATGCAAACAAAACAGCCTAAGATAACTGAAAACAGGGGAGCTGGAAATCAATGGGATTAGAGCAGTTTAAGACAATTGAAAATAGGGAAAGCTTGGAATCAGACAATGTAAAAGTACACTGGCTGGTCATGTTACCATAAGCCGCACCTTTAGACCAGTAAAGTAGGCCAAAGATTTTTCAGAAACAAAATAGTCACAAGCCAATGGAAACAAACAGCCTAAGACAACTGAAAACAGGGGAGTTGGGAATCAATGGGATTAGAGCAGTCTAAGACAATTGAAAATAGGGAAATCTTGGAATCAGACAATGTAAAAGTGCACTGGTTGGTCATGTTACCATAAGCCGCACCTGAGGGGGCCGTTTCAGAGAGAACAAATTCTGAAACTGAAACTACCCTAGAAACCCATTTCTGACATCTATTTCCCTTTCCTGGATGGATGGGAAACATGTTTCTTAAGAAACAGCCAGTGATTTGGCTGGTCATTAGCATACTACAGGGGCGTGGGCGTGGTGACTTTTAGGTGGGTATAAGTTTACCAATATTGTGCACGTAAAGGATCTCCACAATTTTTCATAATGTATCGTGCAACATTAATGTATCATTAAATGACAGAATAGTCACTCCATTTTTTAAAAATGAATCAGGGTTTTTGGGTATCGATGTCCTAATTCACTCCATTTTTTAAAAATGAATCAGGGTTTTTGGGTATCGATGTCCTAATTCTTGGCAGGATGCATTGAGAGCATCTTGATGTAAACATGGACAGATAATAATAAAAAATGTAATAGGGTTTTTAGGTATGGATGTCCTAATTTTTGGCAAGGTGCATTGGGAGCATCTTGCTGTAAACATGGAGAGATAATAAGAACCTCACTCCCAGCAGAGGGGGGCCTGTAGTAACTCATAGGTTGGCACATGTTTAGCCATCTGGTGTTCATAAAGGAAATCCACATGTTTTTCATATTCTAATGCAAAATTAATAATATCTATTAAGTGTAATGCTTTGTTCTTTATAAAAATAACAGAGGAATATTCAGCTTTATGTGTTTCTTACATACAGTTATCTAAATTTCAGTTATCCGGCAACCAAGTAAGTTTTAACCAAGTAAATTCTCCCCAAATTATAGAATTGAAATGCACAGCCAGCTTCTTAGCATCACAATTTGCATTAATTTATACTCCTTGAAGAAAATATACATATTTTGAGCAACTAATGTAATCATATCTGCTATTGAACATAGCAAAAATGCACTATATAAAAAATCAAAGAATGAGCACAAATGGTCAATGACTAGTGTGATAATGAGCACAAATTCAGACCAGTGTTGAACATGAAATCTCCATCCTGTCAAATATGATATGTATTCAGATTGTAAATATAAGATTAGAACATAATTAAGCATATATGTTTCAATATAAAGTTGAGAGTTGTATTTTTTACTATAAAGGATAGTTAAGCACATAGCATCCAATTAAAGGCGAAAGAGGGTGAGAGTTATAGCCTTTATCATAAAAGATGGTGTACTGTTAGTATTATTTTCATATTTAAATTATAATATATAGATTTTTTAAATAATTAAAAATTGAAAATACAATACATTTTAGTTTTTAAGATATTTCAAATTCTACTTTTAGTTGTTGAGAGTTCTAAGAGAGCATATTATATTTAGAAATTTTACTTGTGATGGGTTTATGATATGGATATTTATATTGGCTCACAAATATTAAGTTAGAGGAACTTGATGTTTCACTATTTTATGAACACACACTTAATTATGATTAAATATTTCATTAAGAAGAAAACAATAATTTTGATTGCAAGTCAATGTGGATTGTAAGTTTTTCTCAAACATGTGATAACCTCTTTGGGGATGCACTGCAATGCAAAATTAATATCTAAAACAATTTATAGTTGTGGTGTCCATAAAGGATCTCCACACATTTTTCATACTCTATAATGTAAACTCTACTCATTTTTCATATTATGTAATACAAAATTAATAATATCTGAAACAATTGATATGTGTTTTTCTGTTTCCTATTTCATGTTAAGAAAATGTCAATCCACATTATAGAATCATCGGTTGGTCATTGTATTTTACATTAGCATTGTCAATTGGGTCTACCCTTTGGTTGTGGGATGGAGTGTTATCCTCCATACTCAAGTTCTATTCATGTAGTTCACTATGAGTATATTGTTGTAATGATTTTGAGCCTCCATTGTTCATGTCATTGTACCCTAAATAATTTAGGGTTTACCCTAGGTGCCATCCTCTAAATGAGGGGAAGTACTTGGGAGTTTTTCGTGGACAATGTATCCTTGAAAACAAAAATTACATTAGCATAGATCATCTGAATCGCAAATGTTTCACTTCATATTATATTAGCATAGATCATCTAAATTTCGATTTATTAATTCATCTTAATTTTTCAAAATGCTTACCGCCTTGAGAGACACTATAGAGAGAGTTACCCCACTAGATCAATCTAATTGTCTCATCAAGAGTTTAATCCTTGTAAGATTGAGGCAGTCCACTTAAGAAGCATTGTATTTTTTCCTTCTCATCCTCGATATATTAACATATCTTGGTAGATCCAAGAGTTTATTTGCATACTCATCCATAGTCATTTGTCTCGGCTTTAGTTTATGATGGAATTATTTGATCTTGCCATCAAAGTACTTATATGAAAGATATTTTCGTTGAAAGTGTTTTTCGAACTGCTTCCAAGTGATTTTCCTCTCATTGATCTTCTTCTTCACTTTTCTGAGATGTTCCCACCACTTAGATGCTCTTCCATTCATATTATAGATGGGTACTTTGGCCTTCATATTTCCTGTGTATTTCTATACTTGAAAGTACTTTTGTAACCCAAGAAGCCAAGTCTAATCTTCTTTACCATATTTCACCTCACCATTAAAGGTAGGTGGTTTTATTTTCCTGAATTATCCTTGCAAATAATCTCTAGGATGTCTCTTCGTCCTTTTCCTATGCGAAGAAGACTTCGAATTGTTACCATTTGAATCTTGAGGGGCAGTGGTTAGATCCCACCACTGGAGATTTGATCTTTGGTATTTTGAGACCTATTTTAGTCTCTTATCAACATTACTTGAAACTTGTATTTGATGCATTTGGCTTTGAATTTTTGTCAAACTCTACAATAGGGAATTATTTAATTGATTTTATTCTTCCTAAGATTTTATTATCTTTTCATTATTTACACTACAACTCTAAGGTTTTGCTCTCAAACTTATCATGGTTTATGCCATGTCTACAGGGGTTTCAAAAGTTCTCTTTCCATTATACTCAGAGTTTATGCCATGTCCGGAGGGGTTTCAAAAGTTCTCCTTCCATTATACTCAATCTCCATTTCTTTTATTTGCAGGTTCTTGATTATGGTATTTGCTTCATATCCTTGAAAAATTTGTACATATTCCATAGCAACAATTTCTCAACTCCTCAAGATCAACTTTTTGCAATTTTGATTGGGTAATAATCACCATGGAAAAATATAACTTGTTAGTTAGAAAATGATGCTAAATATACTTTTCTATCATCCCATAATTGTACTTTGTCAAGGTTTTGACTTTGATACCATTATAATCTAGTGTAATATCATTTTATTTAAACATCCTTAAAATATAACACATATAAATATAACTATAAATATTTTTAATAAAAATATTTTTTTATAATTTCATTTAAATAATTTTTAAATAAATATTATTATAATATTGTTTATATATGGTTAAGATAAAACATATTATAGAGTAGAAAAATGTTAGTTGCATCTAACATTCACTACAAAAGTATATACATTTATAGCATAAGTTTATTTACATCTAATAGTCATTTTGCAACAATAACTATTTTTCCTATAAGATATAGGAACAACTATTTTTCCTATGAAACTTAGTGAATTAATGAAAAGTTTATTTACATCTAATAGTCATTTTGTAACAATAACTATTTTTCATATAAGATATAGGAACAACTATTTTTCCTATTAATGAAAGTATATGCATTGATATATACATTTATAGCATAAGTTTAATATTTACATTTAATAGTAGTTCTGCAACAACAACTAATTTTCCTATAAGACATAGGGAATTAATGAGTTTGTATATTTTAAATGTGGAAAATAATTGTTGGACTTTTGATTTTCCAACATAAGGAATTAATGAATTTGTATATTTTAAATGTGGAAAATAATTGTTGGACTTTTGTATCAAGTAGCAAGGTTTATATATGTTTGAGTTGTATAAGGATATTTTTCAAACAGTTATATATTTCAAATTTTCCTACTAAATTCAAACCATTTTGAATATTGAATTTTTAATTTTCTTTTTATTTAAATATTAATTAGAACACACTTTATTAAGTTAAAATGCAAGCATATAAATTTACAACCATTTAGAATATTGAATTTTTAATTTTCTTTTTTTTTAAATGTTAATTATAACACAATTTATTAAACTAAAATGCAATCATATAAATTTACAACTTATTTGATGTAGCACTTTAAAAAATGGGATGTGACTTTTGTAGCTATAGGTTTCCATGAAAAAAATATGTCACTAAATAAGTTACTTATTCCAAATGTTCCAATTGCAAAATTTTCAAATGACTTAGTTGCTCAATAAAAATTTATAAACTTAAACATGTTAAAAGTTTGAAAAATGGAATTCCAAAGTCTTTGGTTTTCAAATTCCCAAAACATTGAAAACTTCATAACATACTTGTTATCACGGTATTAGGCATATGAGAATTGTTTATTGAGCTTATCTACAAACAAGAGGTATTTTTAAATCAAATTATTCCATAATATTTATGGATGATTGGTGTATTTTCTTATGGATTATATATAATTTAGCCAATTTATGTTCATCTTAATCCTGGATTTATCAAACGTCGAGAGGGATCAAATTTCTTGAGATGCAAACCTTTTTTAGAGTGTAAAACTTGAGGAAAGGTTTACACTAATAAAGAAAAGTGTCACTCTTATGGAAGACATGAATTCATTGGCAAAATTTGTTAAAGAATTTAAACAATGACACCATGTGAAAGAAGGGATAGAGGATTCGATGAAAAAAGCAATGTAGCTTAGAGGATTATAGCACATGGCTATGAATCACGGTGTCGGGGGTTCAAATCCCTCCTTGCCCACCCCAAAAGGGGACATAATGGAGGTCCTTTTGGGGGTAGGGAGATTATGATTGGGATAGCTGATGCACAGTTATGGAACTTGGTCTTCACAAAGGGCCTTATTACACTTTAATTTATCATAGATTTACTTCGAATGGAAGGGATGAATGGTCCACAATATAAAATATCATTATACAACAATATTAATATAAATATCAGTATTATATTTATAGTATTTTTCTTTTATTTTTGATTTTTTATTCAACAAAGAAAGATTGCAAACAAAAACATTTTTATTTTATGGATTTCTCAACATGTGTTTTTGAACATCATGGCCATAAACTTGCTACAGAGTTTTTTGGTCGGATTGATGCCTTGTCCAACATAAATACAAACATATTACATGTAGTGAATCATATCCTAACATTTATACTAGTGCATTCTTTGATGGACATAATTGTAATCGAGGTCATAAATAGGGAGAGATCAACAATGTATATTCTTCTATGTTTTGAACATTATTATATACACTATAATAGAAGGGCATGACCGATAACATCTTAAAAATTAACATGTAAGGCTGCAAATTGTAAATACATGGGGCTACTTATAGCATAGTGCTCTCTTATAGTGTATTTTTCTCTAATTTACAAATAGTTAGAAGTAAAAAGAAACACATAAACTAGAAAATTCTTTAAGAAAAGATAAGAAACCATAAAAAGAAGGTATAAACATTTGAACTTCAAAATATTGCGGAACATAATTAGACCTCGAAACATTAGTGAAATGTGATAGGACACATCACACAATCCAAAAAAACACTTTATTTTTTTTTTACAACATATTCACCTTATATTCTTTTCAACGTTCCCTTCCCCTGCTTTAGAGGTATGCTAGTTATTAGTCCCTGCTGGAAGGCCAAGGGCAGGGACTATAGCGATGAGTTCATCGCTGACTTTACATTAGTTGAACACTGACTTTAAAATTTTTGAAAAAATTGTAATGTTTAACTTAGGGACTTTATATACATATTTTTTTTAATAAAAAATTTATGATTTTGTTACAATTTGATTGGCTGGGAAGTTTGAAGTCTTATTGTCGACTTCACTTCTTCCCATGCCAACTCTGCCAACTCTTACTGCTTTCATAAATGCAGTCACTATAGTTTCATAAATGCCATAAATGCCATATATATAAATGCTTTGACTGACTCG
>JZKD02S1932960.1:1762111-1790030 GCA_000966675.3 Picea glauca
CATTAGAATGCTATTATAATCATACTTCAACATTGGAATATTTTTGCCTTATGAACATTCTTCCATTTAATTGCATTAAATTCGGCAGGGACTACACTGCTCCGCTGCCCTTGTTTAAATTATGTTGAATGTCATTGTAACTCCAAACATTATGAGCATCCTCCAAGCCATACAAAATTTATTAAGATTGTTGGACCAAAATATGGTGGCATGTAAAAAGGGATATGGATTATACGCCATATAATATGGCAACCATATAATATTCTAAATCCCATAAAAGGTGCGTAAGGCTTTTAAAAAATGGTTTTTAAAATTATATTTTATGTCATATTAAAAGGCACGCGCTCCAAGTGGAGCTATGAGAAATGATAAAGTGGGTTTGACCATATGTAATATGGTTTGGTTTGGATAAACCATATCCAAGGATATCAACGCATAATATATGCCACGGGGTGTAATATATGCGCCATGTAACAAAAGGGGTCCGAAAACTATGTAACATGGTTCATTAAAACCATATTTTATGGAGTTTAGTCCGATTCTATGCCAAGGATCGTGTGGGTTGTTGGGATTGGATCACACAACCTCATTAACTATGTAACATGGTTCATTAAAACCATATTTTATGGAGTTTAGTCTGATTCTATGACAAGGATCGTGTGGGTTGGGATTGGATCCCACAACCTCATTCTTTATAACCGAAAGGTTTTCCAACATGTCACATGTCAAATTTCTATAAAGTAGTGCAGAACAATGTAATTTATGCAAGAAAAATCAACAAGCTAAAGGAACTTTGGAGGCCAATTGTGGGAACTGGAGTTAGCCTTTTTTAGTGTCGTCGGTTGTGTTGGATTTTTGAGGTCGAGCAAAACACAGTGAGACCAGTCTGAAACCCATTTGATGCAATTTTTATGTACATTTTGAGTATTTGAAGAAATTAATAAGAAAGCCTCCCCCACTGAGACAAAGGCCCGGAGACGTAGGCAACTTTGCCGAACTCCGTTAACAACCTTGATGTTATGCTTTGTTGTTCTTTATACTTACTTTTTGATCTGCATTTTTTATGATGGCTGAAATATTCTTTCATTAAGTTTTTCTTCTTTCCTTAAGTCCTAATTGGTAATTGAACACATGCTTAAAACTTAACCAAGTCTTTAATGATCAATTTAAGATCAAGTGGTATCAGAGCAGGTTGACGATTAGTTTTTGAGTTTGCATGATTACCAGGGAAAAGTTGAGTCGTGGTGAAGGCGAGCTTGTAGAAGGGGATCCTGAGATTGGATCGAGAAAGAGGACTTCTCAAAGTGAGGAGATGGCATCGAAAGAAGGCATGTCTCAGAACGAGATAGAGTTGCAAAAGACTTTATTCGACATGTCTAAGATGGTAAAGGTCTTATATGAGGATTACTTGGAACGGAAGAGGCCTTTCCAAGGGGAATCTTCCAAACAAGACAAAAGTGAAGAAGGAGAGGATCCTCCTAAACCTCCTCCTTCTCCATCAACTTCTTCTTCTTCAAGTACAAGTTCCAAATCCACCGTAAGAAAACATTCCCATAAACATAAACATGATATGCCTTTACTTAAGCTTGATGTGAAATTTAAATTACCCATGTATGATGGTGAAGTCAATGTTGAGAGGCTTGATAACTGGGTCAGACATATGGAAGTGTATTGTAGTGTGCAACAAATCAAGGATGAGACAATTCAAATCAAGTTGGCATCGCTTCATCTTGCAGGCACAACACTCATCTGGTGGCAAAGTAAGTTGCAAAATGGCACGCAACAAGTTGGTAATGTATTTCCATCGTAGCAAGATTTTGTTTTTGCACTTAGAAAGCAATTTTATCCTTTGGGTTATAAAGAGAAGGCTTTAATTGAATGGCAAATTCTTAAACTAAAAAAAGGACAAACAATGCAAGAATACACAGATGAATTTCGTAAGATGGCATTAATGTTAAATATTCCATTACATACCCAAGAAACTCTTATGAAGTATGTAGGAGGTTTCCCTGCACATATTCGTAACACTGTATTTATGTTTGGACCTACTAATCTTGATGAGGTTTATGTTCAAGCAACATACATTGAAGCAGGGGAAACGAGAGTTGGTGTATCGTGGGAATCGTCTTCAAGGAAAGAGGACAAAAGGAAGGGGAATGGAAAGAAAACAAATTCAACGACAAGAAAGGAAGAGAAGCTCTCTTGCAAGCATTGCAAGAAAGAAGGGCACAATGATGACCATTGCTGGCAATTACACCCAGAGAAGAGATCAAAGTGGTTCAAAAAAAGGAAAGGGAGGAAAACAGTTGCAACATCAACACGACCAACAGACTTGGGATATGATTCAGGTGATGAGACTAAATACACAACAGTTGGTTTGACAAGTAAAATTGGTGATGGATATGATTCTAGAAGTAAGTTGTTTCACATAAGGGTGATAATGAAACATACTAAGATCAATACATTGATAGATAGTGGGTCTCAATCTAACTTGATTTCAGAGGAAGTGGTTAAACAATTGCGATTAAACACTAATATGCATCATAAACCTTATTCACTTAAATGGATAAGCAACAATCATAAATTGCACATAACAAAGCAATGCACTTTAAAGTTTGCAATTTCATCAAAGTTTGTGGATTAGGTAACATGTGATATGGTGCCACTCAATGAATGTGGAATGGTCTTAGGCAACCCTTATTTGTATGATTTCAAAGCAATCTTCTATAGGGAACATAATCAATATCACTTAACTAAAGAAAACAATGAATATGTTGTATATGCTCATCACATAAAAGCAAATCAATCTCTTCAAACAATGGAACAATTAAGGAAGGTAGATTATGCAAGAAACACACCTATAATTGTTCTAAATAAAGTAGTTGATATTAAGCATGAACATGAGATAATTGTAGAATGGAAGTTCAATCATACTTTGCTTCAACATAAGCTAATGTCGTGCAAGCACATCAAACATATTAGCTCATTTGTAATCATATTTATGATGTTATCGCTGCTAATGTTTTCAACATGGATGGTAGTGGCTTAAGTAAGATGTGAATGAGTTCAAGTGGCTAACAATATGCTTTCAATTGTCATAGTTTTTTTGCAACTGATTATGATGCGATAGGTGCACATGACAGATTTTAAAGACAAAGGACAATTGGGGTGGCCTATCCCACACTTGATGACTGGTTAAAATCCTTTTGGAGGACCAAAGGTCTTAGTGGGGAGGAATGATCCAAAATGGATCCAGAAAGGCTCAAAAATAAAAGTTTTCGAATGCTCAAGAAAACAACATGATCGTGAAGTGCTCGTCGCAAGTTTTCCGGCGGAAAAACGAATCGAAAATCTGATTTCGTATGTGAAAGTTATGTTGTTCTAAAGTTATGCACAAACAGGTAAAAAAAGTCAAACTGGTTAAAGGGTGACATGGCACATTCTGGGCATGACACATGGCAAAGTCTGTAAAGGACACATGACACAACCTGATCCTAACACATGGCAGTTGAGAAAGTTGACAAGTGGCAGGTGGTGGCACCGACATGTGGCACAGGGTGAATGGATGATTTCAACCAATGACAAAGTGACACGCACGCTCGGGCCAAGTCAAAAAATGATTGCTTTGCAAGAATTAAACTTGTGACTGTTTATTTTTTCAATAAGCAAGGTTAAGCATGAAGTTCATTCCATTTTTATCCTTTAACTTAACCATAACCAATAATGTTGCAGCAACCAAGATCACAAGAAGAAACACCATGCACAAGAACACAAGAAGTATCCTAGGAAACCCTTCTCAACAAGGGAAGAAAACCCAACCAAAATCCTTTGCTATATTCTTCAAGAGAAAGACCTACACCGCCAAGAAAACCTAGCACACAAGAGGGTGCTTGCAAACCCTAGAAGACTAGTGCCCAAGAGAGGTGTGCACTTTTCTCAAGAAGGAGTACTTGCTGAAATTTCCAAACACACACAAAAGATGTGATTCCTCAATGGGGAATTTACCTTTACTTATACTAGACTGAACCTGTCAACAGAAGTGTCTATTGGCACAATAGGTCCAACCTCACTAACTCACAATATAATTAATAATAACTAAATTAATTATCTTTTATATTAATTATCTATCATAATAAGGTGGGGTCAACCTGTACCCTTTACAATACAATTAGGGTTACAGGCAAGTTTGACTCTTGAACAATATAGCAAGGGATCTTATACACCCACTAGTGCTCATCCACTAGGGGCACATCCAAAGGGATGTCCATATCTCTGGCTCACTGCATTACACCAAATAACCACTTCTTCACTAGTGCTTAGCCACTAGGATCACGTTCACCATTGCTCGTCCACAGGCATGTCCACTCAATAGATCTTCTTTCTCAATGCATTACACATGAGAGTCATCTGGAGTTTCTCATCAACTCTCTGCTCAAAGGAGGCTAATACATCATCTTCATTTCTGTCTCATCACGATGCACCCAACACTTTGGGATTTCACACGTTCACCTTTGTGCTCAGCCATAGGCACATCCAACTCTGCAGATCTCCTTTCTCATTGCGTTACACAGGAGAATCATCTGGATTTCTTCTCAACTCTCTGTAAGGAGGAGGCCATCTCTACGTTCTAGCTCTGTCTCAGATAGGAACCACAAATCCCTCTCAGGGGCTCTCTCTCAGGTTTGTGTCATGGAGAATGTCTCACATAGCTGCAATCATCAACACTCCCTCTCAGCTAGGGAGGCATTCTTCATCATGCCAAGTCTCACACAGATGTAGTTTGAACTTTGTCTTGGCTGTAGTCATCAACACTCCCTCTCAAATAGGGAGGTACTCAAGGCCACAGAGTTTTGTCTCCTGCTGCATCAGGAAAACATGGCAAACTTCACAGTAAGACAACAACCAGATGTGTTCTTCTAGTCCACTATACCCTCTGCTCAATTTGTATAAGCATATCCCTGCAAACTCAATTTCACACTTGGAGACATATCTCAGACCATATCAAACTGTGCCTCATGTATATCTCAATACATGCTTTATTGTTCTCCAATGAGTCTGTCTCGGCTGGCTCATGGATTGGTTAAGCATATTCACTGCATAACATGAATCAGGTCTGGTGTTAACCAGATACATCAATGATCCAATCAGCTGTGGATCAATCTCATTTGAATCATCATCATTCATTTTCTTCAAATCTATCACGGTGTTTTTGTATTATGTCATACTGAACTTCTTTAATATTCCCATTGTATATTTTCCTTGACTCGAGAAAATCTCATTAGTTCTCTGTCATACTTCCAGGAAGTAGAGCATCATACTCAGATCCTTCATCTTGAAATCAGAAGTCAAGGCTTACTTGTTTTCAACAACAAGGCTTTCTGAATAAGTCATCAAAATCAGGCTCTCGTCACCAGCACTGTAATAATATAGGTTTGGATCAACAACACTCTTGTTGAAATCCAAACTCATCAAGAATCCATTCATCTGATATAGTTTCCAACTCATGGATGGTAGTATGGATGGAAGTGTATCGGGCTTACTGGATCAAGTGTCTCATCATAGACAACTCCCTCTATTTGTGAGAATCCTCTGGCTTTGTATTTCTTGACACTTCCATTAGCTGCAGGCTTGCTCTTATAGATCCACTTGGAAGTTACCACAGACTCCCTTCTGGTCTCTGAATAATATCTTATACATCATTTTTAAGATACACTGGTATTCTTCTGTTATGGTATCTTGCCATACCTGTTTCTCTTGTTGTTTCTTTAATGAAGTGGCTCATGACTGAAGTATAGCTTTGAAAAACTCTTTTTCTTTCTCAAGGTGTCCCTTGAGGGACTTGTATGTTTCTCTGTCTTCTAGAAAAGTTTTGTCAACCCTGGGCATGCCTTTTTATGCCCCACTGTAATATCTCTGGTCATATCAACTGGAGTAGCTGAATCTTCTGGAATATTGTTCGTCTTCCTCTGGAATGTTGAGGATATTAACTCTTTCTTCCTTTTATTTTGTTTTGACTCCCTCTGAGTCAAATAACTCTCTCTGAAGTCTAAAGGAAGGGAATCTTCATTCATTGCTTTGTTAGATCTTTTTGTCTTTTTGTTTAGCATAGTAATCAATCAAATAAGGTTTGGACTCCTGTACCAGGGATAATGGTCCAAGCCTTTGGGGGCTCCCATACTAGGGATAATACCCTTCATTTATTAAGAATGCAATCAACTATAAAATTAGAGATCAATTGATTTACCCGGGTTTGTAGTCATGTTTAGTTTAGACGAAGTACTTCTCCTCTCCTTATCTTCATTCTTTTGAGGTGGATCTGGATCAATGTCAGCGATAGAAGCATATTGTCTTCCCTTCTTCCTGGTTGGACAATTTCTTGCATAGTGCCCATATTTGTCACATCTAAAGCACTGAATTTTTGAAACATTTCTTCTCTCATTATAACCTGGGTTTGATGAAGACTTTTCATCTTTGAATGTTTGTTTGAAGTTTCTTTTGAATCTTCCTCCTTTCTTTGTATGAAGTGCAAGAGCATGATTTTCTTATGGGGAGTCTTCCACTCCTCTATTTCTAAGTCTAAGTTCTTCTTGAGTACAATATGTCCATAGACGATCAAAGGTTGGTAGACTTTCTCTTCCACTGATACTTTGAAGAAAAGGCTCCCAATGTTTTGGAAGGTTGTTGAGAGTGGATAAGAAAAGTTCTCTATCGGACCCGATTTCTCCAATGGCTTCTAGCTGTTCTTTAATCTTTGATATCTTCATAAAGAAGATAACAATTGTGTCACCTTTCATCATCTTGGTTACTTTGAAGTTGGCTCTTCAAGGTAAGAGCTCTGAGGGTGTTGTCACTTTTAAACATTTCTTTTAATGCTTCATACATTTCATAAATTGTCTTAAGGTTGGAAATACGAGGTAAGAAATGATCTCTTACCTCGTAGATGATTAAATTTCTTCCTTTGACATCTTCTTCCTTTCTTATCTTCTTCTCTTCATCGGTAGCTGTGGCTAGTAAAGTTTTAGTTACCACATCCAAAATGTCATCTTCTTTAAGGGTGACCTGAAGCCTTGATTTCCAGGAGCTGAAGCTGCTTGCTCCATCAAGCCTATCTTCTACTAAGGTTCTATTCTTCATTTGTTAAGATTCTTCAAACTCTCACCAACTAGATTTGGAAAACCTAATGATTAGGTTGGATTAGTAACCTTGGATTTTGTTGGGCTTATGACTGCCAATAATCAACTTTGAGAGTGTCATGGAAATTCTTGTTGAATTGAAAAATGTTTCTTCAAGAAGTAGTAGAAATCCTAAGATCATGATTCTGCAGAAAATCTTGGCACCCTAGAAACCCTAGGGCCAAAAACGCAAAATCCTCGAAATTTTATTTTGAAGGTCTATGGAGATGTGCTGAGGAGGGCCGTACAACTTGGTCCAAGTTTTAGCTGCAACGTCCACTTATAAAGGGGTGAAAGGGATGATCAAATGAGGGATGTACGTATTTCTGCAGAAACCCTAGAGGTTGTACGAAACTGCAGAAGGAGGATGGTTTAGCCTTTTGAATTCTTGTGCAGGGGTTCTTCAAGACCTATGCTCTAATACCATGTTGATTTTTTCAATAAGCAAGGTTACGCATGAAGTTCATTCCATTTTTTTCCTTTAACTTAACCATAACCAATAATGTTGCAACAATCAAGATCACAAGAAGAAACACCATGCACAAGAACACAAGAAGTATCCCGGGAAACCCTTCTCAACAAGGGAATAAAACCCAGTCAAAATCCTTTGCTATATTATTCAAGAGAAAGACCTTCACCACCAACAAAACCTAGCACACAAGAGGGTGCTTGCAAACCCTAGAAAACTAGCACCCAAGAGAGGTGCACACTTTTCCCAAGATGGTGTACTTGCAGAAATTTCCAAACACACGCAAAATATGTGATTCCTCAATGGGGAATTTACCTTTATTTATACTAGACTGAACCTATCAACATAAGTGTCTATTGGCACAACAGGGCCGACCTCACTAACTCACAATATAATTAATAATAACCGGATTAATTATCTTTTATATTAATTATCTATCATAATAAGGTGGGGCCGACCTGTACCCTTTATATTACAATTAGGGTTACAGGTAGGTCTGACTCTTGAACAATATAGCAAAGGATCTTATACACCCACTAGTGATCATCCACTAGGGGCACATCCATAGGGATGTGCATATCTCTGGCTCACTACATTACACAGAAGAACCACTTCTTCACTAGTGCTCAAACACTAGGATCACGTTCACTTGTGCTCGTCCACAGACACATCTACTCAACCGATCTTCTTTCTCACTGCATTACACAGGAGAGTCATATGGAGTTTCTCATCAAATCTCTGCTCAGAGGAGGCTAATACATCATCTTCATTTATGTCTCATGACGATGCACCCATCACTTTGGGATTTCACACGTTCACCTTGTGCTCAGTCACATGCACGTCAAACTCTGCAGATCTCCTTTCTCACTGCGTTACACAGGAGAATCATATGGAGTTCTTCTCAACTCTCTGTAAGGAGGAGGCCATCTCTACATTCCAGCTCTGTCTCAGATAGGAACCACACACCCCTCTCAGGGGATCTCTCTTAGGTTCATGTCCTGGAGAATGGCTCACATAGCTGCAATCATCAACAATGACCTCGTCCAACACCAACAACTAGCTACATGCGCTAGCCAACTTAGCACACAATGCCACATATGAGAATCATCCCCAAAATAATTATTTAAGTTGTGTTGAATGTCACTGTAACTCCAAACATTATGGTGGGCATCCTCCAAGCCATACAAAATTTATTAAGATTGTTGGGACAAAATATGGTGGCATGTAAAAAGGGATATGGATTAAATGCCATATAATATGGCAACCATATAATATTACAAATCCCATAAAAGGTGTGTAAGGCTTTTAAAAAGTGGTTTTTAAAATTATATTTTATGCCATATTAAAAGGCACGCGCTCCAAGTGAAGCCATGAGAAATGCTAAAGTGGGTTTGACCATATGTAATATAGTTTGGATAAACCATATCCAAGGATATCAACACATAATATATGCCACAGGGTGTAATATATGCGCCATGTAACAAAAGGAGTCCGAAAACTATGTAACATGGTTCATTAAAACCATATTTTATGGAGTTTAGTCTGATTCTATGCCAAGGATCGTGTGGGTTGTTGGGATTGGATCCCACAACCTCATTCTTTATAACCAAAAGGTTTTTCCAATAGGCCACAGGTCGAATTTAAGAAAAGTAATGCAGAACAATGTAATTTATGGGAGCTACAGTTATCCTTTTTTAGTACCGTCGGTTGCATTGGATTCTTGAGGTCAAGCAGAACACAGTGAGACCAGTCTAGAATCCATTTGATGTAATTTTTATGTACATTTTGAGCATTTGAAGAAATTAATAAGAAAGCCTCCCCCACTTAGACAAAGGCCCAGAGATGTAGGCACCTTGTCGAACTCTATTAATAACCTTGATGTTATGGTTTGTTGTTCTTTATGCTTACTTTCTGATTTGCATTCTTTATGATGGCTGAAATATTCTTTCATTAAGTTCTTCTTCTTTCCTTAACTCCTAATTGGTAATTGAACACATACTTAAAACTTAACCAAGTCCTTAAAGATCAATTTCAGATCAAGTGGTATCAGAGCAGGTTGATGGTTGGTTTTTGAGTTTGCATGATTACCAGGGAAAATATGAGTCATGGTGAAGGAGAGCTTGTAGAAGGGGATCCTGAGATTGGATCGAGAAAGAGGACTTCTCAAAGTGAGGAGATGGCATCGAAAGAAGGCATGTCTCAGAATGAGACAGAGTTGCAAAAGACTTTATTCGCCATGTTTGAGATGGTAAAGGTCTTATATGAGGATTACTTAGAACAGAAGAGGCCTTTCCAAGGGGAATCTTCCAAACAAGACAAAAGTGAAGAAGGAGAGGATCCTCCTAAGCCTCCTCTTTCACCTCCTTCTTTTCCATCACCTTCTTCTTCTTCAAGTACAAGTTCCAAATCCACCGCAAGAAAACATTCCCATAAACATAAACATGATATGCCTTTACTTAAGCTTGATGTGAAATTTGAATTACCCATGTATGATGGTGAAGTCAATGCTGAGAGGCTTGATAACTGGATCAGACAAATGGAAGTGTATTGTAGTGTGCAACAAATCAAGGATGAGGCAACTCAAATCAAGTTGGTATCGCTTCGTCTTGCGGGCACATCACTCATTTGGTGGCAAAGTAAGTTGCAAAATGGCACGCAACAAGTTGGTACTGTATTTCCTTCGTGGCAAGATTTTGTTTTTGCACTTAGAAAGCAATTTTATCCTTTGGGTTATAAAGAGAAGGCTTTAATTGAATGACAAAGTCTTAAACTAAGAAAATGACAAACAATGCAGGAATACAGAGATGAATTTCGTAAGATGGCATTAATGTTAAATATTCCATTACATACCCAAGAAACTCTTATGTAGTATATAGGAGGTTTGCCTGCACATATTTGTAACAGTGTATTTATGTTTGGACCTACTAATCTGTTCAAGCAACATACATTGAAGCAGGGGAAACGAGAGTTGGTGTATCATGGGAATCGTCTTCAAGGAAAGAGGACAAAAGGAAGGGGAATGGAAAGAAAGCAAATTCAACGACAAGAAAGGAAGATAAGCTCTCTTGCAAGCATTGCAAGAAAGAAGGGCACAATGATGACCATTGCTGGCAATTACACCCAGAGAAGAGACCAAAGTGGTTCAAAGAAAGGAAAGGGAGGAAAACAGTTGCAACAACAACATGACCAACAGACTTGGGATATGATTCAAGTGATGAGACTAAAATCACAACAGTTGGTTTGACAGGTAAAATTGGTGATGGATATGATTCTAGAAGTAAGTTGTTTCACATAAGGGTGATAATGAAACATACTAAGATCGATACATTGATAGATAGTGGGTCTCAATCTAACTTGATTTCAGAGGAAGTGGTTAAACAATTGAGATTAAACACTAATATGCATCATAAATGTTACTCACTTAAATGGATAAGCAACAATCATAAATTGTGCATAACAAAGCAATGCACTTTAAAGTTTGCAATTTCATCAAAGTTTGTGGATGAGGTAATGTGTGATGTGGTGCCATTCAATGAATGTGGAATGGTCTTAGGCAGTCCTTATTTGTATGATAGCAAAGCAATCTTCTATAGGGAACATAATCAATATCACTTAACTAAAGAAGGCAATGAATATGTTGTACATGCTCATCACATAAAAACAAATCAATGTCTTCAAACAATGGAACAATTAAGGAAGGAAGCTTATGCAAGCAACACACCTATAATTGTGCCAAATAAAGCAGTTGATCTTAAGCATGAACGTGAGATGATTGTATAATGGAAGTTCAAACATACTTTGTTTCAAGATAAGCTAATGTCGTGCAAGCACATCAAACATATTAGCTCATTTGCAGTCATATTTTTGATGTTATCGCTGCTAATGTTTTCAACATGGATGGTAGTGGCTTCAGTAAGATGTGAACTAGTTCAAGTGGCTAACAATATGCTTTCAGTTGTCATGGTTGTTTTGCAATTGATTATGATGCGACAGGTGCACATGACAGATTTTAAAGACAAAGGATAAGTGGGGTGGCCTATCTCGTAGTTGATGACTGGTTAATATCCTTTTGGAGGACCAAAAGGTCTCAGTGGGGAGGAATGATCCAAAATGGATCCAGAAAGGCTCAAAAATCAAAGTTTTCAAATGCTCAATAAAATGACACGATCGCGAAGTGCTTGTCGCAATATTTCCGGTGGCGCAAACGGATCGAAAATCTGAGTCCGTATGTGAAAGTTATGTTGTTCTAAAGTTCTGCACAAATAGGTAAAAAAAGTCAAACTGGTCAATGGGTGACATGGCACATTCTGGGCATGACATGTGGCAAAGTTTGTAAAGGACATATGACACAACCTGACCCTGACACATGGCAGTTGAGAAAGTTGACAAGTGGCAGGCGATAGCATCGACATGTGGCACATGGTGAATGGACGATTTCAACCAATAATAAAGTGACACGTGGCATCTCAGGCTAAGTCAAAAAATAATTGCTTTGCAAGAATCAAACTTGTGACCTCGTCCAACACCAACAACTACCCACATACGCTAGCTAACTTAGCACACAATGCCACATGTGAGAATCATCCCCAAAATAATTATTTAAGTTGTGTTGAATGTCATTGTAACTCCAAACATTATGGGCATCCTCCAAGCCATATGAAATTTATTAAGATTGTTGGGCCAAACATTATGGGCAGCCTCGAAGCCATACAAAATTTATTAATATTGTTGGGCCAAAATATGGTGGCATGTAAAAAGGGATATGGATTAAATGCCATATAATATTCCAAAATGTAAAAAGGCTTTCGAGGACTAGTTTCCGGGTGTGTTTTGGTGTTTAAAGTTGGAGATCTGCACTGGAGGTGGCTCTGGGGTTTTTGTTTGGGGTTATTAGCCCTTCTCTGTTTTCTCCTTTTCAGCGTGCGTGCTGATTTTGTTTGATGTTTCTGGGGATGTTTGTGATTTTTGCTTTGGGCATGGTCTATGGACTTGCATTGCTTGCTCAGTATCTGTGAAAACTTGTTGATGTAAAAAAAAAATATTTTCATTAATATAATTGAACTAATTTTCTAAAAAAAATAAAAATTAATATAATTGAACTAATTTAAAAATAAAAAATAAAAAAATGTAAAAAGATATATGGATTAAATGACATATAATATTCCAAATCCCATAAAAGGTGTGTAAGGCTTTTAAAAAATGGTTTTTAAAATTATTTTTATGTCGTATTAAAAGGCACGCGCTCCAAATGAAGCCATGAGAAATGCTAAAATGGGTTTGACCTTATGTAATATGGTTTGGATAAGCCATATCCAAGGATATCAACGCATAATATATGCCACGGGGTGTAATATATGCGCCATGTAACAAAAGGGAAAACTATGTAACATGGTTCATTAAAACCATATTTTATGGAGTTTACTCTGATTCTATGCCAAGGACCGTGTGGGTTGTTAGGATTGGATCCTACAACTTTTATTTTTATAACGAATAGGTTTTGCCAACACGCCACGAGTCAAATTTATTTAAAATAATGCAGAACAATGTAATTTATGCAGGAAAAACCAGCGAATTAAAAGAACTTTGGAGGTCATTTGTGGGAGCTAGAGTTAGCCTTTTTCAGTTTTGTCGGTTACGTTGGATTCTTGAGGTCGAGCAGAACACACTGAGACCAGTTTGAAATCCACTTGATACAATTTTTATGTACATTTTGAGCATTTGAATAAATTAATAAGAAAGCCTCCCCCACTGAGACAAAAGCCCGGAGACGTAGGCAACCTTGTCGAATTTCGTTAACAACCTTGATGTTATGGTTTGCTTTTCTTTATGCTTACTTTCTGATCTGCATTCTTTATGATGGCTGAAATATTCTTTCATTAAGTTCTTCTTCTTTCCTTAATTCCTAATTGGTAATTGAACACATGCTTAAAACTTAACCAAGTCTTTAAAGATCAATTTCTGATCATGGGATTCCTTCATATACAGATAAAAAATCTGGTAGCAAAAAACAAGGCAATGGAAAGTACATGAAGCAACCTTAAGTATGTGGAGCAACATGTTATTTTCTAATAATTTGTAGATTTGATCAAGACTAAGAAGTTGGAGATCCATATCTAGATGTCCCAAAGCCATCCTCCAAATTATATTAGTCATGTTGTCAAACTTTGGCTTAATCCTTTGGCCTAGGTTGGACCTAGAACATTGCAAAGGAAAGAATTAGGTTTTGCATTTATGTCACCATGTTCATGAGATTTCTATACTAGCCATCTAGACACTTGTTCAAACAAATAGGTCAGGGTGGCTTCTTTGCCTTTGAGCCAAATAACATGAAGTGGGTTACAACATTCTAGGAAAATACAAAGAAATCAAAGCACTAAGTCATGCAACATATTGTATTATGTGCCTCCAAGCTCAATAGGTCCAGACTTTTAGTATTTTCGTATTGACACATGCTACATGTGTTGATTGCCAACCTCTCATCTTCTCTTTTCTATAACTCTAGTTCCCTCGACATGCCAAATTCCATCTCACAAGGAATACAAGAATTGGGAATAAACAAATCCCCATTTCCAATAATGGAAGGAATGGGACACAACGACTACAAAATAATGAGAGATCATTCCAAATCAAACATTTCATTTAAAAAAAAGATTAATTAAATCAAAGAATGAACACATTACTTTTAAAAGGGAAATCACAAAAATAAATATTAATACCTAGTTTAGCATTTTCATATTAAATAATTGCTTTTTCATTTTTATTTTCCACCCTTTCTCTCAATAATAACCTTTTTCTCTATGTCTAGTTTACCTTTAAAATACCATGCTTTGTCCTTCCATTCAATATAGTAAAAAAACAATATTAACAAATTGTTAATAAGTTGTGACTTCTTATTAATATCTTAAATATTTAACTACTTTTTTAACTTGTTAACTCAATATGGACAAGCACAATTATCCAACTCCTTTCTTAAAACTACTATGAGACTATTTCTCTTAGCATATCTCCAAATAACATAAAAATAAAGGCAACTACAAAGCAACAAGTCCCTACAGTTTTGAGACTTGTGAACAACAATGGTATAAATCTTTTTGACGTGGGTGATGAGGCAATAATTGCAAGGCAAGTAGGTAAAGGGGCACAATCATTAGATAAAGGGTAAGATCAAAGGCTACACTATGATCTAAGTTGAGTCAACCAAATCAATCATGGTTTGTCTATCATACCATGCTATGGGAGGGAAGAGGGAAGCATTTCTCCACAAAACTAATAAGCCTCTTCTTCATAAATGATACTTAATCTAATAAACCACATATTGCAAAACTTTTCAAAAATTTACACCACCACAAGCCATCTCAAAAATGTGCAATAGAAAAATATGGAAGCAACTACTTATTGAGTATTTAAAATGCATTACATGGACATTGGTATAAATATTTTGGATAGTATAAAATTTTCTCCCCAAAAATTATAATTTAAGTAACTTTTTGATAAGTTAGAATCAAGATGATTCATTAGAGTACATATTTTCTTGGTTCATTAGTTGCGAGTGGGGAGTTACGATTCACAAAACAAAGGATTTAATTTATTTTTGATTTAATACATTTAAAAAAATATTGTCTCTATCCAAAACCCTCGAGACCCATGAAATTCATGGTTGCTATAACATTGAATTCGATCGAATAGAATTATAATGAAAATCAAAATTATAACGAAAATCAAAATTTCTACATTAAAAAAATATGGTTTTAAATAATATTTACTCCTTCTTTAACTAGGTACGAATCTTTTGTAAAACTATATAATGTATTTCAGGTAGAAGATTGATGAAATGCCGGATTTTATTATATTGGAGCCCGTGTGGTTTTTGTTGATTCTATCAAAACGCAGTTTGTCGGATGCCAACAAAAGTGACCGCAAATTGCACTTTGATTCACGCATACCCAAATCAAACCCACATTCTTATTATTATTAGTGTGAGTATTTAAAAATATTATAAGCATGAATTCCGGGCATAATTTTATTTTCCATTCTAATGAAAATAAAAATAAAAAATCACTTATGAAATGAAAACTATTCTTATTATTATTAGTGTGAGTATTTAAAAATATTATAAGCATGAATTCCGGGCATAATTTTATTTTCCATTCTAATGAAAATAAAAATAAAAAATCACTTATGAAATGAAAACTATTTCAGATTTTTTTAATAAAAAGGTTAAAAAAAAATTCATATAGATTTTACTTTTCATTATTTTTATGGTTTTTTTCTTTTATTAATCCTTTTCCATGATGCCTAACAATTTAAAAAAAAGAATAGTTACATTTTTTCTCTATTATGTTAATTAAAAAAAGAATTGTTATTATTTTTATACAATAAAATCCTTTTTTTATGGAGCTCATGGATGTATGCATCTTATATTAATTAAAGTTGCAATCTGCATATCAAGTGGTCTTCTTGTTCACTGTAAGGTATTACCACAATGAGTTCTCCTCAAAATGAACCTGCTTTAGGGTTTGAATGGTTGAGAGATTAGGGTTTAGTGGCGACATTTGATTTTTTGTGGAAAGATGTCATGGCGATCTACGATGATTGGTTTGAGGATGAGATTGCTTGTTTAATGGACCCTTCCGATGAGGTTATGTGGATCCAAGAGGGAGATTTCAAGTTAGATGAGGAATACCGGGATTTGGCAAGAAAATATATTGACGGGAAAGGGACTCCCGTGTACAGAATAGATTTAAATTTTAATGATATTAGTCTTGTTGTGAAGAAAGTGACAGAGGATCTGACAAAAGATGGGTTAGGTCATAAGGTGGATGATTGTTTGAATGACACGAGGTGCGTTGGGATTATCGATGAAATTTTTGGATTAGAAGCTGTTGGAGGGGTTAGGTATGCTTTCAAGGGTTCTAAGATGTTGGATAGTCGTGAAGACTTGTTGAAGGTTAACCCTGGAGGTAGCAAAGCTACTAGAGATGGCAAAGAAGGAGTTGTTGTATGCACAGGAAGGAGAAGTTTGGTTAAATCGTGGAAACCAAGGAAGGTTGGATCTAAGATGGTTCTCGGTAGAGATGTGGTGCTTCAGGAGGTTTCTTTTCTTTCTTTATGCGCTCTGGTTGGGAGGTTTAGTTATTGGGCTTTGTAAAAAAACGACATTGGTTGGTGGATTGACGAACAATGGAAGTTTGGCTTTGGTGAGAGGGTGGTTCTGTTTTAAGTTCAGAGAGGAGGCAAATGTGGATAAGATATTGGGAAAGGTTTGGTTATGTGGCTCTAGTAGCCTGATGCTGAAAAGGTGGTCACATCTTTTCAATCCAGAGAAAGATCATTTTCATTTCTGTCACTTGTGGGTCTTGCTACTGGGATGCCCATTGGTATTTTGGAATCGTGAAACTTTTACGGAGATTGGTGAAGCTTTGGGTAAGTTTCTTCATGTGGATCTGGAGGTTTTAAATGGAAAGGATTGTCGGGTGGGGAAAATTCTTGTTGAGATGGATATGGAAATTGAATGGAGAGGGCATGTGCATGTCCAAAGATTAGACTACTGGGGGATTCCTTTTCACTGTTCAGATTGTAAGGAAGTTGGGCATTTGAAAAAAGATTGTATGGGAAGACCGAAACAACAATATGTGGTTGATTCTGATTATGTTGAAGATAAGGTTTCCTCTGAAGGCGACTTGTCCGAGGATCAAGAAGATTTGAGGGATCCAATTGAAGGATCAGATTCTCTGTTGGAAGGGGAAATCTGGTCTTTGTCTTTGGAATCTGATTCTTTTCTTGGTAAGCTAAAGAAGATTTCCCTAGCTTTGTTTTCTTCTCTTAATTTCGAAGAATTGAAAATTTTGCAGAATGCTTTTGTTGGTGGTTCTTGCAATGTTTTTTCTTTGCATGTTCTTGAAGTTTCTTTAGAAATCAATATTTTTGATGATGTGATTAAAGGGGATTCCATTTCCGGGGTTAAGGCATGTTCCTCTGGGTTTGGTATGGAATAATCTTTTTCTTTTAAGACTGATGCGTCTTCTAGAGGTGTAAGTGGTCTTGTTTATGTGGGGGAAGTTTTTCAAACGAGGGGTGTGGGATTTTCAGAAGTAGGAGATGACATTGTGATTCTTAAGGAGTCGGGTCCTTTGGATGGGAGTCATGAATATTTTTAGTGTGGAGGGATCGGTAAATCAGGTGGTTGAGGAAACCCAAACCTCGTTTATTCCCTCTTATAGAGATGTGTTGAAGCGTTCTCCTCTGGAGTTTTTTTTGGGTGGTGAGTTGTCCTCATATTTATTGGAGATACTTCACACACACCTAGGGTTTCTTTTTCCTAAGGTTTTCCCTATGTTTATTAGTCATTATTCAGTCTCCTATAGTTTAGGGAGAATATTCATTTTTCTACATTCTAGGAGAATATTCTCTTCAGTTCACACTTTAGTTTGGTCAATTGAGTGGAGTCTTAATGCCACATTGGTTTCATCACCATGCAACATTGTGATCATCACCTACTAATGTGCATTATCATTGGGATTATCACCAGACTATTGCATTACTCTTGATTCCATGATCTCCTCCTCACTTCACTTTGTTTCAGTCAATTAACTGAAGACCGAGAGACTAGTTAGCTCAGACTAGGTGACAATTAACTCTCGTAACTGTCGATGTGTGTCAAGATCACTCTAGACCACCATTATGGTGCATCGGTTTCTCCTCCAGTGCATATTAGTTTAGTTATATAGAGTATATCATGTGTAAATTACCATTCATTCATTTGGTTAATGCAAATTCTTTGATTCTCACTCTCTCGTTTCTCTCTTCTCTCATTTTTCTGCAAACTGTGTATGTCATTTGATAGCTAGATCTTATATATGCAGGTTCATTCACATTTACATGGTATTAGAGCCGACGGATTGCTAAAAAAAAGACACACCAAATTCTTTTTGTAGGTACTGAAGATTGAAGACAACGAGAAAAATGGAATTTCCAAAAGAATTCATTCTTACATCGTACAATTTCTTTGCATGGAAGGACAAGATGATATTACATCTTCAAAGTAGAGGATTATACAAGTTAACCATAGACATGGAGGCCGAACCCACATCAGCGATATAAAAAATCCAAGTATCTGAATCGGATGGATGAAGCATTTGGAACTATTTGCAGTCTCATTTTTCCTGAGCTCCTCTTTCACATATCCTCCTGTAAAACCCCTAATGAAGTATGGACCACCATGGAAGGACTTTTTGGAAAACAAGATGAGATGAGGGGACATATACTCAAGGTGGAATTGCTCACTTTGGATCCAAAAACTTTCGACAATCTCCAAGATTTCTTTACCAAATATAAGGATTTGTTGTCGCAACTCAAGGCTTGCGGGGTTGATAAGTCTAAGGAGGAGAAACAAATGGTTCTTACCATTCTTTCCAAACTTGGTCTGGAATACTCAGTGTTTGTATCCACATTTCATTCATTTAGGCTCACCTCTGGAGCCATTTGGAATATTCCCTCCCTTGAGGTATTTATTGAGTCTCGGACGCAAGAGCAGAACAAGCTCATCAACATGGGAAAAATCAAAGGCCCAAAGGCGCATGCACTTGCTGTGCAAGATGGTAGAAATCATCCAAATCATAAATCTAAACACATAGACAAAAGGAAGGCACATGCAAATCCAAAGAAGGAAGGGTACTCAAAACCCTTCAACGATTCCTCCAGATCCAAAGGTGGAAAGGGAAGAAAAGGGGAGGAATTAGTACACGAGGGGATCATCGACCTGCAGTTCTATCCTTCAGCAGAACAAACTGCAAACATCTTCACCAAGACCTTCACTGAGTAGAAGTTCCATTCTGCGCAGTCGTCTTGGAGTGAAGGACACAATTTCCTAGCAACTGTCAGTTCTTTTTTTACATACATTGTACTTTGAGGGGGAGGGGGGGTTTCCCTCTTTCCTCGTTTATTTTAATGTATCTTTTGTTTTTGGGTACCTAACATGGCCTTGTTGTTGGGACCCATTCTTTATTTTCACCATAGTGATGTTCATGAGGGGTGTTGGAGATACTTCACACACACCTAGGATTCTTTTTCCTAAGGTTTTCCCTATGTTTATTAGTCATTATTCAGTCTCCTATAGTTTAGGGAGAATATTCCTTTCCTAAATTCTAGGAGAATATTCTATTCAGTTCATACTTCAGTTTGATCAGTTGAGTGGAGTCTTAATGCCACATTGATTTCATCACCATGCAACATTGGGATCATCACCTGCTAATGCACATTTTCCTTGGGATTATCACCAGACTAGCGCATTACTCATGATTCCCTGATCTCCTCCTCACTTCACTTTGTTTCAGTCAGTTAGCTGAAGATTGAAAGACTAGTTAACTCAGACTAGGTGGCAGTTAACTCTCGTAACTGTCGATGTGTGTCCATATCACTCTAGACCACCACTATGGTGCATTGGCTTCTCCTCTAGTGCGCATTAGTTGAGTTATATAGAGTAGATCACATGCAAATTATCATTCATTCATTTGGTTAATGCAAATTCTTTGATTCTCACTCTCTCTTTTCTCTCCTCTCTCATTTTTCTGCAAACTGTGTATGTCATTTGCTAGCTAGATCTTATATGTGTAGGTTCATTCACATTTACAATATTCCAAAAAGGAGTCTAGTATTTTGGAAGAAGGGAAAGGAATAAAGGGGACTAAAAATGGGATTTTAGAGAATAAAGGGGTTGTTTTTGGAGGTTTAGATAAATATTTTTCTCCCATCAGAATGCGAAGTACGAGGAAGCAAGTGGCGATGGGGGATAATCCTGTTGTTTTGGATAAGAATGTTTCTAATGGACCAAGGGAACTTAGAGCACATAAATCCCTAGCTCGGGGCAGGAAATGATTGTGCTCTCTCTAAATGTTAGAGGAGTTGGGGATTCTCCAAAATTTCTATCCCTTAAGAGGTTGATAGAATTGGTGAAACCCGACGTGTTTTTTGTTCAAGAAACAATGTTTTGTGGTAACAAAGATAGGGATGTATTCTCTAAGTTGTTAAGTCAGTGGAATATGTGTGTGGTGGATTCTAATGGGATGTCAGGAGGTTTTCTTTCAGCCTAGAACCCAAATATATCTAACTTTGATGATTTTTTGACCCTTGCATGAATTCTATTGCAAGGATTTGTAAAGGATGTCAATAAGAATCTGAAGTTGGTAAATTTCTATGGTCCTTGCCATAATAGTCATTTGTTTTGGGAAAATTTGATTGATGATGGGATTCTTAAAGAGCATGATTTGATACTAGGAGGTGATTTGAATTTTACTCGGTCTGCTCAAGAAATATGGGGTTCTTCTATCAGGCTAGACTCATTGACATCTTTTTTTAATCAGTTGATTTAGGATGAGGGACTTATTGATGTGGAGCCGGTCGATTTATTGCCTACTTGGAGAAATGGTAGAGTGGTTCAAGATAGTGTCGCTAAGCGGTTGGATCGTTTTTAAATTGATGTAAGGTTGGCTACTTTTGATTTAAGATTTCGGTCGTGGGTGGGGAATGTTAAAATTTCTGATCACTTGCATGTGGTCTTGCAAATTGATCAGGGGTAGGAAAAGATTAAGTATCCGTTCAAACTAAACTTTGTTTGTTTATCTGATCTAGATTTTGTGAATCTAGTTTGGTCTAATTGGAAAAATTTTCAAGTGTTGGAGGGTTCTTCACCAATGGATTCTTTGGTTCTCAAATTAAAACAGTTGAAAACATTGGTTATTACCGGAGATAAGAATATGAAACTTAAGTCTAATGAGGAATTAGTTCAGTTGGAAGTGGATTTGGAGAGTCTTTACTCACTACATCCCGGGGGTTTTGAGATAGAAGAAGAGAGGGTGTTGATGGTGGAGAAAGAGGCTAGGAAAATGGAGTTTTTGAAATAGGAAGAGGAGACATGGAGACAAAAGAGTAGAGATACCTGGATTGCATGCGGTGATCATAATACAAAGTTTTTTCACTCTTATGCCAATGTCAAAAGATAGGTCAATTCCATTTGGAATATTAGAAAGGAGGATGGATCTTTAGTCACTCGTCAACATGATTTAGAAAAGGAAGCTTTGATTTATTTTCATAATATGTTTAAGGCGCAGGAAAACCTTTCTATTGTTCATCAATTGGAGGTAATTCAAGTATATCCTCGATTATTTTATGAGGAAGACGGACGAAGGGTTGCTGATCTAGTTTCTTTGACTGATGTATTGGCTACTTTGAAAGGTTTTGTTGTTTCTAAGAGTCCTGGCCCTGATGGCTAGACAATTGAATTTTTTTTGGCTTTTTTGGATCTTGTGGGTCCTGAATTGTTGGAAGTGGCGGAGGAATCCAGGTTGAAGGGTAATGTAAATGGGGCACTTAATGCGACTTTTAGAGTTCTTATACCGAAAAGTTACAAACCTGAGTCATTTTTAGGTTTTAGACCCATTTCTTTGTGTAACTTGGCTTATAAGGTAATATCGAAGATTATTGTTTCGAGAATTAAATCTTTTCTGTCTAAAGGGATTTCCAAGGAGCAGTTTGGGTTCTTGCATGATAGACAAATATCATATGCCATTGGAGTGGCCCGAGAGGCTTTGCATAACATTAAGACAAAGAAGATGAAATCTTTGGTACTGAAGTTGGATATGATGAGAGCTTATGATAGAGTGGATTGGAGTTTTCTTAGGTTGGTGTTGCTACAGGTTGGAATCTGCTTGGAAGCTACTAATTGGATCATGGGTTGTGTCAGGTCAACAAATTTCTCTGTTTTTGTAAATGGCAGTTCTTCTGGTTTTTTTAAGGGATCAAGAGGATCAAGGCAAGGATGTCCTCTTTCACCTTTGTTGTTCTTGCTCATATTAGAATTCCTTAGTAGACTTCTCAAGAATTTGGTCAGAGATGGTATCCTTGAGGGAGTTTTAATGGAAGATGGTATTAGAATTACACATTTTCTCTTTGTGGATGATGTTATTTTGTTTGGGAAAGGATCTTTACATGAATGGCAGGTGTTTATGGATGCTCTTAATCTTTTCTGCAATGCTACTGGAATGGTCTTTAGCAATCAAAAGTCTCAATTTTTGGAAGCTGGTTGGTCTGTTGATGGGATTGATCAGTTAAAAGAGTTGTTTCCCTTTGAAGTTAAAATCTACAGAGGAAGGATTTAGGTACTTAGGATTTTTCCTTAAGCCAAATTGTTACTCATGTGATGATTGGATTTGACTTCTTCAGAAGGTGCAAAAAATAATTGCTAACTGGTGTCATATATGGTTAACTTTAGGAGGTTGATTTATCCTTGTTAAATCTGTTTTGGAAAACATTCTTGTTTTTTGGCTATCTATGGCAAATATTCCTAGAGCTATTTTGGATAAAATTCACAGGAGGATGTTCAACATTTTGTGGTTTGGTATTAAGGAAAAAAAAGGCTTTGATTTGGTTAAATGGGATAGGCTTGCTAAACCTAAAAGGAAATGAGGTTGGGGAATTAAGAATATATTTTGGTTTGGAAGAGTATTAGCAATAAAGAGCTTGTGGAGGTGCTTGATGATTCCTGGTCTTTGGCACGATGTGGTTCATAAGAAATATTTGAAGCATAAATCTGTTGTGGAGTGGTTAAGAGAAGGGAGAAAGAACTTCAAAGGGGTATCTAACTGTTGGAAGGCTCTCACTTCTTCTTTGAAAATTATTACTGATTGGATTACATGGAATCTTGGTAATGGTTGGGACATTCGTATTGGAGTAGATCCATTTGTGGGGTCTCAATATTATTATAAAATTTCTATGGATTTAGTTTCTGCGCTCCATTCAAAAGGAATTGTTTTTTTGGCTCAAGCTGCTTCAAATTTTTTTAGGAAGCCTGACTATTTTTAATTGGAAATCTACTTAAAGTCTTGATCTTTTAGGTGAGTTAAGAGTTGAATGGGATGCTTGTGTTTTGGGCCTTAAGCATTCGATTTTTATGCTTTATGAATCAGTTGATTCAAATGTATGGTCGTGGGATGAGAAAGAATGTAAGGTATCGATTAAACATGCATATGAGGTTCAATTTTTTGATGAATCTGTTGTTTGTCTAGAAGGATGGCTTAGTGATTTATGAAGTGGCAGATTCCTTTGCATATCAAATTGTTTTGTTGTATTATGGTTGAAAACAAGATTTTGACCTAGGATTATTTGGTCAAAAGAGGATTTGTTGGTCCAGGTAGATGTGTGATTTGTGGACTAGAGGAGGAATCGATTAATCATTTGATGGTAAATTGTTTTTTTACTAAAGAAGTTTGGAATTTTGTCTTACATTTTCTTCATTTAAGAAAGGTTTGTGGTATTGGTCAACTCTCTGTTTGTTTCCAAGATTGGATCAAGGATTTGGGGGCATGGAAGGAAATTCCTTATTTTATATGTTGGGAAATTTGGAGGCATCAAAATTATATTATATTTGAAGGTTGTCAGTTATCTCATTCTAGGGTTTGTAATATGGTCTTGAAAGATATGGGTGAGATAGAAAAAGATAAATCTATTTCGGTTCAAAGAATACCTTGTCCTCCTCTTATGGAGAGTAATATATCAATGGGTTTTTTTGATGGTGCTTCTTAGAATGGGGATGCTAGATGTGGAGCTGGAGCAGTTTTAAAATGTCAAGATATGGGTGTATTTAGGATTAAAATGAATTGTGATCAAGCAACCAATTCACAGGGGGAGTTGTTGGCCTTATGGAGTATTTTGTTTTTTTTCTCATTTCAAGCAAGTTACTTGTTTGCAACTGGTAGAAGATTCAAAAGTTATAGTTGATTGGTTTTCTTTCAAAAACAATATGTAGGTGATCTCTTTAAAGCCTTGGCTGGAAAAAATTCGCCATCTGTTGGCAGCCAATTCACCTTTTTCTACGATCCTATAAGCTGCCTACACCTATGTCTTGCAAACATCAAATTTTTCGTCAGAATTTTCAAATTAATGACATTTTCATTTCTTGTGACGTTTACACACTTGTTTTCGTTTTGTTTTCACGACTGTAAGCGTGAAAACTTCTCCTTCCGAAGTCATATTTCGATCACTATCTGAACTGTCATGAGCTTTTTATCAATATGCTTATTGCGCTTACATTACACTTATCATTACCTAGCTGGAAAATCTTTCGATCTATACTCATTACTCATGCTTCGATTTATTATGTGGCTTGGTTTGCAATGCATTTGGATTTGCATTCATTTAACCTTTGGTTTCATAAGATACATGGGTGTTATGATTAAAACTTTTATATATATCTTTCTAATTTGATGCCTATGTTTATGTTTTCATAACTATCGATGTTTTGATTATATGAAAACCCATTTGTACATTGGTTAAACTATGAATATGAGCTGTCACAATACATTGGCGCATGGTCAACATTTCATATTGGTTTCAAATTAAGCGTTGATGGTTTAAAACTATGGTGTAACGTTGATTGTATGGCGTAACACTTACCATTTGTTTCATAGGTTAGCCAAGCAACATGATTTTCGAACTGTGCTATGATAACTGGTGGTTGTACTTTGGCATAACTATTATGCAAGGCAGAGATAACTCCTTTACCCTCGCACACTTTGGCATTAACCCTGCCTCCTTACCAAGTTACCCCTGTTGATTTTTGGGCAAATTTTTGGGTTTTGAGTCCTGCATATACCTCGTCCAAACCCTACCCAAATACCTGTTCACTGTGTGATCTCTCCTAGCTCCTGAAGGGCGATTTGAACCCCTATGGTGTTCAGAGTCGGTGTTGGTTTCATTTTTTCCAGAGAAGATTGCTTAAGACTGCCCCCGTAATTTCCCCCAGAGTCACGTTTTTGCATGAGCGATTCTGGGCAAACAGTTCTGAATTAGATCAAACCGTTGAAAACCTAGAACCGTTTTTAGCCCCTTTACCCTCATCGTGAGTGGTTTCCTCAGAAATTGAGTGGTTACAGATACCTAGCTCATGTTTTTCAGGTCAATTTCTCAGATCTCCTCAATGGCTGAAGGGAACGTTTTGGTCTGTGTGTATTTGTTGAAATGTTTTCCCCAGACTTGGGCCACAACAAATCTCTCACTTGCTCAGCCATATTTCTTTGCATCCCGTTGAAACCTTGATCAATTCAAAGGGTATTCAACCAGTCTGCCAACATTTTTTTCTTTTACATCTACATGACAAGGAACTGTGCAGGCTTATCACTTAAATCTCAGGAGCTTACTGCTATACTCTTAACAGTGAGGGTGTATTGTAGTCTTGTTTTGAAATATGATATACACTTTGTGGGTGATTTACATGATACGTTTCAAGTTGAATGAGTCTGAGAATCAAGAACCAAAAGATTTGGATGACTAAGAAGATGCTGTTGAACTTTCGACAACTGTGGGGAAATTAGATGCACCAGAACTAAGAAGCTCAAGCAACAGAAAGTACAATAGAGATTTTTTGTTGACTTTCAGAAGTCAGTTTAAAGATCTATCTTCACAGGTTAAAATTCCATCAGACATAATGGAAGTCCTTATGACTCCTCAGGTGATTGCAAGTCATATTGGAGAGATTGAGTCATTAAATCACAGTGGCATTTCTCGATTTGAACGTCATGGGAGTAGTGCAGACACTATAGATGAAGATATATGGAACAAGTCGACAGATCTGTCTGGTCGGGATGTTCATATGGAAGTGGGCCTAGGTGGCCCTCCTAGTGGGTTTCGACCAGGACAAGGCTTCAGTCTCGGTTTTTGAAGGAATGCACGTGAAATGCCAATGCATATGAGTGGAATCCTCCTTGGTGGACCTTTCATGCAAATGCCTTTCCCACAAGTTGGATTAGCAAGAAGTAGTGCTGATGCTGATAAATGGCAGCGTGCTTCTGGATTCCAAAAGGGTTTGATTCCTCCACCTCAAACACCTTCGTCTGCAATTCATAAAACTGAGAACCGATATGAAGTGGGAAATTTTTCTGATGAGGAACATGCAAAACAGAGAAAGATAAAATCAATACTTAACAAATTAACACCTCAAAACTTTGATAGACTTTTTGTACAGGTCAAAGAAGTGAACATTGATCTTGCACTTTGTCTTACTGGAGTGATATCTCAGATTTTTGACAAAGCCCTGATGGAGCCAACATTTTGTGAAATATATGCAAAATTTTGTGTCCAATTAGTTGCCGAATTGCCTGAATTTTATAAAGACAATGAAAAAGATATATTCAAGAGAGAACTCCTGAACAATTGTCAGGAAGAATTTGAAAGGGATGAAATGGAACAGGCAGAAGCTGATAAGAATGTAGGGGATAGTGATTTGAAGATTTCAGGAATGTGAGAAAGATGTTGATGAATATGGACCAAGAGATTTTTCAAGAATGCCAGCGTAGGTTCCATGAAGAGGAAACAAAGGCAATACACACAAAAGAAGCACGAAATGACATGGCAATGTTTGAAAGAAGTTGCTGCTTCAAAAGCTTTGTCTTGCAGGTTTTGGATAGTCGTGGCTACTTGTTGACTGCTTTGAGCCATGGCTTGTGGCCATCCATGGTACTTTTGACAGAAATTGTTCAGACTTTTATATTGGAAGATCTCTCTTTTAAAGTGCTGTAGGTGGGCAATTAGTGCCGTGGCTTCCTTCAAGAGTGGTGTGATTTCAATCTAATTGTCCTGCTAAAGTTGCTGGTGTATGCTTTGGATCTGGTGGCAAGATTTTTCATCTTTAATTCCCTACAATCAATTCTAGATGGATTTATTGATATGCAAAACAGATGGATGTAGGAGTTTTACCTCTATATGGATGGATTTTGTATATGAGTTGCATTCATACCAAAGCTTTATTTGATATTTGTTTTGATTGAAATAGATTCAATTAAGATTTTGTTTTTTCTAAATTAGCATAACAGTTTTGGTTTGTTGTGATTTAAATGATTTGCTTTGTTTTTAATTAAGTAATCAAATATTTGTTTTAATAACTTGAATATATTTCTGTTAGTTTTAATAAATTTAAAACAGTTCTGTTCTCTAATTAGACCAGCTACAGAATCAGAGGATTCTGTAGCTAGTCTACAGGATTAGATTTTTACCTTTTTTTTTTAATAAAATATCTATCTAACTTGTTATTTTTGGTCCATTACAGGTCAGTTCAAAATTGCATTGGATTGGATGAGCAGTTAGAAGATATTTGGATATTTTGATTTCATTTTAGTACCTAGTTTAGTTGATTTTGGGGATATTTTCCCAGATTATGTAAACAGTTTTGATACTATCCACAGGGAGGTTTTACCCTGTGGAAAGACTTATAAATACTTCTTATTTTTTGTAA
>JZKD02S1932960.1:1803289-1824615 GCA_000966675.3 Picea glauca
ACAAATAACTATGATGAGATAAAAACCTTAAAACTACTACTCCTTTTTGCGGTAGAAAAGGGTGTATCCACGGTACAAGTTTTTGGGGACTTTTTGATCATCATAAAGTGGGCAAATAGAGCACAATTTTGTCACATAACTAGACTCAGACCATTCCTGACAAAAGTATTGAGGACCATTGCTACTTTTGACACTTTCTCTCTCTCTCTCTCACATTTATAGGGAAAGGAACTCCATGGATGATCAGCTATCCAAAGAAGCCTCACAACTAGATTTTGGAAACTGGCACATCACAAAACATATGGAGGAAGGCAATTTTGATTACCACAGGCCTTTCCAGGAAGAACAAGCATAAAGATCCGTAGCTGATATCTCCTTTTGGGTACTCTAATCAGGAACACAATGTGTATAACTTGAAATTTTTTGGAAACTCTCACTACTTTTGTATACCTGGAAAGTTTAGGGGTGGATGCCCATTCGTAGTTTTTTTTTTTTTTTAATGAAGAAACACAAAAATGTAAGAGACACTATATAGACAATATATATCTTGGCTATCCTCATAGCAAATATATATCCACGAATGTAATTTTATACCTCCTTTAATAAAATTACGACTTTTTTCCTTGGAAAAAAAAACATTCAAGGGAGGAATAAAATTGCAAAGTTATGTTGTTTAGATGAGATTGGAGATCACTTGTCTTACACTTTCCATATTTGTTATTCATGACTACTATTCTTGTTTGATCTCTTCCATTGAAGGAGAAAAAAACATTTCTTCATACACACCATTTGTGAGCGACAAGCCATTAAGGAGCAAAAGGACCCTTCCAAGGAGAGTGTAGGAGCACTTGCATCCATCATTTCCCCAGGTGAAAATATTCATGTTGAAATCCCATCCATTGGTAATACATGAATATTGTTGCTTCCCTCTCTTTTGTTGTTTAAATTTTATGTTTGTAGCTTAGTTCTTTGTTTGAATCTCATGCATGTTCCTTTATTTCATATTTCTTGCAATGATACTCTAGTTATTGGTCTTGATACTGACAATTGCTTGTTGTATAGCTTGGAAACATAGCTATACCAAGGAATATTTTACTCACCATTGTAGAAAATTAACCAAAATAGATCAACGACTGCACTTGAGTTTAGATCCATGATTCTCTCTTCTCAAGTTGTTTGTAGCCATTCTCTAACTTTTGGTGTCTTTTAGAACTCATGCTCAGCCTTTTCAACTACTTGGAAATCACCCTCCATGATTTTTTTTCTTGGAATTCTATTTCATGTGAATTGAATGACTTGTGTGTCCATTTTGGCATATCCTGCATAGGTCCCACAACTTGCAACACTATGTTGCCGAGCAATCTGTGTGACTGTCTCTACACAAACCCATGCAAGTATGCTAAATCCACATTTTTTGTAGATAATTTGGTTCATCATTATGCTTAGGAAATATGATTTAGTTTGTCATAAATTATAGGCTTACATTCTCTAATCTTTTCCATTATTTCTCAGTAATTATCTAATCTAGTTGGTAGTAGGGGAAATCAAATTTCCTTTCTCTTGCCACATGGATGGCCTATTGCTTGTAATCGCACATGGATGTTTAGATTAGAGTGAAAAAATATTTTTCTTCCCGGTCTCTTCACTTACCACACACAAAGGTACCTAAAACCCTCTTACCTCTAGTATGATCTTTGCCTTGTGCCCAAAAGTGATTATGGCAAATTGGAATGAGGGGAATAGGTGAAATACCTCTCTTTAACACATATTTCCTTTTTGTGTCATGGTTGATTGGAAATTCATCATCACATAGAAATTAATTAGGTGGAGTAAGAACCCATACATGCTCACATGTTTATTTTTGACAATTTCTTTAAGTTTTTTCAATCATCAGTGACAGTTTTTATTATTTTTGCAAACACTACATCACATACAAACTAAGTGGGCAGAGTAATAGACCACTCAAGTCCACATGTTTTTCTATCGATCTAATTTCTCTTAAGTATTTCATTTTTCCATTTCTTTTGTCTCACACATTTTTGTTTCCTCATGAGAAGCACACACACAAAGGACCCAAATAATCCTCTTTTTCAAGTATGCTCTTCACTTTGCACCCACAAGCAATCTTGGTGAATCCAAAAGAATAAAGAGTGTTGAAATACCTCCTTTGTCACACCTTAATCAAAACAACTTGTTCATGACTCTAGTTTAGCCTCCTAAAAGACAACTCTATCTAATCAACACACTTAATTCGTCCTTTGCAAGGTCACAAAAGAATTAATAGTGTTGCCTAGTATTTTGGAGATAGGCATCCAAATAACTCCCTGTTATTATTTCTCATACGAAACATAGAAGTTGTTTCAGGGATATTTAAAATCCTTCCCCTCAAGTGTGCACAAACCAAGGCAAGGAGATACCTGTGAAGGGTCATATGCTCAGCTCTAGTTGTTCCTGCTAGTCTCCTCAAGCCACCCAACTCTTGTTTGACTACGGTCCATGACTAATGAAAGCGAAGAGTCCCTCACTCACACTTGATGAAGGTAACTTACTGGCCAATAACTAGGATTTCTACACAGGTGGTGTTTGTGGGTTGCCTTTGCACCTGAGACATATATCATTGGCCATTGGGAAATGTCACCAGATCCATTAGAACATGCCCCTAATTCCCCTCATTATAATTGACTCATTCACACCTTCACTAGCCTTTTTCATTGGCTTCAGACCCCATTGTTGAGAGTTCTTGGAAAGCCCAATGTTATTTTGAGCGAAAGGACATTAGGTCTAATGGGACACATGTTTTTCTTCTTGTGTGAAAATCCATCTATCTAAACACATATTGATTTAAAGTGGAATACATTACATTGTTGCATCATTAGCTCAATTATTTCATTTTGAGTCACACATTTTTCTTTGATTAGGCTAATATATTGCAAATCACAGTTTAGTAACCATTCACTTGAAATTCACATACCACTTGCAAGTTAAGAACCATAGGGGTATATTTGTTTCTTGATCATTCCCAGTGCTCACAAAGACTTCCCCTAGCATTGGGAGTTGTCCTTATTCTTTATCCTTCACCAATTCGACCATCCTCACCACATTTACCTTTGGCTGTGGAATTTCTAGGTCTAGACCTACTCAGGTTATTCTTTTTAGGATCAACTTATCATAGCACCCATCTTGGAGGCTCATCCTCATCAAGAGCTATCTCCCAATAGTTAGTATCAACGACGGGTGTTCCACCACCACCCCCACCTATGCCCAACCTCTTGTGTATGTATTCACTCAATATTATAGACTTAATGAATCTCACTAATGATCCCATTTTACATGACCTGGCTAGGTTTCCCATGCTGACTAAGCTTCCCTCGAATATCCCAAAATTCCAGGGAAATTTTGGTGAATACCCAACTAACCACATCATGTAATTTCATCTACGATGATCTTCCAGTGGTATCACAGATGATTATGTTTAGTTAAGATTGTTCCAGAGAACTCCAACTAGGCCATCGACCAAATGGTACATCAATGAAATGGTAGGATCACATGCCAATTTTGTATCTTTGACAAATGCATTCCTAAATTTTTTCTAGTTACATGTTCATCATGACATCGAACAAGAAATTATTACCGATTTCCAACAAACAACTTCCATGCATATTACAGACCATATGCACAAGTGGCATCGGTAGCACAGCCTATGAAAAATTGTAGTCAAGGACAAACTCCTCCTAGATTGGTTCTTGAAATCTCCTTTGCCATTGATTTCCAAAGATGTGTGCACCATGTTACACATCAAAATTACTCACTTCAATGATGACCCATTGTCTTCTTTACTAGTGTCACAAGTGTCTCTTTTTTGATCGCAAGTGTTGCAAGTGTCGCAAACATCATACTGCCATCTTTCCTATGTCGTGTCTCTAACAACATCACAGGGACACTTAAGACACCTTCAAATACTGGTTTAAGAAAGAGAAATCATTTGATGAGGAGTACAAATCTTTTTCCATTGAGAAAACCACTTAAAAATGAAGTTTGAAGAGCATCGCTCCCCTACCCACTGTCAGGGAGTTCCAATGCTCCCTACCCTCCTTTGGGGGAGCATTGTAGCACTCTGTGCACTCTTATGAGGGAGTGCTAGGATTTTTGAGAAAATTTTGGGGAAACACTCCTCTACCCATAGTCAGGGAGTGCCATCGCTCCCTAACCCTCTTTGGGGGAGCGTTGCAACGCTCTGTGTACCATTTTGGGGGAGCGCTGGCCTATTTGGGAGTCTTATATTGTTGAGAAAATCAGGGGAAGATCCCCCTTATCTTGGAAATCAGTTGGATTCGAATATGAGGTCAAGGCTACATCTTAGGGAGGATCCACAACTAATGGAGAAGGATCCTCAACCTATCCCAAGAATCTCTAAGGTGGTTGTGTCTCTACAAGCTTATATAAGGAGGCCTTCTCATGGTGAAAGGGGATATAAAGATTGAGAGATACAAAACTTATGATCTCATGAGTGGTATTGATATGGAGACATTGTGAAGCATCAAAATTATGATCTCATAAGGGAGATATCATTGAAGCATCATCATTCTGTGTGTGGATTATTTGAGCAAGGGTCTGGACAAAGAGAACTTGGTGAAGCTGCTGCACCTACATCCATGGCTGTAAGCATCTCATTTTGTTTTCGTTAATATAAATCTATGTTTGGCCCGTTTCCTTTAAATTTTGTGTACGTTTCATGAACTTGTTTTTTTCTTAGATCCATTATGAAGATAATCATGGTAGAGTAGGAAGTATCATTGTTATTTCTCATTGTATTGCAGGACCTTCTGAAGAACTTGGAGGTCAAGATCAACCTGGATTGAGCAAGGACAAACGTTGGTAAAAAGGTATTTACCCTTCTCCCTTCTTCTTCTTTGATAGTTTAGCTTCATGAAAAGGAAAGTCAATGTCCACAATAACACTTTTCTGTCTTGGTCATAGGGGTCTAGTATCCAAGAGGAAATCCACTTGTCCGTCGGGGTATTTTCCTCTAACACACCACCACGACTCCGATTGAATACAACGTCATTCTCAAATCTTAACACTTTGATTTAATCTATGCCATGTCCATGTGCTTATACATAGTCATCCTAGATTCCCTTTGCACTCATACATTTGAGTGAGAACTGCTAGGGGCATTCCATTCAAGATATGGGTTGATTAAGTCGATGACTCATATCAGGCACCCTTATGGACACCCGTCCCCATATGGCATTAGCCAACATGGGGGGCATTATGGCAAAGACCCCTCCCATCACAATGTTGTTGGTACATCATATGCGCCTAATAAAATACCACACAACAATCCCTCTCATGTCCAGGGTGGACACAACCCACCACACCCAGGGACTAACATGCACTCCCAAGGAATGCAAGCTTCCCCGCATATGTCTGGGCTATCCTACAACAACCAAAACTATAGTAGAGGGACATCCACCTATTATGAATAGTATGGGAACCACGCATAGGTAAACCTATACTTCCCATTCCCCAGTACCCCACAAGCCATTGTTGCACCACCACCTACTCAACAACATGCCGCCATGAATTTTGTTCAACCTTCACTAGCTCAACAAGTTCAAGCATTTGAATAGTTGAATTTGGTCAATCCTGCTAACCAACATAATAATAGAAAAAGGAAAAGAAAGAACAAACAAAAAGGAAATCGAGGATAGGGAGGTAATCCTCTTAACCAAAACAATAATGCTGTGGGCAATGCCAATGTTGGTAACTAGAACCAAAATACTGAACATTAACAAAACAAAACAAGGGAAGAACAACAATATTCAAACTAGCTTCCCTTACACATTATGTGGTGAGTATTGCCATTACACTCACCACTTCCCCTAGATTGAATAGTTTAAATGAATGAAGGAATCAACGTCCAATCAGGGTCCTACTACCCTGCAAAGTATAGCACCTCCCCAAAAAAACTTCCCTCAACCACTGTAGCTAGTTGTCTTACACAACCCCTCCCCCCAACAAGGAGTTGTGGCCACCAAATAGGAAATTGATAACTCCACCTAGGAATTAGGAACCTACCAACCTCCGGGTCAATCTCAACCTGGAGATCATGCTTTTCAAAATATCTACACAAACTGAGTCGATATTCACCTCCAAACCCGCAAAATTAAGTACAATATGCCCCTCAACTCAGATCCAACCATCTTGGATAACACCCAACTACCAACAAGCACACCTTTGCTGATTCCACATCCTAGTAATGATCTTATCCCATAAGTACCAAAGGCACCTCTGAGGCGTATCACTCATAATCCTCATGCAAGGGTGAATCATAGCTACAACATAGTCAATTTCCTGGCTCAATCTCTTGCAACCATGTTGTCACTTAAGGTCCTATAGACCCATCCCTCACAAAGGAAGGATCTATTATCAATGTTGGAGGTAGTCAACCCTTCTGATTCAAGGCTGATCACATTCGGTTTGGACAACTCAGAGGCCAAGCTCCCTTCTCTAGTAGCATTCCAAATCCCTATGAAAATTAGAAACATCACCATATTCCATCGCATTATAGATAAGGGAGCATCTACTTGTACATGTGTAAAAACATATGGTATAAATTGGGCTCCCCTAGGCTTACACCATTTGCCATCACCCTTTGAACTTATGATGGTTCTCCATCTCAACTCGAGGAACCTTACCTAAACATCATGGTCAAGCTAGAGGGTAAGACCATCCTAATGGACATTAAGGTCATAGATACACCATTTGATTACAACATCCTTCTAGGATGTAGCTACATGTATTATTTGAAAGTAATCGCTTGTTCAATGTTTCTAATGATGATGTTTCCTCACAATGGGAAGGTCATATATATCAAACAATTTAATCTCCACGAACCCAAACCAATGACTAATTTGAACAACATCCTTTCCCTCATCAAGGCAAATGAGGATGTCTTGTCATATGTGGAAATTGGACTAGGGATCTTTAAACAATCCATGTTACTTGGCACTTATCATGGCGACCTACCTCAAGTTCAACCACCAATTTTTTCTCAAGTTTGTACACTAACATAAGTTAAGACATAACCATCTTCCACCTTGTCTATGTTAGGATCATCATCCATGTTTGACAGGCTACCCTCCATCATGGAGGCATCTAATCCAATCTCCCACATCCTCTTCTTCTTTTCACCATCTAGAGTTGCGGGGCATCCAATGATGACCATACTAACACTCTGTGACCTCACCTTGGTGATATATGTGCAGTACATGTCATTTCCATATCTTATATCATATCCTAAATCATCAACTCACATCATTCTACACCCAGTGGAACCCACAATTAATTAACCAAGAATGGAACTAGCAAAGCAACTGGGGGAAAAACTAAGAAAGTAGGGGGAACCCTACAAACCACTCATTATGTGTCTCCACTCTATGCTCTCTATGATGCCATAGGTCACAACATGAACATGTGCCCTACACTTCTAGAACTTAGGAACCTTCTTCATTCACATAAGGTAGCACTATTGTTGCCTACCCCTTCTACTATGGGTACTTCTTGACCCCTTATGAAGGATCCTACCCAAGTGCACAACAATACCTTACATACAGACCATCCTTATGCCATATGCATAATATATGAACATTACACTCATCACTTCCCAAATTTGGCATAGTTTTGAGCCATGCTAGCTGCAATTTGTTAGATGACTTTTCCAACACAACCCATTACCTATCTTCAATCGATATCATAACCATTACTGGTTAGCAAACACAAGTCCTCCACTATTTACTATGTGTCCACATTAGTGGGATCACATAATAGCCACCCACATGGTCTTTGTGGGAAGTTTGACCATTTCTCCTACCTATGCCCCACAATCATCGAATATCAGATCCATTACATGGCTGAGTTAAGGAATATTTGCGACTCACTCACACAAGTGGGATCCCCCAGTGTCACAATCCCCACTTTGGTCTCAACTCCCTCACCCCAATAGGAGAGGGCCCTCCCTCCTACCCCAACTAGTTCCCTAGAGCATCATTGGCAAGAGACTCCATCTCCTACCCTGCCAAACTCCTCAAAGCATCCTTGGTAGGAGTCCCCCTCCTCCTGGATCTCACAACACACATGATTGTGTACACATTTGTTACATTTCTATGTCTATTGGGTCTATATCATGATACAATTGCTCATTTCCCTTTGGTATCAACACCTGCCCTCCATCTATGAGTAGGACTGCAAAAGCCCATTGTCTAGAGTCTCACTCTATCTACACATTCTCAACATCAATAGGAACCTCAACACCTAATAATGTATCACAAACATGTGACATTTATGGCTCCACTAATCCAATCCAATCAGTTCATACCTCTCATAAAACCCTCGCCTCCTCTTCTCACATATTCCACTAATATGAGGACATTCTAGAGGCAATGATGACACCTAACTATCCTTGGGTGTCATGAACCAAAAGTTTAGAATATCATAATAAACCATTAATGTACACCATGTACAACAATATGAGTGTGGAACACAACTCCAATATAGATAAGAGAGATGAGTTACACAATACGTCCTTATGTAATAAGAGAATCTCCTCCACATAACCGAATACATTCATACATCACAATTCACATGTCCTCAATACTGAATACATGATCTCTATATATACCTTTTCACACACTACATGTGAAGCCCATTTACTATTAGGACGACCCAATTACATATACATTTAGACCCACATATGTCCCCCCTTGGGGTCATATCATATACACTTAACCCAATATATGCCTCCCTTAGGTCATAACATAATACCCTCCAAAAATATTTGTCCTCAAAGCTTTGCAATTAAAGGATTCACATGTGATGAAACCACATAATGTGATTTTCTTCTGTTCCTACTTTCTTCATTCCATTGATGATGACCCATCCATCTAAAATCAATTCTTTTCGGTATTAATTATTGGTGGCTAGTTGTTGCATAATTTTCTTTCCTTTGTTTCCATGTATTTTCGTTGTAACTTATCCAATTTGTAGTGGTTGTTGGTCTATGATAATAGCTTATTGAAGAGTGGTTTTGTGATGCCTTGTTTCATGAATATTGACATGTACTCCATCTTCTTCCTTTATAATCCTACTATAAACCTTCTTGTATCCCTTGAAATCTTTCCTAGTAATGATGGTGTTGATATGGTTTCACATTTTATTATTTTCCTTTACTCAACACCTGCATTTCATCTATCTTCTTTTTAGAGACAATGGCATCCTGTATCCTCTTTGCTTGGTCTTTGATTACTCTAGCCTTGAAGATAATACCATCATATTTGGCATATACATCTTTTAGATGAAGTTCAACTTCTTCAAGTGTCTTTGGGTGACCTTCTTGAATGTTGTCTTCATTCTCCTTTTGAAGTTGTAATGTCACCCTATTTATCAAATTCTGGCGTCCTTCTTCAATTCTGGATTGGCTTTCTAATTTTACCTCATCAGTATATAAGGATTCCTAAACCTTCTTGCAAATTTCCTCTTAAATTCTTTTGGTAGATTCTTCATCCAAGATCCTCATTTCTTCTTGATTTTGATAATTCTTCTTTTCTTCTTTCAATATCTTAACCTCATTCAATAGTTTTTTATTATGTTTTCATAATATACATATCTCTTCATCTTTCTTTTTCAAATCTTCCCTTGAATCACCCTTTTCCCAGTTTCCTTTGCTAGTCTTTCCTTGTTTTATTTTTTGAACTTTTTTAACAAGTGTTTCATTAAGGTCTCGTATCTTAGACAACTCATCACTCTTCTTCTTGATCTATTCTTTTTCTACTTTTAACTCTTGAATTTTATACATTGCCTCCATTTTTGTATCTCTAATCCATTTATTTGAGAAGAGTTCTTCAAATTTTTCCCACGTGATGTTCCATCTAGTATCAAAATCAACACTCATCCACCACTCCTAAGCTTCACCAAAAAAATAACTTCTTACTGTTAAAGGATTCCTATCATATTCTTTTAACAACCCCAACCATTCCATAGTATTGATTTCATCTTTATCTTCATCTCCTATAAATTTATGCATTGCCATTGAATCTTATCTGAGGTCTAACCTAAAACCTCAACTTACAACCTCAGTATATTAAGGATAATTATCGCAAATAGTTATAATAAATTTTACAATATAATATTATATGTTTTCTCTTTCCAATGGCTTTTTAATCACCTCATTCAAACATCCCAATCAAAAGTTATGATAGTTTTAATTGAACATACATTTGAAACCCTGATTTGGAGTCTATCTTTTTGTCTGACCTTCCTTCTAATGTATTTATGAAATTTCGTTCCTTCATAGAATGAAATTTTATCATGTAGTACTATGATATGTCTTCTATGCAATGCCATGGGTTTGAACAAAATTTGTTGTGCCAAATGAAATCTATGGTAACTTTCCCAAACCTTGTTGATTTTTGGTATTTTCTGGAGAGAGAAATTGTACATAATGCCACATGTCCAATACTTAATACATTAATCTAAAATTTGTACCAAAAATATTATGGATTGTCCTCTTTCAAATGAAACTAGTGGCACTAATTTGGGATCCACACTGAAGAAGATATAACTATTTTACCCAAATCACCTGTTTGAGACGAGTTATAAGACTAGTGAAATAACCTTACCTTCCACGAACTATATCTCAAAAATTAAAATGATCCAAACTCTAAAATTTTTACCAAGTGAAATTTGCTATATTTTCTCAGTATTATGCAAATTTCATACTCTGAAACATCACGAAGAAAAAGTTGCAGCAAAATTCCCAAAATGACTCGTTTGAGATTGATTTTAGGGCTAGTAAAAATCCCTAACTTCCATGAGATATATATTTGAAATTATAGCGACCCCAAACCTGAAATTGTTACCATAGGTACCTTGATATGTCTTCTAAGTAACCTCCAAATTTTTTCTATCTGAAGTGTCCCGAAAAAAATTATAGTGAAAATTCCAAGATGACTTGCTTGAAGAAGCAAAACCCTAGGATCGATGCTCTGATACCAAATATTATGAACCAAAAGCTTAGAATATTAGAATAAACTAGAAGTACACACCATTTATAACAATGTGAGCTTGGAGCACAACTCCAGTATAGATAAGGGAGATGAGTTACATAATAATTCCTTAGAGAATATGAGAACCTTGTCCACATAACCAAATACATTCATACATCACAATTCACATGTCCTCAATAATGAATACATGATCTCTATATATACCTATTTATACACTACACATGAAGCCCCTTTACTATCAGGCTGACCATATTACATATACATTTACACATTACATGTACATTTATCCCCATATATGTCCCCCCTTGGGGTCATATCATATATATTTAACCCCATATATGCCCCCCTTGGGTCATAACATTGGGACACAATGCATCATCATTCTTTTTTCCTCCCTGATGAGGCATTTCAAGCTACCTCTTCTTCAGACATTTGTGTAGTTGAAACCAAGGAATTCATCCCCTATGGACATGTTGGTTGGTTTAAAAAATTGATCCCAACCCTAAACACTTTTGAAGAATGCAACATGGCCAATATTTCTCCCACAATCAAAGTGGACCTTTCTGTCAAACTGAGCATCATAAAAGAGATCCTCCTCATAATAACATGTTCCTCGAAGGAAGTAGCCATGTTTAAATCTCTCTTTCAAGAGTATCATGACATCTTTACCTGGTCATATGCTAAAATTCTCATACCTGATCTTGCCATTGTCGAACATCACATCGACACATCACATGCTCGACTAAAATAGAGGCCTCTTCATGCTTCCAAATACATGGCCATCAAGGATGATATCGATAAGCTCCAAAAAGTTTGTTTTATGTGCCCCATCACATATGCATCCTAGGTCTCCAACCCCATCCTTGTGAACAAAAAGAAGGGTACCATTCGTGTTTGTATTGAATTTCGATATTTGAACCAAGTCCATCCCAAAGATAACTTATGGACACCATTCACTGACTAGGTTATTGATGCATGTGTCAGGCATGAGGTCCTTTCTTCTATGGAAGGATTCTTTGGGTATAATCATATCCAAATCCACCACATGGATTGATACAAAATTTGTTTTACCACCCCTTGGGGAAATTTTTCCTATTGTGTCATGCCTTTTGGACTCAAAAACATTGGAACCACCTTCGAACATGCCATTCCATATATTTTCCATAACCTTGCTCACCTCATGTTGGCCTATCTTGATGAACTCACAACATGATCCAAGAAGCAGTCACAACACCTAGAAGACCTTTGTACCATCTTTCGATAGTGTTGTAGATAAAAAAATTTCTTGAACCCCCTCAAGTTCATCTTTTGTGTTACGAGTAGATGATTACTGAGTTTTATGATCTCCTAGAAGGGACTCACTATGGAACCTTTGAAAGTATAGGCTATTACTGAAATATGCCCCCTTAATACCTTATTCCTGCTACAAATTCTACAGGGCAAAGCCAACTTCCTACAATGCCTTGTTCCCGACTACGCCACTTTAGCTCATGGCTTCCTAAGGTTGTTGTGCTAGGATATTGTATTTCACTACGATGAATAGACACAACAATATTTCGATGCACTAAAACATAGTCTCTCCAACACACCATTAATCAACTCCCCTAACTTCAATAAGGATTATATCCTTTCCTTATCTACCTTGGATGCTTTTTTCATTAGAGTGTTAGTTTAGCAAGGGGATGATGGATGCGAGCATGTCATCTACTATATGAGCCAAAACATGTATGAACGTTCTCTTAACTACAATCACAAGGAGAATCTAGCTATCACTATCGTCCATGCCATCGAAAAACTGTGCTATTACATTTTTCTTTGAACCACATAAGTCATTACAAATTCAAATCCTATGCAATACTTGTTTAGTCAATGACTTATCAATGGTAAGTACACTTAGTGGATAGTAATTCTCTAGGAGTTTGATCTAGAGTTCATAACTCCTAAGAGAAAGAAGGTGCTTGTTCTCACATAATTTATCACTGATCTCCCGTCTGATACCAAAGACCTAATAGTGAATGATAAATTCCCAAATGAGAAACTATTCTTTATTTCATCAAATGACCCTTAGTATGGTGACATTCTCACCTACTTTCACACTCAAACATTTGGCCCACATCTCTCTCAAGACAATATTTGGTGCATCCACCACTAGCCCCTTGATAGCTCCTCATAGGAGACATCCTATATCAGTGAGGAGTGTACATTGTCTTGCATCTATGCCTCACCCTTGAAGAAGCCAAGCAAATGTTAAGCAACTGTCATAGTGGTGCTTACAACGACCATCTATCCGGGATGTCTAGTTCCCAAAAAATCATATGCACTAGTTATTTCTAGCCTATCCTCTTCCATGATTGCATCCAAGAGATGCGTGAAGTGTCAAGTTTTCACCGACAAAACTTGAGCTCTGCCAACTCCATTACACCCAGTCATCATTTCCAATCCCTTCTACAAGTGGGGCATTGACTCCATGACTTGCAATCCCCCATATAGTGGGTGCCACAAGTGCATCATTGTGTTTGTCCATTATTTCACTAAGTGGGTTGAAGCCAATCCCACCTTCAACAACATGGTGGACATTGTTGCTCATTTCTTCTTTAACCATGTCATCACTCACTTCAGGTCCCCAAGTAGCTATTCTTAGACCACAACAAGTATTTTGAGAATGAGGTATTCTAGGAACTATCCTTGCTACTCAACTTCACCCTTGAATTCACTTCCAGATAGTATCCATGGTATAATGGACAAGTTGAGGTTGTTAATAAAATACTCAAAACCATGATACAATGGACTGTGCACAAAACCAACTAGCACCACATGATTTTATTCGCACTTCGGGCCCACTAGACCTCCATCAAGAGTGGCACAGATTTCACTCCTTTCCACCTTGTACATGGAGTGGAAGCAATTCCACCCATTGAATGCAAGATACCAACCCTCAGGATGGTGATCGAACTCTTGTCGGATACCACATTGCTTGACTAATTCCTTCGGGCTTTGTAAATTTTTAATGAGGATTTCTAATCTTAATTACATAATACTGAAGTTATCAAAAAACACTCCAAGGCCACATATGATTGATAGGTCTACCTTCATTCATTTACCAAAGGTGATTTCATCCTTGCTTATGATGTCGCCATTGACACCTTAGGTCTAGGTAATTTTGGGACTCTCCAGCAAGGATATTTTGTCGTCAAGCACTACCTAACTTAGGGTGCGTACATCCTTGATTAATCCAAGGGAGGCATCCTCAAGGACCCTGTAAAAAATTTATACTTGTAGAGATTCTACCTGTAAGCAACCACACGCTTAGAAAAGCCATCACTTATACATTTTTATTTGTAAATTCAATATGTTTTTTAGTATTTTTTTTTTATGGATGCTTTGTATTTTGATGCTCATGATCAATTTTTCTTTCTTAATTTTCTAGATGAATCATTCCCTGGCATATCACATTAGTTTTGCTGATGATTCTGTTCAATGGACTCAGAATATTTCCTCCATGGTTTGGGCCATTTATTCACCTTCACACACATTGCTAAATTGGTGTATGGATAGGGTCATGCACAAATAACCAAGTAGAGTATGCTTCTATGATCAATTTGTTGGCTGATGCAACTCAACTACAAATCCACCACCTCCATGTATATCTCAATTCTCAACTTGTTGTGTCACAATTCAATAATGTTTACCATGTTTTCGATCCATGTCTATCTAGGAAATATCTACAAGTAAAGATTATGTCAAGGAATTTTAAATCCATCACATTGACACATACTCCTAGAAGTTCAAACCAATTTGTAGGTAACATCACAAATGAAATATTAGACTAACATATATCACATTAACATTATTTTGTTTCATGGTTCATCTCATAAATGCATGCATTATATATATATATATATATATATATATATATATATATAGTTTCAAGAGTACATAGGAATTGGTACAACAATTGTCGGCCCTCTCTACAATTGCATCATCCAAAAAAAAAAAATGTGGGCCATGCCCATACAAAAAATAATACATGTTTTTATACATATTAAAGGCCACTATGGTGGTGGGAGCTCTACGTACTCCCTGGTGGAGGTGCTCCACCTGCCCCTCCTGTTGGGCCTCCTTCTATCATCTCCTAGAAACTCCTACTACTATAAACCACGTCATAAGTGGGTGTCACTTTAGTGCAATATCGACATAGGCATCTATGATCTCCTCACTGAGATCATTCTAGCTAACCTCCACCACACCTCTCAAAACTATGTCAAAATGACATTGCAGGCCTGCTGCATACGTGTGGATATTTGCTGCCCATTGTTGCTCGACCTCTAGTTGTGGGTATAGTCACTACCTCTATGTTGCTATTTCCACCTCGTAATCATGGTGACAACATCGCTTCCCCATTACCTTGGGCTCCCCTGGAGCTACTGCTGCTTGTCTTACTATTGTTGCTAGGGAACCTCTCACCCCCTCAACCCCACATATGCACACAATTCAAGGTACCCATTAGTAAATTGTTAGATATATATCAAAAGTAGTAAAAAGTAGAAGTGAATACAAAAAAATAAAAATACAAGTACTCACCCATAGGACCCCAATCCTCACTAAGTAGGAGGACCATCTTTGGATCCTACCTATAGTCCATTCCCGCATACATAAACTCCAAGATGATTTGGGGCATAGACCATAAACACTTGAAGAAACCATGGGTGAAGTACCTACCCAAAACACCCTTGTTGACGAGGATGAGTAACTCTCCCCATCACCACATGTGCAACACCCGCTACTCTCCTAGTTGGATGTATACTTGTTGACATAACAACACCACCTGCTCATAGAAGAAACAACATAGGATTGAGTCAAAATCAAAGTCCCTCTCCTTGCACATGTAATAATGCATTGACTAGGTAAACATTTCCTCTATTATTAGAGAGGCCCATACATAATGAAACCCATGGATCACCTGCTCAATGACCAACATTTAGCCATCAATGATCCTCTAAGTGCCCAAAGATCTATAGATCCTCACCACCATCACAACCACTGCTCATGTGGCTTGTCTCAGATGGATGTGATCATGACTGATCTCCACATTATACCCTATGTGCCAATGCAATACTAGGTTTTGAGCTAATCTATGGTCCTTGCACTTCCATGCGAGGACCCAACTTGGCCCTATCTCCCTCGATATGGAGCATAATAAAAAGTTAGAGGTCCACATTGGCACTTAAGTCCAACATCTAACCTCACACCTCAAAGTGACATTCATCTAACTACACATGTCTATCATGTGCCTAATCAAGTACTCATTGGAGCATAGCAAGGGGCAATCAAAGTACTTGAGCAGGCCATAACCAACCAACTCAAGTCGGACATCAGGGTCTCCCTCAATATTTTTTTGCTATACATCATAGTATTTCTCACGTTAGTGGATGGGATTGTCTCCTAGCTGTGCAAGAACTTGAAAAACCAAAAGCACAAGTCAATCGATGTATCCTAATAGTTCAACCTTGCATGAATTTCCCATAGATATCCATAAAATTTTCATGTCTAAGCATTGGACAATTATGCAAGTATCCTATGTGAATGTTCATTGAACATTCATGGAGTTTGCATAGTTTTTTATCTCACTCCTCCACAAGTCTGACATCTTTTCACTTGAGAGACGCGCAAAACTTCCCCCCAACTATTCATTGAAAATACTTGAGGTTTGCACGAGTTTCCAATATATAGCTACACAACATGTTCGTGTGTCTGTCCAACAAATAGGCTCGTAGTTTCTATGTGACTATCACTCAATAGTTGTGTAGCTTGTATGACACACTTGAAAAGGTTGTTGTACAAGTCCAAAATCCTCTAAATACTAAAATTGAAGACATAAATTAACAAGAGAGTTATGGTCTCTTACATGGCTCTCGCGGAATGGAAATTCAACCACTAGTACATGCATGGCAATATATATAAGTCTGTGGGATCCACATGCTCAAGTCCACCTTAGTTAAGTACAAATGAGGTGTCCTTGTGGGATTCACCACATTTTATGTGGGCTGGTTGAATGTTTCCCAAGGTCCATGTGAGAGCTTAGAAGCTCCATTTTTCATGCCATTTGTGCCATTGGAATCATGGTGTCACCTCCTCTGACAAGGTATCTTATGTTCCTTTTCACCCAATATTTCATCCTACGACCCTTTTTTTCAGCCAAAGTTCAACAGATAGGTATGCGAGCTCACTAGCTTTGTTTTTTACATAGTTTGTACTGTTAGATTTCTTATCATGTTTCCTTTCACATTGAGTATTCGATTTCAAGTGTGTAGATATTTGTGGAGAGGTCCCTTTTGTCTCTTTTATGCTCATAGTTGTTCCCTTCACCCAATCCCTTCATGTACATACTTCTCCAAACTAACATGTAGGTACTCCCTCTACGTACTTTGCATATTCCAAGTATCATTCTCCCTGAAAATGCCTTTAGGGTTTCTTCTTCGATTTCACACAAAACACCACCCAATTCCACATGCATTTAGTTAATGTTGGATGGTAACACTACACCCTCACAAGTTGCATTGGTTTTAACACCCTTCACATGATCAACACCCATGCTTATTTTCCCATAGATCGAGAATTCATATAGTTTGCACCTCACAGAGCAACCCTCATACCTCTTTCTCCTCATAATGTTGACCCATACCCTTGGCTCCCTGTAGTTAATATTTCTTATGGTTGGTTATGCTGAATGATTTACTAAATTTTTGTTGGCCTCTCATCTCCCCCAAATATTAGTAGATCATTTTCATTCCAATTCATCACTCATTCCACCCCAGAGAGACCCAACCAAGGGCCTCCCTTCCTGTTTGATTTCACTACTCTCACCACACATGGATGAGTTTTTTGATCACATGACTGTGGCACCCATCTCCTTGTTTATAATTTACCCAATTTTTGCATTCATTCATTCACTAGTAATTGTAAAAAGAACATTCTTTTTGAGGGAAGCACCAACACTCATACCATCACTTATGATGGAGTCTCTTTCAAACCCGGTGGAAATCCTGGTCATTCTTTGTCAAAGCATTTTCATTTGGGTCACCCATTCTTGGAATAATTCTAGCTTCTTGTAGCACCTCATGTATCCCAATATCCATCACTATGATCCCCAGAGTTTCCTTCATCAACCATCTATCCATCTACATCCACTTATCCTTAGTTATAGTTTGACATACACTTAGCCCATCTAACTTCCCCCCTGATATCAGATGATCTTATGTCCAGTTGGTTGTTTACTTCCACCATTATCATCCATCATTTATGCTCCACCCAAGGGGAGACTTGAGTCTCATATGCCCACATCATCCATAATTATCAAAATCCCCCCTCATTAAGGCTTTGGTGCCTAGCTTTATCCTCAGTTAATTTAAAGGCAACCCCCATCCTTTGTGGTCACGCCTTCTTTCATATTGACACCAACTCATATTTTCCAGGAATGATGCTATATATCAATTCTCATTTCCATTAATAATGGTGAACCATGGATAGGATAGAGAGAGTCATAATTGCTCTCTAATTCCATTGCCCCCCATGATGTTCAATAGCTCATTTACAGATCAAGATGGGTCATACATAGTTGTATCTTTTAGTTCTAGTCAATACCCCTGGGGTTGCATGATTATCAATGCCTTCAAGTGTGAGCACTTGTCACAATTGCCCTCTTCAGGTTTTAGGGACCCCTCTTGTGAGATAAATTCTTTACTGTTACTGATGCCCTTGAGGGCAATGCATATTTCTAGCTCATAGATTTTCTATCTATAACATTATGTAATATCTTCTATAAATCTCATCATGTTTAGATATGATCCCAAAGCATACATTTCAACTATTGTAATATTTCTATAATTTGCACTAGGTAGTTTGGTTATTTATAGGTGGGTTTTGTCACTTCTTCATAGGATGTCCTTTCTCCTTGGTCACAAGTCTTTCTCTCTCTATAGTGTATCATAGGTCACAAGCATGTGGTATAGAAAATGATGATGCATTTTAGCTATATGGTAGCTCCTAACCTCATACATAAGGGGGCAATTGTTATCACCTAAAATTTTCTCACAAAGAGATTCAAGCAATCACCTAAAAACATCACCAGTGCACAAGAACACAACACAACAAGGATACCTCATGGCTAATATACATCACCTCAAAAGAGGTTGATTTTTTTTTTTTAAAGTGGGTTTTCAGACACTTGCACGGTTTTCCTACATTGACACTTGCACAACTTGGATGGTTTTCCTACACCGACACTTGCGCAACTTGCATGCCTTTTCCTTTGATAGCCACAGAAGTTTGCAAGTAGATGAAAAATTGACTAGTTTGACACTATTAAGAGGCTAGGCCTAGCCTAAGTACCTTTAGGCTAATGTGTAGGTATATTTTGAACTTAAGTTTCATTTATGAGGAGTGCTTTGTGCCCCCCCAACAAAGTCTCCATCAAACATTGAGCATTCACATTGAAACTAGTTTTTATTGAGCTTGGAATTTTCCTATAAATAAGAACCATGGGGTAGCATTCAAAGGAAGAAGAAACTTGTAAATTTATGTTGTTTATATGATCTTGGAGACCACTTGTCCTACACTCTCATATTTTCTATCCATAGTTACCATTCTTGTTTGATCTCTTCCATTAAAGGAGCAAAAAACAATTCCTCATACACACAATTTGTGAAGGAGAGGCCACTTAGGAGCAAGAGGACCCTCCCAAAGAGGGTGTTTGAGAATACTTGCATCCAATCATTCTCCCTAGGTGAAAACATTCACGTTCAAAGCCCATCCATTGGTAATACATGAGTATTGTTGCTTCCCTCTCTTTTGTTGTTAAAATATTATGTTTGTAGCTTATTTCTTTGTTTGAATCTCATGCATGTTCCTTTATTTCATATTTCTTTCAATGATACTCTAGTGATTAGTCTTCACACTAACAATTATTTGTTCTATAGGTCGGTAGCCTAGCTATAGCAAGGAATATTTTACTCACCATTGTAGAAAATCAACCAAAACAATAAGGAAATTGAATCTAGAATTGAAATTGATAATGGATGTCCTGCACATCCTTATTTTCCTATAAATAACAACCATGGGGTAGCATTCAAAGGAGGAATAAAATTGCAAAGTTATGTTGTTTAGATGAGCTTTAAGACCACTTGTCTTACACACTCATCTTTGCTATCCATAGCTACCATGCTTGTTTGAGCTCTTCCATTGAAGGAGAAAAAAACATTTCCTCATACACACAATTTGTGAGAGAGAGGCCACTTAGGATCAAAAGGACCCTCCCAAGGAGAGTGTTGAAGAATACTTCCATATTATCATTCTCCCCAGGTGAAAACCTTCATGTTAAAAGCCCATCCAATGGTAATACATGAGTATTGTTTCTTCCCTCACTTTTGTTGTTTAAATTTTATGTTTGTAGCTTAGTTCTTTGCTTGAATCTCATGTATGTTACTTTGTTTCATATTTCTTGCAATGATACTCTAGTGATTGGTCTTCACACTAACAATTATTTTTTCTATAACTTGGTAGCCTAGATATATCAAGAATATTTTACTCACCATTGTAGAAAATCAACCACAACAATAAGGAAATTGAATCAAGAATGTAATGATAGAGTAAGGAGTTGGAGGACATCCACTATCAATTTGATTGTCACTTTGTAGTTGTAGATGACCAGGTTGCACAATGGGTCAACTAGCTAATGTTTCAATACTTGAAGATAGAATGTATCCCCAAGGTTCATTCATTGAATAAAACTTACCTCCCAACACTATAATGGAGAGATCCACATCATCATAGGCATGTACATCCATCGATTAGACAACGACGAGGGAAAATATGGAACCACTTGGCCTTTTCTATTTTTTAATAAATCACATCCAACCACTTCAGTCATATTATGCTTCCCATCACCAAGGAAATTCCTTTAGGCACTCCTGGTATAGATTTTAACTGGAGGACATGCCCTCATAGTCTAGTATCGGAGAGACGAAAAATATCTATGATCAATAGGTAATGAAGTGTGAACTTTGAATCAATGGGGGCAAGAAACCACAACAACTTATGGTTGCTGGATAAAGTGAATAACAAAGATGACCTTAGGTGTTATGCCTTCTAACGTACTAGTAGTTTCTGTAAGGGTGTTTTATCCATAGCGGGATCTAGACCTTTGTTTGAAAGCATACTAAGTGAGATGAAGGTGGGGAAGCCATTGGTAGCTCTAGATATTTAATC
>JZKD02S1932960.1:1824665-1850902 GCA_000966675.3 Picea glauca
TATAAAAGAATAAATATTTTATTTATTTATTTAACTTGAATGAATACATAAGATCAATATTCATCTTCAAACAATTATGAGAGACCCAACTCTCTGTTACAAGACCTAGCTTGTACTTCTCATATCCAACTGAGAAATGAGGAATCCAACCCTCATAACAAGTCCTAACTTGTTGATCTCAAATCCAACTGAGATGTGAGGAATCCAATCCTCATACAAGACCTGACTTGTAAACATGCACCAACCTGATAGAATGAACCTTCATTCAATTCATTATATATAAATATATATACTTCAACAAATTCAACTACATCTTTTGTTCACCATACTTCTTTGTTTATATAGTCTCCCAAATGGTGTGAAATATGAAGCATTGTGACCCTTTGTTTGAACCATCACACATCTTCATTTAACTAACTAATATTGATTTCGAACTTTGTCCTTATGAGGTGATCATAGACATGGATCGACTCATTATATCGTTCTCATGTTGCTGCTGCATTCTCGGTTCACCAACATATCATATTCAATCTTTTACTGATTCTTTGCATTGTTCTCGTGTTAACTCTTTGTCGAATGAAATCTATATGAGGCGCTTCCTTCAAACCATTTACATATGACCATATGCGAAAAACCATAGGCTTATTAATTTAAGTAATGTTTCCAGTGCCTCATGAGTTATGTGTTTGTAACCCGTGACAGGGGGATGGAACCTGGTCCTTTAGACTTCCAACCTTTGGAATCATTCAACCTTTCAGAGTACATTTCGCCGAAGTGAATATATTATATCAGACGATTGTGTTTTATTTTAACGATGAACGGTTCTCATTCATTTTAGAACTTCATTGTTTTTGGGTTCTGACCTTTGCAGTCTTCTAACTCATTCGGAGAAAATACCACTGAAGTACGTATTATCTATTTACTCATAGATCAGACAATTTTGTCTTAATATGTAGTTGAGTGTACGATCCACACAACCTCAACAAGATGTTTTATTAATTCCCTTCTCATTGTGGACTTTTAAGTATCTCGACCGTGAATCTTCCTTCTCGACAGATGGTCAGATCTTACTTCAGAGCTTTGACTCTTCGGGACTCCGGGTTACTAGAACTCTGAGGTAGTTCAATCCCTCCAGAGTGATAACCTACCGAATAAGTCATAAAGTGGTGGTGACTGATTATTTTCGATTAACACCTTTGCTTATGCTATCCTTCCACTATGCTTGTTCAATGGTTGAGAACGCTCCCAAAGTAGATCAACGATTAGCGTTATTTCGTGATTTATGCTTACTCTATCCTTCCATTGTAATTGATCAACGGTCGAGAATGCTCCTGAATTAGATCAACGATTAGCGTTACTTCAAGATTTACGCTTACTCTATCCTTCCACTATACTTGATCAACAGTTGAGAATGCTCCCAAATTAGATCAATGATTAGCGTTAACTTCGGCCTTCGGTGCTTCAGGAAGTTGCTGGTGGTAGAAACTAGTTTCCTCCAAAGGACACACTCCTGGAGTGACGTAACTTGCTGACGTCATTGATGACTTGGCACTAGTCGAGTGGCTGCCACGTGTCACCTAGATTCGTGACTTTCGTATACCTAAAGTTACAACTAGACCTTGACACTTGTCCTTGCTGACATGGTCTTGTTGACGTGGATCTCCTAATGTGTCACATGTCCTCCTCCTAGATCTAATGGTCGTAGTTTCATCTGAAGTTTCTTATTGATTTGACAATTTTCATTGCTTCGGGAATATGACACTTTTGAGACTTCAATTTAATCCTCCCAAATTGGTGAAGTTCCGAATAGATCTATCACTGTAGATATTTCTTGTCTTAATCCTATGGCCTCTGTTTATTCCAGAACTCCGGGGTTTGGGAGTTCTTGGCTCATCTAAGATGTTTATCATCGGAGTAGGTCAAGGTCAGAGTTGACCACACTCTCACAGTTGTTACTCTAGAGCAATGATTGACTAGATTTCTTGCTCCAACGATTGACAAGGGTTCGTGACTTCAGAGCTTCGGCCTTCAGGTTATTCTCTTTTTCCCATGCGATTGATGGCTATGAGCTCGTTCCAATCTTTTGGGTGCTAACCTCTCATCAAGGATCGATGATCGTGATTAAACCAGTGTGGAGATCTACGATCAGGGATGATTGCAGAGTCCCCACTAACATGACCTTTAAAACCGTCATTGAGTTCTGCAATGGAAGATGCACGTTGGCAGATGGACCAATGTGAGCCATCGATTTGTTGACGAGTGATGATCGAAGATCATCATGGATTTCAGAATCAAAATATGTGTGGACGTTAAATCATCCTTTGAATCCCGTAATGTATCCCTGCCATCGATCTACCTTCACTGAGATCTGACGATCATGACTTAATCGGATGTTATTCTGATGGTCTTCCTATGCAACTCCCAAATCTAATGGTTGTTGTGGATTTCTGTTGAATTCATCCTTCGACGGTCATGATATATTCTTTTGTTAGATTTATGGCACCTGTAAAATTTTCTTTATGAAACCTAATCTTCTACACGACTTCAAAAGAACTATCTCTTCTGAGATTTGGAAAATGTACTTGTAACAAAGATCATCAATCCTTGACAGTGATCTAAGATTACATCGATGACATTTACCAGACGCTTTTTCTCCTGAACTTTTAGCCTTGTTGCTATGTTTCATTCTCTTTCCATCAATGACCCTTCATTACACAAGAACATACCTTATTGGCCATCCTGACATTAATGCCAAATGTATAACTTTGTTCATGACTAATTCATGTTGCGATCAATGAAAATACACAATCAATAATGCCAACAATCCCCCCCTTTCTCATCGAGGGCAACATATCTGTAAAACAAAAATGATTTCATACCTTTTCTCCCCATATCACTGATATTCTTTTCTATCTCATAGCAATTTTTTTTTCTGCTTAACTTTGTTTTACTGCTTCTCTCCCCCTTTGATATCAATGACAAAGAGTGAGGCTCTGACTATTTTTCTCCCCCTGTGAATTTACTAACTTCTTATCTCATTTCATTGGGATATTTGTGTTCAAATAAGTAGTCTTCTTGATACCAACTTGTAGTGATACCAATTTGTAGTGATCAAGTCTTTTAAACCTAATCTAATTACTTTCTTATTTGATAACCAAAATACTCCCCCTGAGTTTTTACTGTTTTTTCTTTGTCAAATAGGACAAGGGTATGAATCTTACTGATCTTCTTGATCTGCTTCTTATTCTTATTTGATATTTCATAGGAATATCAATTGAGGATTGATACCAATTGATTTAATACCAATTTTGTTATCAATTGATTTTTGCTAATATCAATTGATCTTTGCTGATTGATACCCCTTGAACTTCTCTGCTACGTTTTCTGTTCTCCCCTTTTTACAAAAGTTACAAAAATGATATTTTCTTGTTCCCTTTGAGGTTATGCTCCCCCTAAGGCGATGCTCTCCTTTTTCCATTTTCTCCTTCTTGTATTCTACAACTCCCCCTATCAATGGTTTTTCTTTCTTTGGATAAAGTATTATGACATCATCAAGATTGTGTCATATTCTTCTATAAGGACTTCCCTTTCTTGAGTTTGATCTATTTCATATTGAATTTCACATTCCTTATTAGGACCTTCACCCATCATTTTCTTGTTATTAATTTCTTCATTTTTAGGTGCAAGATCATGTTTCTTGCTTTCTCCTTCAAATTTTCTTCTCCATATCTTTCTATGAGATATTATGCTTTTTGGACCTTTTCTTTCTAATTGTGTTTTTGGAGATTTGTCATCTCCTTTCTTCTTCCAAATTTTATTAGGTTTTCTCTCTGGCTTGAATGACTTATTTAAGGATTGAATTTTTGAACTCTTGCAGCATTGGGATTTGTGCCCAAACCTATCACATTTGTAACATCTCATTGTATGACAGAATTTTGTTGTGTGCCCAACAAAATTGCATCTCCAACATCTAATTGAGTTTTTGGATTTTCCTGCATATCCTTTCTCTAGTTTCTTCCAGTCCATTGCTTTATGGCCAAAGTTATGACAAGAAAAACAATATCCATTGGAGGTGTTTCCATTCTTGAATTTATATTGGCTTGAGAGATATGTCTTTTGATTTTCTTCTTCCTTTTTACTTCTATAGCTTCCTTCTTTAACAAAGTTCATGACTTGTAATTGCTTTGTAATTGCACCTTTTCCTTTTGAGAAGGATGATCCTTTCTCATGTTTGTAAATGGTGCTCCATTTGTCATTTTTCTTCCTTTTTATTATATCGAAGACCAGTTTTGTCATCAACTGATCTTTGACTGTTCCAAATCTTATCTAGGGTATCTGAGTTATTCTGGAATTCGACAGATTTATTTGTCTTTTCATCCATATTTTTGAGATTGACTATTTCCAATTTCAACATGTGACATGTTTCTTCCTTTTTAGTTAATTGAATCTTCAGGGCTTCTTCCACTTTATTAGCATGTTCAAGTTGAGTCTTTAGATTGATGACTATTTCTTCTGTCTCATCCTAGACTTCTTTGCATTTAATATTTTTTTCATATGTCTTCAATTCTTCCATATCTTTTGTTAGATAAAAAACTTTAGTTTTCAATATTTTGATTTCTTCCTCCTTTGCTAGCTGGATCCTTTTGATGTTGATGGCTTCTAATTCCAACATTTGGCATGATTCTTCCTTTTTAGTTAATTGGATCTTCTGGGCTTCTTCCTTTTTCTTAGCTTCTTCAATTTGAGTCATTAGATCTACACTAGTACTTTCATTTATCTTTTTGAAGTTGATGATTTCCAATTCCAACACGTGGTAAGAATTTTCTTTCCTAGTTAACTGGATCTTCAAGACTTCTTCACTTTCTTTATTTTCCTCAAGTTGAATCTTTAGATTGTTAACCAATTCTTTTAGTACTTCTTTTATTTTATTGTCATGTGTCTTTAATTCTTCCATCTCTTCTGTTAGATTAACAACTTCGGTTTTCAATCTTTTAATCTCTTCTTCTTTGTTTTCTAGCTAAATCTTTTTCTGATGATCTTCATGGTTAGATTGATCTAACTGTTGTAGTAGAAACATATCTTTCTATTCAAGTTTCTTCAACTCTTCTAGAGTGCACATAGTTGTGTACTCAAGACTGTCAAGAGCCTCGATAAGAACTTTAATATGTATATAATTTCCTGGTTCCATACAAATCTCTTCTATTTCAACTGCAACATTAGTCTTAAGATTATGTAATTTTTCTTTAGTGATTACTGAGGTATTCCTCAATTCCTTGATGAGGTTGTCTTCTTCATTGCTGACTGAACTTTGCATCAAATCCTGCGTTTCATTCTGATTAAAAATCTCTTTCTATATATTTTGTTCTTCAATCTGATTAGAATTCTCCTTTTCTTTATCTTGTTTCTTATTTGGATAAGAATTATCTTCTTCCGAGTTTTGTTCTTTATTCTAACAGGAATCCTCTTTATCTGAGTCTTTTTCCCTACTTTGATATGATTTCTCTTCTTCTTATGCTTCATTCTGATAACAAATTTCTAGGTGGAGTGATAATTATTTAGCATATTTGTAGTGTCTCATCTTTTCTTTGACTTGGTCTGACAATCCATCCTCGATTGCTTTTAAGGCTAACGAATTGTTTCTCCTTGCTTCCTTTGCAATTTTGTTTTTCTCTTTGAACTAGTTAAGTTCTAGGGCTTACTTACCAACGAATCTCAAACTCTAGATCCTCTTGACTTCATATATCTTTTCATATTTTCCCTCCATGATGAATAATCTGTTCCATCAAATAAGGGAGCTTCATTTGTAGAGATACTAATTTGTCCATCCATTTCTTCAAAATCTACCTTATAGTGTTTAAACTATGCCGAAGGCACCCACTCTGATACCAATTGTTGAAATGTACACTTGACACTGAGAGGGGTGGGGGTGAATCAGTGTCAAAAAACTTTGGACAATTTTCCACTTTTAATAAATTAATTGAACACCATATATTTATTTCAATTTCTCAACCAATATATAAAAGAATAAATATTTTATTTATTTATTTAACTTGAATGAATACATAAGATCAATCTTCATCTTCAAACAATTATGAGAGAACCAACTCTCTGTTACAAGACCCAGCTTGTCGTTCTTAGATCCAACTGAGAAATGAGGAATCCAACCCACATAACAAGTCCCAGCTTGTTGATCTCAGATCCAACTGAGATGTGAGGAATCAAATCCTCATACAAGACCCAATGTAAAAATAGGAACCAACCTGATAGAATGAACCTTCATTCAATCCATTATATATAAATATATATACTTCAACAAATTCAACTACATCTTTTGTTCACCATACTTCTTTGTTTATATAGTCTCCCAACTAGTGTGAAATATGAAGCATTGTGTCCCTTTGTTTGAACCATCACACCTCTTCATTTAACTAACTAATCTTGATTTCGAACTTTTTCCTTATGATTTGATCACATACATGGATCGACTCATTATATCGTTCTCATGCTTCTGTTGCGTTCTCGGTTCACCAACAAATCATATTCGGTCTTTTACCGATTATCTATATTGTTTTAGTGTTAACTCTCTGTCGAATGAAATCTATATGAGGCGCTTCCTTCAAACCATTTACATATGACCATATGCGCAAAACCATGGGATTATTAATTTAAGCGATGTTTCCAGTGCCTCATGACTTATGTGTTCATAACCCATGACCGAGGGATGGAACCTGGTCCTCCGGACTTCCAGCCTTTGCAATCATTCAACCTTTCGGAGTGCATTTCACTGAAGTGCATATATTATATCGTACAATTGTGTTTTATTTACATGATGAATGGTTCTTGTTCATTTCAAAACTTTGGCATTTCGAGGCTTTGACCTTTGCAGTATTCCAACTCCTTCGAAGAAAATACCACCGAATTACATATTATCTATTTACTCATAGATCAGACGGTTCTGTCTTAATATGTGGTTGAGTGGATGGTCCGCGCAACCTCAATAAGATGTTTTGTTAATTCCCTTCTCATTGTGCGATTTTTAGGATCTCGACCATGAATCTTCCTTCTCGATGGACGGTCAGATCTTACTTTAGAGCTTTGACTCTCTGAGACTCTGGGTTATTAGAACTCTGAGGTAGTTCAATCCCTTCAGAGTGATAACCTACCAAATAAGTCATAAAGCGATAGTGAACACTTACTGTTGGTTAACACCTCTTCTTATGCTATCCTTCCACTATGCTTGATCAATGGTTGAGAACGATCTCAAAGTAGATCAATGGTTAGCATTACTTCATGATTTACGCTTACTCTATCCTTCCACTGTACTTGATCAATGGTTGAGAATGCTCCCAAATTAGATCAATGATTAGCGTTACTTCATGATTTACACTTACTCTATCCTTCCACTATACTTGATCAATGGTCGAGAATGCTCCCGAATTATATCAATGATTAGCGTTAACTTTAGCCTTCGGCACTTTGGGCAGTTGCTGGTGGTAGAAACTGGTTTCCCCCGAAGGACATACTCCCGGAGTGACGTAACTTGTTGAAATCAATGCTGACTTAGCACTAGCCGAGTGGATGCCACGTGTCACTTAGATTCATGACATTTGTATACGTAAAGTGCCAACTAGACCTTGACACTTGTCACCATCTGATTGCGCAACGTGTCCTTGCTGCCATGGTCTTGCTGACGTGGATCTCTTGATGTGTCACATGTCCTCCTCCTGGATCTAATGGTCATAGGCTCATCTAAAGTTTCTTATTGATCTGATGGTTGTCGTTGCTTCATGAATATGACACTTTTGAGACTTCAATATAATACTCCCGAATTGGCAAAGTGCTGAATAGATCTATCACCATAGATCTTTTATGTCTTGATCCTATGGCCTTTGTTTATTCTGGAACTTCGGGGTTCAAGAGTTCTTGGCTCATATGAGTTGTTTATCGCTGGAGTAGGTTAAGGCCAAAGTTGACCATGCTCTCACAGTTGTTACTCCAAATCAACGGTTGACTGGATTTCCTGATCCGACGATCGACGGGGGTTCATGAATCCGGGGCTTCTGCCTTCAAGTTATTCGCTTTTTCCCATGTGATCGAGGGCTATGACCTTGTTCTAATATTTTGGTCGCTAACCTCTCATCAATTATCGATGTTCGTTCTTAAACTGACATGGAGATATATGATTAGGGATGATTACGGAGTCCCAACTAACACGAACTTTAAAACCATCGTCGAGTTCCACAATGGAAGATGCATGTTGGCGGATGGAACAATGTGAGCTGTCGATTTGTTGACGAGTGATGATTGATGATCGTTGTGGATTACAGAAATGAAATCTATGTGGACGTTAAATCGTCCTTTGAATCCTGCAATGGCTCCTCGTTGTCGATTTGCCTTCACTGAGATCTGAGGGTCATGAATTAATTAGATGTTGATCCGACGGTCTTCCTCTGCAACTCCCATATCTAACGAGTGCTATGGATTTCTGCCGAATTCATCCTTTGATGATCATGATCTATTATTTTGTTAGATCAATGGCTCTTGTAAAAATTCTCTTTATGAAACTTGATCTCATGCGTGACTTCAAAAGTGCTATCTCTTCTGAGCTTTGGAAATTGTACCTGTAACAAAGATTACAGATCCTTGACAAAGATTACATCGATGACATTTACCAGACGATTTTTCTCCCAAAATTTATCCTTGTTGCTCTGTTGCATTCTCTTTCCATCAATGACCCTTCATTACACATGAACAAACCTTATTGGCCATCCTGACATTAATGCCAATTGTATAACTTTATTCATGACTGATTCATGTTTCCATCAATGAAAACACACAATCAATAATGCCAACAAATTAAAGGTTAGAAATTCACTTTGTTTGTTATTCTGCACCCCTTGTTTATACTTGGGAAATTGTAACCATCCCTACCTTTGTCTTTCATCAATAGAAAAATATCCAAAAAATGTGCTAGAAGGACTAGAGCCTAAAGATAGCTAGGTACGGGAAAGCTGTGATGGGGTAGAACTATTGAAACATGTACAAGCCACCCCTATTTAGGCAAGGAACATTATGATTGAGAATATTTGTCTGAGTGTACATGCCATTTGGTTACAATGAGAATCTATGTTTGAGTGTACATGCCCACAAGAGGAAAGGTAAAAAATGGTAAACTTAAGGCTGATTTTTTTTTTTACTAAAGTCAAGGCCCATCCATGTTATGGATATATCTGGTATTGATGTCGTATATGTAGTGAAATTGAACAAGGTCACTGCCAGGTCATGGAAAGCAAGGTACATGGGTAGTATGGATGGAAATTACTAAAGAATATGGATGGCCACAAAGCAAGAAAAAAGATAGTCTATATTATATAAAGACTAGATGTAACCACCCTTGCATGCTTTCAAATCATCAAAATGGTGAGTAAGCCTTAGTGATTTAAATCTACAAATTACTTGATTTACTATGGCCTATATTTCTAGGTTATATATAATATCATAAAATTTTGTGTTTTGAATTATAATGAGCTCCTCACCTTTTCACTTGTTGAAGGTTTTCCTTGTCATGTCACTTAGTCTAGGATTTCTAGGAGCATATTACAATTTTTAAGATTATGTTATCTCTTGAAGAACTTCACACAGGGGATTTTCGCTAACATATTAGCAGAGTTCATAAGGTGGTAGAAAAATTTCATTGTGGTAGGTGCATTGAAGGTAGGGTAAATTTCTACATTACGTTGTGGGAAGAGCAGTAAAGGACATGTCTAGCAAAGGTGGGTCAGGGAAAGAGAAACAAAGGGCATACATAATCCTAGGTAAGCCACTAGCATGTCGAAGGATGAGCTTAAGGTGAACTTTAATGTATCTCCAAAGATGAGAGTGAAGCACAAACATTTAATGTTAACTTGAAGCTAAGCATTAATCCACCTCATCACAATATGTAGTATGAATGTATACTTCGTTTTCTATGGTCAAAACCAAATATTTTCCTAAAATTGGCCCTTGCCTCGAAATGAGGACAAATAAGAGGACAAACCATTGTGATTGTTGAAAATAAAACATTTGGAAAATGAGTGGATGAAAACTTAGGTTAAATACTTTCATTTGCATGAAATGTAATAAAAAATATGGCATATTGATTCCAATAGTCCCCATAGCCTCGAGGCAGGGACTAATAAGTAAGACATGGTGTTGAAATTATATTTACAAATCCAAACTCAAAATTTCAATAACTATATGCTATCAAAATTTTACTTTCAAATTAATAAGTCACATGTACACTATAACAACCACCAAGCCTTATGTAACTTGCAAAAAAGGCACACAAACTAACCTATGGTGATAAAAAAAGAGAAATGGAAAGGTCACTTTCTTTCTTAGCTTGACAATTCTCAAAAACAACTTTCATTGTTTCCCTTCTAGTAACATCTATACCTAATAACACCTCCAACTTACAACATGAGTGGGATATTATTACAATCAAACCATCAATATGGCACTTTGGATCATTGATATAGAAGAAAAAGAATAGACATTGACTCTGTACATCAAGATGTAAGTGATAAGTATATTCCTATAATACATTGCATTTTGATGCCAATATATTTTATCATCGGAAAAATAAAACTAAAAATTAATGCTCTTGTTTCCATGAATCATGCCCTAGACTACAATTAAATAAAATTCTAACTCAAAATGAGTTTGATTGCTGACTTTGCTGCTCAATCTAACTCAAGTTCTAAATTATATGGCTAGGGATTATTGTAAAATAAAAACTTATAAAATCATTGATACAGTGGAAAACAATAAAACCTCAATTCAATTGTGTACATTCAATGATAAATTAGTCGTAGTGTTATAATAAAGTATATCTTGGTAACCTGAGAGGAGCAGGAGTATGTGTCATTATGATGGTTTCATGGTTGATGGGTGTTATATATGCCCAAAAAACACACTAAAAACCCTCAATTAAATTGTCAACCCGAGGTAAGTAAACTTAGAGTTGTAGAAAAATATATGCCAAAGGTAGAAGGGTTGGTAGGAGTATAGTCTAACTAAGGAAGGTATCTATCTAAGGCTAATCTACTCAAGCAAACCCTACTAAGCAACTTGAAATTAGGTAACCTAAGTACTTTTGGGCCAAGGATCGATGGATAGTTCCTAAGAAAGCAAGTAAAACCCTATGTAAATCAAACTAATTCAACAGTAAGCAATAAACAACTATTTAAGCATAACAATAAGAAAATAACCAAAGAAAACTATTTTAACTTGCCAACCTACATTCAATGAGAAACTATCTTATGAAAGAAAGTAAATAAACAAGTAAGCAAAGACACCTAACTAACCTACTAAAGCAAAACACAAGTAAGCAAAGGCACCTAACTAACCTACTAAAGCAAAAGACAAGTAAGCAAAAATAAATAAATACTGCAAGCAATCAAATTAAAACTTCTCATTGAACAACTATCTAGCCTAAGAGGCAAGTCGACTAAATGCTCAATGCAAAACTATTTCTAATGCATGAAAGGAAATCTAAATGCTCAATGTAATGCATGAAAGGAAATCTATTTTATTGAAAGCAAGAAAGGCTACCACTAATTCTTAATCTATGACAAGCAAACTGCTATGTAATCTATCAAAGTAAAGTCTATCTACCCTACAAAAACAAATAAAACCTCATTCTAATCTATGAAAACAAGTAACTATCTCTTCTAATCTACAAAGCAAGAAACTATCTTTAGTCTATGAAACACTCAAATGTAATGCTAGTGGTTGTGTGAATGTTAAATACCCTGCATATTCATATATTAACCATCAAAAACATAATGAGATCATCGTTATACTTCTACACTACATAAGCCAAATTCATACTTAAACTCGAGCTATTAATCTAAAAAATACAATTGCAATCTAATTCTAGGAAGGAAATTACTTCAAATGAAAACTATGCTATATCTACTCTAACAATTCAAACCGCAATAAAGAAATGACTAAAAACAAAAATTAAAGCATGACATTTAAAAAGTAAACTAACAACTACGTTAATCAACAAATAATTGAACAAGATCTATATAAAAATGAGATAAGCAAGCTATGATTAAAAAATGAAATTGACTTTATCCATCCATCAAATCCTTGTCAAAAAAAGCTCAATTAAAAACTATGTTCTATTCTAATTAAAACTTTGTTTTAAATTGGATTCTAAAATCATAAATAAAAGCACAATCTACTATCTAATTACACATGGGGTTAGTCTAGGGATTTGCAAATCTGTTCCTCATCTACGAGATTAATGCATTCTAACACACTCCGTCATTCTAACCTGCAAAATAGAATCAAAACAATTTAAACTACAACAACAAACTAATTAATAAACTGATAATGCATGTACATGAAATAAAGAGACAAATAAATCATAAAATGCATGAACAACACACAGAGAGTTACCAGACTGTTGGTGGTCCCCCCAACAAGTCATGGTCACTCTCTAAAAGCACAACATGAGGTCGAATTCACCATAAAAACCCAAAAATGCAGTTCTAGCATAATTTGGCAATGTAAAAATTCAAAACAGAGAAAAAATGAATTTGTGTCTAATACATTGGCTCTTCTACTTGCTTAACAATCTTCTGATCATATTAGTGGTATTTATAATGTTTACATGCCAAGTGGTCGACCACAGGAGGTTCGAATCACTTCTAAAATTGGCAAATTTCATTAATGGTTCCCTAACTTCCAAAACAGAGTGAGCCAATAATCTTCCACCATAACAACCCAAAATCGAGTTGTCAAGAGTTCAGTAGCTGGAGGGGATAAGCACAAAAAAAACCCACGTTTCCGATTTTCCCATCACTGGCCGCCAATGCCATAACTGCCAAGTCACCCTATGTTTTTGTGCAGGAAGAGGTGTTGGACGGAGTGCCAGATCGAGTGCCGGAATGAGTGTTGGAACTAGAAATGTAGTGCATTTTTTCCCTATAACATCAGAAAAATGTGAATTATCTCTTGGAAATCATAGAACATGATGAATTATACTCGATACAATCATTAAACATGAATTATACGTACTGAGTGTCAATTATACCGTTTTATCATGAAATTCTTCAAAAAGCTCCTTTAAAAGATGAAAAACACATATATACATTCGACAAAAGTGTATAATAACTCTCATAAAATTGATCATATCTCGGGCCCAACATTACCCCCACACCTAAGATTTTGCAGGTCCCACTGCAAACAAAAAGAAATTGCCCTTTATGACTAAACTTGCGAAGGAGGGGGTGGATTAGCTTTAGAAGCTTCTCCCTCTTGCCCGAGGAATTTTGACTTAGGATTTCCATGGTGTTTCAATTGCACAGAGAGAATATTATTGGTGGCAGTTAATATCATCAACCTAACACTGTCGAGAATTCATCTTGGGTTGTAGGACAACATTATCATGGTGTAAATGACAACTCAATGTTTCATGATCTCTAAGTTTAAACTGAAGTGTTTGGAGTTTTTGGAGGCTTCTGATGACATGTGAGGAAGCCTTGAGATGTATATTATACCCTTGATCCTTTAAACCATTCAAAACAACAATTTTACCTCTACAAAATTAGTTCCAAAAGTGACTTCCCATAAGCGCAACAATTCTGGCCTGGCGAACTTGTGAAAAATAGGTATCAAAGTGACACCTGTAACTACAAAATAGTAAAACCTATGTAAAAACTGAGAGAGATTTTTGTTTTTGAATATTTTCTTGACAAAAACCTCTCTTGGTTTTCAAAAATTCACTTTCTGTTGTTAGGAAAACATGCCAAGAAAACATGACTAAAACAGGAAAAACAAAGTGCTTTTTTCCTGAAAAACTAGGCCTCTAAGAGAATTGAATATATCCAAAACCATAACGTATATTCAAAAAATGAGAGATGTTATTGTGTTTTGGTATGTTATGAACAAACACCTCCTCCAGGTTTCAAAATTACTTTCCCATTTTTTCAGAATCCCAGCTTGAAGTTGGTTACTCAAAACTTGCAGAAGCGGAGCGTGCTCTTAGCAGAAGCGCAACATGTTCTTTGATAGGTATTTTTGAGGCCTTCTCGGAGGATTTTTGGGGTGAGAGTGGTATGGTTGGAAATTTTATAATGTATCCTACATAATGGAACCATCAAGCATTGCAAATTCTTTCTCCAACCCTCTGAAAAAATGACTTGAAGTCAAACTGTCCGAATGTGCAGAAAACCCTTCTATAGTGACTGTATTTGGGGAATTTATCTCAAATGATAACACCTCTGCATAAACTGAAGGAGGTTTTTATTTCTTGGTCTATTATTGACAAAAACCTCTTTCACTTTTGTCAAATTCATCCTCCTTAATTCATAAACCAATTTTGAAGTAAATCTTTGACCAAGACAATCATTTGAAAATTGATGACAATGAATGATGACATGACCATGATGAAAATTTAGGACTTTGGATAAGTGGAGGGAGTAGTAAGGAAACCTAGGCACACCAATGACCATTTTACAACTAAGAGATGTCAAATTGTATTTGAGAATTTTATTCTATTTCCTAACTACTTCTTACCTTGAGACAACTCCCCGATAACGACGCCAAAAATGATGGGTGTTATATATGCACTAAAAACCCTCAATTAAATTGTCAATCCGGGGTAAGTAAACTTAGAGTTGTAGCAAAATATATGCCAAAGGTAGAGGGGTTGGTAGGAGTATAGTCTAACTAAGGAAGGTAGCTATCTAAGGCTAATCTACTCAAGCAAACCTATATATTGAGCAAACCCTACTAAGCAACTTGAAATTAGGTAACCTAAGTACTTTTGGGCCAAGGATCGATGGATAGTTCCTAAGAAAGCAAGTAAAACCCTATGCAAAGCAAACTAATTCAACAATAAGCAATAAACAACTATTTAAGCATAACAATAAGCAAATAACCAAAGCAAACTATTTTAACTTGCCAACCTACATTCAATGAGCAACTATCTTATGAAAGCAAGTAAATAAACAAGTAAGCAAAGACACCTAACTAACCTACTAAAGAAAAAGACAAGTAAGCAAAGGCACCTAACTAACCTACTAAAGCAAAAGACAAGTAAGCAAAAACAACTGAATACTGCAAGCAATCAAATTAAAACTTCTCATTGAACAACTATCTAGCCTAAGAGACAAGTGGACTAAATGCTCAATGCAAAACTATTTCTAATGCATGAAAGGAAATCTAAATGCTCAATGTAATGCATGAAAGGAAATCTATTTTATTGAAAGCAAGAAAGGCTACCACTAATTCTTAATCTATGACAAACAAACTACTACCTAATCTATCAAAGTAAAGTCTATCTACCCTACAACAACAAATAAAACCTCATTCTAATCTATGAAAACAAGTAACTATCTCTTCTAATCTACAAAGCAGGAAACTATCTTTAGTCTATGAAACACTCAAATGTAATGCTGGTGGTTGTGTGAATGTTAAATACCCTGCATATTCATATATTAACCATCATCAACATAACGAGATCATCATTATACTTCTACACTACATAAGCCAAATTCATACTTAAACTCGAGCTATTAATCTAAAAAATACAATTGCAATTTAATTCTAGGAAGGAAATTACATCAAATGAAAACTATGCTATATCTACTCTAACAATTCAAACTGCAATAAAAAAATGACTAAAAACAGAAATTAAAGCATGACATTTAAAAAGTAAACTAACAACTACGTTAATCAACAACTAATTGAACAAGATCTATATAAAAATGAGATAAGCAAGCTATGATTAAAAACTGAAATTGACTTTATCCATCCATCAAATCCTTGTCAAAGAAAGTTCAATTAAAAACTTTGTTCTATTCTAATTAAAACTCTGTTTTAAATTGGATTCTAAAATCATAAATAAAAGCACAATCTACTATCTAATTACACATGGGGTTAGTCTAGGGATTTGCAAATCCATTCCTAATCTACGATATTAATGCATTCTAACACACTCCATCATTCTAACTTGCAAAAGGGAATCAACACAATTTAAACTACAACAACAAACTAATTAATAAACTGATAATGCATGTACAGGAAATAAAGAGACAAATAAATCATAAAATGCATGAACAACACACAGAGAGTTACCAGACTGCTGGTGGGCCCCCCAGCAAGTCGTGGTCACTCTCTAAAAGCACACCACGAACTCAGCGGGTCGAATTCACCATAAAAACCCAAAAACCCAGTTCTGGCATAATTTGGCAATGTAAAAATTCAAAACAGAGAAAAAACGAATTTGTCTCTAATACATTGGCTCTTCTACTTGGTTAACAATCTTCTGATCATCCTAGTAGTATTTATAATGTTTACATGCCAAGTGGTCGACCATAGGAGGTTCAAACCACTTCTAAAATTGGCAAATTTCATTAATGGTGCCCTAACTGCCGAAACAAAGTGAGCCAATAATCTTCCACCATAACAACCCAAAATCAAGTTGTCAAGAGTTTAGTAGCTGGAGGGGATAAGCACGAACAAAACCCACGTTTCTGATTTGCCCATCACTGGCCGCCAATGCCATAATCGCCAAGTCACCCTACATTTTTGTGTAGGAAGAGGTGTTGGACAGAGTGCCGAAATGAGTGCTGGAAGGAGTGCCAGATCAAGTGCCAGAACTAGAAATGTAGTGCATTTTTGCCCTGCAACATCAGAAAAATGTGAATTAGCTCTTGGAAATCATAGAACATGATGAATTATACTCGATACAATCATTAAACATGAATTATACGTACCGAGTGTCGATCATACCGTTTTATCATGAAATTCTTCAAAAAGATCCTTCAAAAGATGAAAAACACATATATACATTCGGTAAAAGTGTATAATAACTGTCATAAAATTGATCATATCTCAGGCCCAACAATGGTTCAACACATTATATTGTCTTCTCATCTTCCTTGGCTATGTGGAACATCCTAGGCTATCATGGATTGAACCTCGACTACCACATAATGAATATTCCTATTAGATACTAGATCGACCCCATGTCATGGTAGCAATATTGGTTGTGCCTTGCTAAACAACAATAAATGTTAATGGTGTCAAAATGAAGCTTTGAAAATAAAAAAGTGTGCTCACTTTTCTCTAGTATGATCATTTCTTAAAATAATCAACCTTTATATTTCATTGTATTTGTTTTCTCTTTGAGCTTTGACCTCAATGCCAATCCTAATAGGAGAGTCTTTAATGGTTGGGGAAGAAACAAAATCCTTCTAAGCTAATTATGCTATTGTGAACATGGAGAATGAAGCTGATGATTATATGTGTCAATGATCTATACTAATGTTTGGGACCAAAGACACTAATGACACTGTCTAGAAAGAGTTTGTTTGTTGAGAATTTAACTAAAGTACATAAGGAAAAATGTGTTGAGAAGGAAGTACATTATTTTCAATAAAACATGTGTTTCATGAATTTTTTGTTTATGGGGTTGGAGCTGCATGGAATGCATGTGGAGTTCCCATGGATATTCCTATGTGAGGTGAAATGTCTAAATAATTATTATTCACTAGAATTCAATGCCCTTTGATCCCATACTAAACTTCAAATCCCATGCTTCCTATCCATCAAAACCCTTGGTGTTGTGGAATTAAATTCACCTCGATGAAGATTATTTTTCTCTATCTACCATACTTGTTTGAGTACCAAGTCGAATGATTTGATCAAAATCCCTCTTTGTTTCTTGAAGTTGAATGATTATTTTCTGGTATCCTTCTGTAGGTATGATCTATCTATTGTGAAAAAGGATTAAATGTATGCCTCATTTGTTATTGCACCCACCACTTCCACTTATGTTTGGATTATAAATGTCAACAAATATTATCTTGCTTCTGCAATTTTTGCTTCCTCTTATGAGAAATGAACTCCAGACCTTGGCCAAAATTATCTCGCTTCTTTCACTTAAACTATATACGTCATCTGAAATTATTAATAACTGAACTACAAAATTGTTTGATATTATCTAGAGTTTTTCTTCTTTGTCCTTCAACTAAAGGGATAAACTGCTTACATTGGCCAATGTTATTTTGATTCCATCTCTATGCCTATTTGAGCATTGCACCAAAAATTAAACTCCATTCTTTTGCAACTATCATTGACACTCTAGAATTTCACTTGTTCAAGGAGGGAATCAAAAAACAAACCTCCAACCAATTTTATCCATTTCTCATACGCTATATGTGGCCACAATTTGTTACTGACACTATCCTTAATTCAATAATGTGCCTGCCCAATTGATGACCAATATTTCCAAATCTAGTCAAAATGATGCATGTCCGTTCCTACCCTATGATCGAAGCTATTTACCAACATGATCAAAGTGCATGATTATGACCAACCCAAAGGAGGGAGTATTAGACCACACACTTACCAATTGGTCTTTTCTTACCACAAAGACATTGATACATGACAACCCAGACTTGCACCACACTAGGAACATTACCATCAATAGTGACACACTCCAAAATGTAACGATAAATTTTTACTATCACATATCCTATCATGCTTCTAAATGTTGAAAAGGAAATTTGTTGGAAACGTTTTTAAGGCTGTATTGTTTGATAAATTTTCATCACATATGCATCAACTTGTTTCAAAAATAGGCACTCAAATATAATGATTTAATTATAATATATAGAAATTATTGAACTCGAGTTTTGTAAATGGTGCATGTAGTAATTTTAGTTACGTCACAATCAATTATATTAAACATCTTTTTGAAGAAATGCATTGAACATCATTGTAGGATGATAAAGTAGGGAAATAAATGTGTTTCACAAGAAATGTAGAACAAAAGGTTGGAGAGTCATTGCTTGAAACATTATTTTTCCAATTAAATTTGTCATTCTATGTTATTTTATAGTTGAATTTGTCATTTGATACTAGATCTCTCGGGATTTATTGCCTTTGAAATTTACATATGGAATGGTTCCTATACAATTTTATTTTCATTGGAAAAACATAATAAATTGGTCAAGCATTTTTTGAGGATAGTCGCATTTGCAATAATAATTAGTTCAATAGACAAGTGATAAACGTCTAGCTTTTCCTACAATAAATATCTGGAAACCTTCTACAAAAAATTGAAGTGGTTGTTTTTTTCTTTTGTATTGACTCAATAGGGATATCGATAGTTAGGATTTTTCTATGATTTCTTTGAATGCGAAAGATGCAAAATAGAAGCATGCAATTTTTTTTTTGTCTTCCTCTTGAATTGTCTCAGGGGACACCATGCCAAGCATGAGGTATGCTTTCTTTGTTGTGAACCCTATGAAAAATATTTCGTAAAAGTACAATACAAGAGTATATGTTTTTATGAACACATAGTTCAATACTTTGTAGTTTCCATATTAAGTAAACATTGAGAAAGAAGTAATGTTTCCTAGCCCATGATGTCCATATTTCAGAATGGCTCTAACAATTCCAATCAAGTTACTATTTTGCAGGGAGATCAATAAAAGAATTAACAGGGGTAAGGTTGTTTCCTCTCCATTTAGAATATCAAATGACAATGAATAGGGGAGATTGGTAGTCACTTATGAAACAGTGCCATACAATTGAACAATGGTAGTGGGAGTGGCAATAGTAGCAATTAATACCATTGAATGGTGACAATGGGAGTGGTAGTAGCATTGTTTTTTAAATTAATACTCTCACAAATTACAACATAATTATGTGTATGAACACAACTCTTTTTCCAATGTATATGTGTTCAACAATGATTTTTTAAAAAACAATTGTATTTATTAAATGATTTGTGGAGTTTAACAAATACTAAAAAATGAAACAAAATTAAATTTGAATACACCAAGGGCTATTAAGTCCCATCACAATTTTGGAGCCAATATAAAATTCAAATCATCAAATTCAAAAAAATATTTATATTTTTCAAAACACTGAGGTTAATACATATTTTAACAAAACTTTAGGAAATGTTTTAAGAAAGGATTAAAGTAATAGGAAGTAAATGGTGGTTGACTTTGAAATGAAAACTATAGTCCTTGTCATGGCACAAACTAATCTTTCATGGCACAAACTAATAATATAAGATACTCAAAAATAAAAGAGAATGAGAAGAAGTACAATCATCTTGATTCAAAATGTGTAATATTTTGATTATTCTAATCTTATTGATGTTTGTCTCCAGTGCTTAAAAGTCATATAGATTATAACTACGATGTTTAATGTTTTTTGTAACACAACAAACTTAAATTGCATGAGTGAATTTGTTGTTTTTGTTGACGATGATGATGGTTAACATCCAATAAGGCCATATTTAGTTAGGAAGGTTGATATTATGACAAATTTTTGAATTGTGATCTGATTTGGGTGTATGCAGGACATTCTAAGAGAAAGTGATTTTCATATTCAACCCTCTTAGTGTCACAAAGATGAAAAATTCTTTTGAATCACGATGCTTTTAGAACTGTCCAACGTCCAGTTTCACTATGGAGCTCATGATAAGTTTTCTCTTATTTTAGCAATGTTAATTTTCTTCTCCATGCTCTTCAAAATAGAGAGATACTTGTGATCTTCTATATTAGGGTTGATCACCTCCTTATAATATCTTAATTTTCTTTTATCCTCTAATTATTTATCACACCACACTTTCTCCTTAAATTTATATGTATTTCCTTTATTCCCTAATGATTTAGCCAATAAATGGGATTTTTATGCCATCCTTGCTTAAACCGTAAGTGATTTTTACTGGAGTTTGAAGAAATTTTATGAAGCCTCTTGTCTTCCATGTTGTTTATCTTGTTGTTTTACTTTAGGTATCTAGTAGTAGTTGTGCTCTCAATGGGGAAGGAATAACTTCTATGAGGATGATATGATAGGGTGTATTGCCTTTAATTTTGAGATTATAAGTTATAAAACACTTTTGTATTTTCCCTATCTTTCTCCATGATTCTCTAGAGATACTGCAACGCCAAACTTCACAACCATATAAGATAACATAAGTGATGAGAGTCTCAAAGAGGATTTTTTTTTATCCCATAACTAAAGGTATGTTGATTGACAATTATTTTCAAGTCCGTAATAAGCTTTACATCCTCCATTTATCCTTTTCTCAGTGCTATAGTTCTAGTTAAGGTTATGATGAATATCAATTATGAGATATTTGTATGACGACACTTCCTTAAAGTTGTTGTTGTCATACATTAAATTATTGTAAGTGATCCTTTTGAATTCAAATATCATAACCTTTGTTTTGTTAGTGTTAACAACTATACCCATACTACAACAAAAATACTTGAGGATTCTTAGTTTGTTTCCAATATCATAGGGGATCCTCACCATAAGAATGATATCATTGACATAAAGAAGAATGATGATGATCTTACCAGTGAGATTCAGGTTGACACAACCTACTTTTTCAAAAAAATATTCTAAATTGTCAATGTGTATTCTAAAAAAAGGGTAGGGGATAAGGGACAACCTTACTTGAATCCTATATTAAAATTAGTTTATGTTGACAAGACCCTAGTGTTCCTAAATTTGGTAATAACATTCTCATACAACCTTATTGGAATAGCTCTTAACTCGAAAGGAACTTTTATCTATTCTATCCTATTTCAAAGGTTAGACCCGTGCATTGTGTTAAAATATTTTCTAATGTCAATGAAAAAACATAGGAGATTGGTGTTATTATTGCAACAGTCCTCTGTAATGATCCTAAGTGTAATAAGGTGGTCCATAGTTGAATGATATCTCCTAAATCTTGCTTGGCCTTTATCTCTTTTTCCATGACTTTCTAGCCATGCAATGATCTTCTTTTCCAAAATAATTCCATATAACTTGGCTAAAATGGGGCCAATCATAATGGTCATATAGTTAAAGAAATTGATTTTATCCCCACTTTTAAAAATATGTATAATGAGGCTTTGATTCTAGGGTTTAGTGAAGCTCCACTCACTGCTAAATTGAAGAACTTATGTATGTGAGGGATGAGGATAGAACCTCCATTTTTTATTATTTCATCTTGGTGGCCTTTGATGTCCCTAGATTTCCATTTTTTAAGTCGTTTAACCCAAAATTCTATGTCTTCTATAGAAAATACTTCTTCCTTTATAGAAAATTTTGGAATGTTGTTCATGACATTAGGGCATTCATAAAGATTTTTAGGAATTCTAGTCTCTGAAGGGAATTGTATTGTTTTTTTCGATTGTACAAGTTAGAATTTACCTCTATAAGTTCTTAGGATCTAGCTTAGATAGGTGCAAAATCTTCTCTTGCTTTATATTTATATAGTAGATTTGTTTCCTTTTATTTAAGGCTTTTTATCTATTTATCTTATCAAATTTTAAGGAATCATTAGAAGCATCCCTAATGGACCTCTTTTTTAGAAATTTTAGATTCATTATCATACCAAGGGTTGACCATTATATTTTTCTTTTTACATAACACATCGATAATGAACTCATTAATGGAATTAGAGAGGGTTTTCATAAAAATATGATAGAGGTCTTTAATATTGTTCTTTTTCAAGATAGAAATAAATTTATATTTCCAAAAAAAATACATATTTTCGTCCTCACAAGGATTGTTCTGTGTTCATCATACTGATCAATACAGAAAAAAACATACTGCTCATCCTCTTGTTATACTATTTCTCACTTATTGTCCTTCATTAACATTCTCATCTTAAATTTCTTAATCTATACTCACTGCTTACAATGTCCATACCTTCTCAATACTGAGACATATCAAAAAAATATTTTACATTTCTTTATTAAAAAAGGAGGGATAGAGAAGGAAGGACAACTCCTCACAGATTTGACCATCAAAATATTCTTGAGATATAAAAGCACCTTTATCTAGAGCCAAGGATTTGTTAGAGATCTCATGTGCCAAAGTGTTGAGCTTCTTATAGATGTGAGAGAAGGAATACCACTCGATATATGATATAAAGGATTGGATATGAGCCAACAATGGCTAAAGACTCACCACCTATAGCTACACCATACCATTTACCTAGTTGATTTCCACTCTAGAGTCGCCCAACACTTGAAATTTCCGCAGATTTAACATATTTACCAAAAATAACAGAGCCCACATAGTGGAGAATTTCGCTTTCATATTAGTGTCTTTTCCAAAAGCATATCTAACCTTGAAAATGTGAGATATTGAAATATACAAGACAACCCTGACCCCACATCGTGGAGGGTGCCCCTGACTGGCCCCATTGAAATATCCCCATGGAAAACCTTTGATTAAAGGAGGTATTATGGGCTTCATGTGCTTAGGAATTTTATGTTTATATTTGAACGCATTGGATAACTTTGAAACCAAACCCGACACTACCTTAGGAGGTATGAAATTTTCCTAGAAAATGCACAAATTACGTGACCACCATATGAAATAAACATAGACTAAGGGAAAATATCCTAGATTCCTGACTACTTGATCACCCTTCCAACTATTGAGCCAATCCACCAATTCCCCATTAATATCATGAAAGTTAATTTTAAACAATGTTCTAAATCTGTTGGACATATGAATAATTAACAAACAAATGATGAATCAATTTTGACTCAACCTTGCACAAAGGCCATATATTTAGGCATATCCGACATCTTCTAATCCAATTGTCCCACATTAAGAATTTTTTCTCAAGTGCGAGCCATATAAAAACCTTCACCTTAGGAGGTGCGTGCAATCTCCATACAAAAAACCACCACCACTTCTTGCCACCCGAGAAAGTAGCTTCTGCAATGGTAGGGTAACCCAACTTGACTATATAATTTCCTAACTTTTCATTCTTCGACCATCATAATGAATCCTCCTCATCCTCCTACAACCTAATGAAGTTTGAACTCAAAATTCTAGTATATTCTGCCCAATCCACCATCAATTCACCTTCAATCTCCAAATCAATTGCCGACTGCCATTCACTATGCCTATTTAGATTCAAACCCCTAGCTCTAGCTTCCCATAAAGAGAAAATACCATGATCATGGAGCATGGACACCAGTTCATTAGTAATTTAAAAACCATTAGATGAATTCACCTTAGGTTCCTCAAATATTCTTATGCTCTTGCCATTTCTAATGCGCCACACTGTCCAATCCATGACTAAAGGAAAAGCATCGATCACCGCTTTACAAATGATTTAACTATTTTCCCTTGGATTCCTTGTCATTCTAAAGAAATCAATGAAGGAATTTCCTGATAAATACTTGGATAAACTTACTCTACCCCACAACCTCTTATTGTGAATAAGCCTCCACAAGCTCTTCATTGTTAATGCCCTGCAAAACTAGTAAACATTTTTTATTTCCCGACTACCTAATTCCCTTGGAATTACTAATCGCGGCATCTAGTTGACCAATGGGATACCATCAAATTCCTTATAGCTCGATCAAAGGAACTAACAACACACTTTTCTGATCTTAGTTAAAATTCCTTTAGGAATTTTAGCTATGGAAGCCTAATATACTAGGATGCTACTAAGAACCAACTGTAGGAGAACTAGCCGAACTCCTCTTGATAACCAACGATGAGCCCAAGGTGGTATTCTTGCTTGGATTTTTTTGACTAGCCACAACTAGTTCTCAAAAGAATACATGTTCAATTTTATCTCAAAACCAAGGTATTTGATCCCATCATTCATGCTTTTCCAAGCATAGGGAAGAATAACATCCAATTGATCTAGGGCATCTTCCTAGATCTCACTAACTAACATATTGGAATTATCCAAATTGATATGCATTCCTATAGCTGTACAAAATAATTCCAGAATTTATTTAAGATATTGACATTCCCTCACCGTCTTTTCACCAAAAAGGATCACATTGTCAATGAAAAGTAGATGTAAGAGATTTTCCAACATTAATATCTTTGTTCCTTTAAGAAGGCCATTCCTCCTTTCATTTTTAATTAACTTGATGATCCCCTCAGCCATAATGAGAAAAAGGAAGGGATACAGTGGGTACTCCTGGTGGAGGTCTCTCGAAGAATGAAATAAAGAAGATGGGGAGCCATTTATGAGGACAACAAAGGAGGTTGATTCAATACATCCCATTATCCAATGGACCATGACTAGATTCATCCCCATTTGGATGAAAGAAAGCCCGATAAAAACCCAACTAACCTTATCATAATATTTTGAGAGATCTAACTTCATGACAATGGAGGGAATGTTTTGGGTTTTAATATAATGCAAAGCTTCCTGGGCTAGCGCAACAACAACATGGATTTGGCTCTTAAAGAGAAGGCCAAACTATTCCTTTGAAATATTATCCCTTAAGAATGGCTTGAGTTGATTTGCAATGATCTTGGATATAATTTTGTAAATTAGATTACAACATGAGATTGGTTTGAAATCCTCGAATGTTGTAGAGACTTTATCCTTTGGAATTAAGGCAAGAAAATTTGCATTAAAATAGCCCAATTTTTTTCTTGATGTCTAGGCTTCTTGTGCAACATTTAAAAGGTCAAATTTAAGCAAGTTGTAGAACCCAAGGAAAAATTCAACTATAAGGCCATCAAGGATGGGGCTCTTAATTTTTTGAAAGGATGACAAGGTTGAAACAATTTCCCCCTATGAAATCTTTTCTTGGACTGACTCGTTCATGTCCTTAGAAAAGGACTTCAGTAAATGATATATGGCCTTTAGTATTTCTGATATAGGGAAACCAACCGGTTCCTTAAAGAGAATAGAAAAATAACCTTTCCCCACCTCAGTTATTTCTTCGAAAGAGGAAACCATCCACTTGTTTTGATATTTTATTTCCTAGATAAAGTTTTAATTCTTTCGATAACTAGCAAACTTGTGAAAAAAATTGGTGTTACTGTTGTCCTTCTTTAGCCAGATCACTCTACTCTTAAGGAAGCATTTTTCTTCTTTAGAAGCCAATAAATCCCATTTCTTTTTCAATAATTCACAGAGAAACAATTCATCATCCTCGGAAAGAGAACCCGCCTACCTTTCTACCAACAATGATCTAACCTTTGATTCCACTTCCCGAATGAGGGATTGAGCTTTCAAATTGTAAGCTTTGGCCCAAGACTTGGGGAATTTTTTAATTTTAAAAAGGTTATCTGCAAATTGTTTCATAAAAGAGTGCCCATCATCCTCTACCAGAGGAGACCATGTGGACCCAACCAACCTTTTGTAATCCTCCTCCATGATCTAGGCTTGGTTTAATTTCAGCGAAGATGATGACTTAGATCCTTTTTTTACTATCTTTAACAAA
>JZKD02S1932960.1:1850951-1865572 GCA_000966675.3 Picea glauca
ATTTAAAGGAGCTATGGTTATCAGTCAAATATTCTGAAATAAGAAATCTTTCTGGTGTTTTAGTGACTAGATTTACCCCCTTTCTTCCATTTCTCCATGTTTGAGACAATTTAGGAGGCTCCATATCAATCAAGTGATTTTCTTGTAACCAATGAGAATTTTTTGTTTTTATTTTGGGTATTTGCAAGGATGGGATCCTCAAACCTCCCATAATGAGAGGGTGAAATTAAGATCCCCTCTTAAAATGATATTGGAGGAAGTCAACAAACCAGACCCACTCAACCCTTCCCAAAACTGGCACCTGTCTGCATACAACCTATAAACATTGATCATTCGAAATGTGGTATTTAAAAAATGGTCCTCCATATCCACTACAATTCCAGACAAAATATGAGTAGAGGATAGATATTTGAATCAAGGGCTCCAAGCAGAGACTAAGCCTACATAGAGACCCACATAATCAATAATGCTAAAAGACCAATAGTTTAACCAAGCACAAAAGGAATCGAAAGCCTTGACACTGTCACACATAATTTATTGAATCATGATGTAGTCAAGCACATTATCCTGCACTAACCTTTTGAGGGAAATAAATTTAAAGGCGCCCCTACCCCACGAGCATTGAAGGAAAGAACAATCATTTAACTCCCTTGGCCTGAGCTTTCCCTACTCTAAGGGACTGAACAATATGGTTTGTTTTCCACACCATATATTATTCTTAGCTTGAATTTGGGCTAAAGAGAAATGGGATTTTCTTCCCACTTGACCACCTGTAACCTTATCTAATGCCAGACCCCCCCGAACAAATGACCTTAGGAGCTAGTTTAACCTTCGAGTGTAAAAGATAATCAGATTTAAAGTAATTATTGGAACTAAAATTAGAAGCTAAATCTTTAGAAGGGGAAAATGGAACATGGATATTTCCAGCCTTAGGGGGAGACTCACGACCAGGGAAGGGAGAGGAGAACACAAGCTCCCATATGGAACTATAAGCACCCACTGAAGGAGGATCTTCCACCACTCCTGGGAGACTAACATAATATGATGAAATGAACTTAGTGACATAGACATTTAGAACAAGACTCAAGCCAATGGGGGGGCCATGAAAACCTCTTGAAAATGAGATAAAATTGAAGCACCATGGATTTTATTCTTACCCAAAATCACATAGAGAGAATCCTTTGGGGAGAGGAAACCTGAAGACTCATGTTGTTTTACATTGGGGTTGCTATTTTCCTCCGCTTGCTTGTCCACCACCTTTTCACATCCCCCAAACTCAACCACCACTTTCTGGTTCCAAGATTTTTTAAAAGGAGGAAAATATGATGGGTGACGCCAACATTGCACCTGCAAGTGCCCTACCTCATAACAACTGAACCACCGGAAGGAAACATGCCAGTAATCAATCCTCTGAACCAAAGAAAAAATTCTCCACACAAGTTAAATTTCATCGAGCAAACCCTCCTTCAGATCCATAGTACCCAAGCCCAACACCTATCTATCTTTGATTCCCATCTTGGTTCACAACTAAGAAACTTGCCAATATTGTTCCCAATAGATATCAACACTGCTTCTTTCCAGAAATTCAAAGGTAGGTTTGGGAGAATTTCCCAAAATTTTCAAGGCAAGAGAGCATCATGACTTGGGTCAAAATTTATGGCTCATTCCTTTAACATTAAATTGGATGGCCCTCATCCCCACACCCAACTAAAAATTTCCACCAGGTCCTCCTTTGAATGAAATTTGAAGCATATCCAATTATACGCTAGAGTATGAAAATCAAGGCGATACCACAAAAATCTCGTCCAGTTAATGTCAATCCAAACTTTCAATGAATATGTGAACACGGTTTTCCCACAAAACTGACTGATTTTTTTTCTTATAGCAGGGACAAAATTTCCCCAATCTCCATGTCTACTCCTACCACCATTCTTCTCCACTCCTTCTTCACCTTCCAACACTCGGGTTTTTTTGTTGCTTGTGGAGGATAGTTACCCTTCGGCTTCTCACATTTGGGCTTAGAATTGACACCATCCCGCGATGCACCAGTGTTGGCATAGGGGCAGACCCAGGGTTCAATGCTTCAACAATGCACCAAAAAAAACCTAACTACCGGCCCTTTCGACAACACCTGTGAAGCAGATGAAGTATCACCTGAGGTAGAGGTAGGGGGGGTTACAGGACTCAAGTGTCTACAACTAGTCTGGGACATAGATCTGTGATTACAACACTTAACAGGACACTTAAACAACAATATGCATTAGTTCTTGAATCTCATTCACATCTCAAATCAAATCCTTAATAGATATCAACGCAGTAATAATAAAGATCAAGTACTTTCCATCACTTAGCACATAGCATTAAATCATATCTAGCATTCATTTACCATCAATATAACACTAAGCATCCATACATCCATCCAACATATATAAAGATCAATACACTAATAGATAAACAACATAAACAACATCAACAACATCACACAAAGCACGTCAACACAGGATATACGTGGTTCACCCCAGTGTGGGGCTACATCCACCAGCTTCTTATTCTTCTTTATTAGTCTTCGAGATTCTTACATTCATCTGCTCCTGTGCACAAAGCCACAGAGACAAACTTCACAGAGGATAGGAGATCCGCGTGCAAATCACTAGATCCTCCTTCCCAAAGTCAGGTCAAGGCACAAAGCCAACTCCTTAATAGCACATAGCCTTACATACAACGTCTGTGCACAAAGCAGCTTACAAAACACTTGCACTTAGCTCTGTAAGCCCTTAACACATTCTTGCACAAAGCCAACCAAATCTACTTCTTACATCACTTAGCTACTTATTTATATCATTACAAAAAGGCCTAATCATGGGTAAACCCATGGGCCAACATCCCTTAACCCATTACATAAACCATAGAACCCTTTGTTGGGTCCACAAGCCCACAAAATGAGTGAGATCCCATGATCTTCTCTCCGCCTGGGTGCTCCATCTTTGACCAGCCTGTCGAAGTCCCAAAAGTGGTCAAACACGACCAATGTTTCCTCAAAAATTGGTTAAGGGCCAACAAGCCCCCAAAACTCACCTGCAACGCGTCTCGAGTCACTCAGATCTGGGCAATACTACTTCAAAGGCCTCGAGCTTAGCTCAAGCTGCCTTGACTTGCTGCTTCGCTAGAGCCTCCTACTCGATGAACTCCTTAATCACTTGCTCAGTAACAAGCCCTTCCAGGTGTTGTTCCACTGTCGCAACTAGTTGGTCTAGCTACGAGCCTTGTCATTCAACCTCTTCAAAAATCATGCAGGCTTCATCCTGCATTGACTGTAGTCTTTGTGTCACTTCCATGAATTTTCTCTGGATAACAGTAATCTTCTGCTAGACTACGCGCTGCTCCTTTGATCACTTCATTTTCTTGACGACAATAAGAAACTTCATCTATGCTTGCACGATGGATGCCTTCTGCTTTGCCTCCTGGAGCTATGCTTCCAGTTTCCTCATCTCTAGATCTTTTGCAAGGCACTCATAGGTCTCTGCACTTTGGTCACTCAGTTTCTTATTTCTACTGTGTTCCTGGTAGCTTCCTCCCTTTGGTCACACACTTCTTGCAGAGTGCTCGACACTGCTTGGAGCTCTAACTCTATTACTCTCACTTGAAGCTGTTGAATGGAATCATCAAGCTTCCCTACTTGAATTTCAGCTGACTCTTCTTCCTCCTATGCCAAGCCTGACACAAAGTGAAATGCTTTAGTCACTGCCTCTTTGATCGCAATCTACTCTGTGAGCAACTGGTCTTTTTCTTCCTGTATCTTCGCATTGTTCTGCTTGAACTTCACTTGAATTTCATCTTTCTCCTTCTGTGTAGCTCAAAGCTCTAAGACCTCATCCTTTTCTTGCTTCAAGGCTTCTGTAGCCTGCTCCTTTTCTTCTTGGACTCGATGAAGGCAAGCCTCTGTTTCATCTGCTAGCCTTCGTAATTGGGTGGGCTCATCCCCCAATTCTGCAATTTTCGACGTCGAAGGTGTAGTAGTTACTGTGTGGCTTGAATACATGGTTTGATGTATGTCTCTGAGCTCCTTATTTATTCCTTCATATAGTGTTTCTTTCTTCACTCCATGTCTCTACAAGATATCCTCTGAAGCATCTTCCATGGTTGCGATGATGAGATCGACATCGTCCATTGTGAGCACATTCTTCGACTGAGGTTTATTGGCTCGGGTTTTCTTTCTTGTTGAGGGTTTATGTGGAGAAACCTTTCTTTTCTTTGATGTCTCTGCCTCTATAAGGGAATCCTTCGACGGTGTAACTTCGCCTTTTTGTTTCTTGTCTCCTTCTTCCTTTCCTTCTTATTGGTTCACTTCATCTCCTCCTCCTCCTGCAGGTAAATCATGCCTACTTTCCTCCGATGCGCTGTCCTCCTCATCACTTTCTATGTTCTGGGATTCCTCCTTTTTCTTCTTTCCATCATGTTCAACCCAGGTAACCAAGAGACTTCCGATGATGTCAGGGTCAGAGAGTTCTGCATCTTCCATTGGTAAAAATAATTCTGCTGGCCATTCTTTGGCTATTTCCTCCATATTTTCATTAGTCAACTTATAATAAGACTGCAAATCCTCCTTACTTTCATCCCTGTGCACAGTGATGTAGATAAAGTGATGATCTGTGTGGAACTTTGCTAGCAGCTTGTACTAATGCAAAGTGTTGGGTGCTATTAAGGGAATGCTTCAATAGCACGCTTCAGCTATAGGTAGTAAGCATGGAAGACAACATTCGACTGCCACTTGTTTGCTATATCATTCATGTACCACAAGGTGGAGAACCTCGCGACCAACGACTCTAATGGCTCAACTTGTAGGAAGGCTGCTCCTTCTGACATTTTCCAAGCGACAAATGCGATTAAAATTAGTAACCAACTGAAATGAAACTCATATCCCTGTTCTTGTGCTTCATGACAATCCTTCTAAAACTTGTTGATGAGGTAACTCACCTAGTTCATTTACATTCCTTCTATGCACTTTCCTGTGAGGTCAACTACAAATCCAGTGACTTGCATTAGACGATTCTTTCTGACGAGCTTGCCCGCTATAAGCTGACAAACTAGGTGCACTGTGCCATCCTGGATGGAGGCTACCTTGTAGCCTCTCTTTCCCTTCTCTACATCACCATAGTCTTCCTTTATGCACTGTGCCATGGAGCAATCTGAAGTCTTTCCTGGGTAGAACTGCTGAGGGTTTGGTCCCTGCATGCTCAGTCTTGTGATGAGATGGATCAATGCCATATCCATAGTCACGTGCTTGTCAAGCCACATATATCCACCATGGTAGCAGGACAGGAGGAGTTTAACATAAGTGTTAACCTCCTGATGTCGGCTGAAGTGGGGGATCTTCATTACATTCAGGATCGTCGACTGCGTGAGCTCCTTTATCCACGGCTGGGAGACTATTCACAGCTTCTTCCCAGTCATCTTCATCAAATACTGATGCAACACAAGCATCACTTAGTTCATAAGGTCTCCGAGGTTGAAGTCGTTGTTATTTGGAGCTGGAATATGTCTTAATTGGGGTCCAACTGTGCGTATCCCCTTTGAGAGGTACGCAGTGGTCAATGTGTACTCGAAATCCCGTGGGATGTTGTCACGGTTAAACACGCTAGCCAAAGGTGGGATGTAGACCGGTAAGACCGACGAGATCTACTTCGTGTTAGCTAGATTGTTGCAGTGTTTTCTTCTCTTTTCAGTATTGTTTTGGCTAGAACGACGTACAGTCGAGGGGGATGCTTGTAATCTGCTAGTCGACGACGCCTATATTCCTACAGACATGACTCTCTTAGCCATGAGGTCTACAAGAATATCCTCCACAAACTTCTCTACTACACTACATTCGCTCGACATGCACACTTGTAATCAAATAACTCAGGTTGGCGAACAAACAAGCGAGGTAATCAGATGGATGGTGAGGTCTAGAAAGCATAGTGTGATACAATGGGTTCTCTTTTAGCTCGAATAATCACAATTTGTAAAATGTGGTCCCGGTGTAGCGTCTGATGGGTTAAATAAGCAAGTGTCATAACAGATTCCTCCAAAGGACATGAATGCCTCAATCAATACTAATCCGTCCGTTATGGTGCAGTCCCAATGGTCCAACAACGGTCTTTCAATCAATAACTATGTTTCTAGCCATTCTAGACCATCATTCTAATAGTCAGGGTGCCTCCAACAGTCATCTAGCTTCGCCATGGAGAAGTCCTGTTCTGTGTGGTTCTGCTATTCTGGTGAGGTTTAAGTTCTTTAAGCCTGCCCCCTACAAAATCTTTTCTGGAATTTCCCGTAGTTTTTCTAACTTGGATTTCTTCTTATTGAGTTTCCTGGCCTTCTTTCCTATGATCTGAGTCTTTGGATTTCTCTTTCCATTCTTATTCTTATCTTTTCCTAGTAAAGTGACTTCGCACTGCTGATGTGATCTTACAGATTCTGCAGTGAATGTTCCTTCTTTTGCTATTTTTGGGGTGGCTATACTTTTTTATTTCATGGATAGGTTCTTTAAGTCTTCTCGTGCAATTTCAACTTCGACAACTAATTATCTTTCCTTCTACTACTTTGACTTATCCTCTTGTTCTTCTATTAGTCGTGGTATTTTTCTGGCTATGAAGTCCCTTAGTTATTGCTTTTTCTTTTTTGTGGCTTCCTCCTCTGTTTTCTTCCTGATCTGATCTTTCTCAATCCAAGTCTTTCCTAATAAAAGTGGAAAGGGGGCGCTATTCTCAACAAATTTAATGACTTCAAATTCTTCTTCAGTTGATGTTTCGTGACCAATCATAGGTATATTAGTAACTCTTCCACATAGGGTTATCATCTTTCCTTTAAACAAGCCTATCCTTCCCAATGAAGGTATCATAACAGGCTTTCCCAAAATTTCCCAAGTGCTTTCTGGCATAATATTCACATGTGTTTCTTCATCTAATACACAATCTATGTCAAAGTCTTCTATTCTTGTGACTATGCGTTGTTTTTCTTTCAAGATCTCTGGTAAACTGATGTCTCTGTGATCAATAGGAAAGATAATTAGTTGTGAAGTTTTCTGTATGATTCTTTAAAATATCCTTAGTCTCTTACCTTCTTTATAGTTTTCTTGTCTCATGTTCATCTTTTCAACTTTAGCAATCATCCTTGGGCAATCCTCAACCTCATGACCAATAGCTTTACAACAAATACAAAGAGGGCCTATACCAGGGCATTCCTTAGCAAGATGTCCCAACCTTCTGTAATTATAACACAATGTCAATCTTCTCTTTCTTTTAAGATATTCCCAACCTTTCCTGTACTGCACATTGGGATCACAGTGATGGACCTGCAATCTGCAAAAATCATTTCTGGGTTCCTGCATCCACTTATTAGTCCAAAAATTCCTTCTATGCATATGAATAACATATCTTTCTCTATTTCTATCAAATTTATTCAGATCAATTATTTCTTCTAACTGTGCCCTAGTTTTCCAACTAGGATAAAATCTATTAAACATACCTAGATTCATACTTTCGAAGCAAAAATTTCCACTTATCTCACCTTTACCAGAGCACAAAGCTCTAAGATATTACCTCTTTTCTTCGGATCTAGTTTCTTTCTTAGCACAGAGCTTCACAAGTCAAGTAGAATACTACACACTACAACAACAGATCTACGCACAAATCTTTCTCTTTTCTTCAGTTCCCAACAATCACAGTTTCAGGTACCGACAATCACAGTTTCAGGTCCCGACAACGGAACCATTTGTTGGCAGAGGGGCAGACCCAAGGTTCAACGCACTAACAAAACCCTAACTATCGACCCTTTCGACAACACCTATGAAGCAGATGAAGTCTCACCCAAGGTAGAGACAGGGCGGGTTGTAGGACTTAAGTGTCTACACTAGGCTGGGACACATATATGTGATTACAACACTTAACAGGGCACTTAAACAACATTATGAATTAGTTATTGAATATCATTCACATCGCAGATCAAACCCTTAATAGAGATCAATGCAGTAACAATAAAGATCAAGTATTTTCCATCACTTAACACATAGCATTAAATCAGTTCTAGCATTCATTTACTATCAATATAGCACTAAGCATCCATACATCCACCCAACATATATAAATATCAATACACTAATAGATAAACAACATAAACAACATCAACAACATCACACAAAGCACGTCAACACAGGATATACATGGTTCACCCCAGTGTGGGGCTACATCCACCAACTTCTTCTTCTTCTTTATTAGTCTTCAAGCTTCTTACATTCGTCTGATCCTGTGCACAAAGCCACAGAGCCAAACTCTGCAGAGGATAGGAGCTCTGCGCACAACTCGCCAAATTCTCCTTCCCAAAATCAGGTCAAGGCACAGAGCCAACTCCTTAATAGCACAAAGCCTTACATACAACATCTGTGCACAAAGCAACTTACAAAACACTTGCACTTAGATTTGCAAGCCCTTAACACATTCTTGCACAAATCCAACCAGATCTACTTCTTACATCGCTTAGCTACTTATTTATATCATTACAAAAAAGCCTAATCATGGGTAAACCCATGGGCCGACATTCCTTAACCCATTACATAAACCCTAGAACCATTTGCTGTGTCCAAAAGCCCGCAAAATGAGTGAGATCCCACTATCTTTGCTCCACCTAGGTGCTCCATCTTTGACCAACATGTCGAAGTCCCAAAAGTGGTCAAACACGACTAATGTTTCCTCAAAACTTGGTCAAGGGCCAAGAACTAGGCACTAATCTGACTGCATGCAAAGGTAAATAATGCTCCTTGGATATAGAACCCACTAGGACCTTGACTGAATGCGACGACACATTTGGATCATATGTCTTGGAATTGCTGATCATGATCCCTCCTCCCTAGATTGAATGTGTCCTAGACCTGGAAAGCACTTCCAAAGGATCTTCGCACCTTGGATGATTTGACTGCCCCTAACCTCTCATGTGAGCATTCCCCCTATACTTCTATAGGCATATGAAATCCGCGTCAGGGATAAATATCTCTTCCATATGTTGGGTGCTAGTTTTGACCCTCTTTACCAATCTAATCAAGCCCATTCACCTTCAATTTTGACCAAAAACTCTTCTTTTTTCCCATTTTCACCAGAATAATGACATAATGGGCATGATTAAGGTAGTAAGTTGTTTTTGAATGAAAATTCATGATTTTGGCTTGTAAAGATTGTTAAAATTCATTTATTTACCAAATTACCATAATTTTAGATATTACAAGAATCAATTCTTGTAATGCGTCCAAGTTTAGAATGGTTGCACTCCATCAAATCCAGATCTGACACTTGGAAGCTGCCCATGGATGTCATGAGATGGTAAAATGTCCATTTTGCTACCCTCAATATGTTCACTAACTCATGGTCAATGCTTGATCAACACAACAATAAGAACAAAAAAATACACAAGCTACAGTTGGAAAACCCATGATTTTGTTCTTGGAATCTGGGGTTCAAAGATAGAGGAGATTGAACCATTTTATTGCTCAGGAAATCAAGGGAATAACTCAGGAAATCACAGATCTCCTATCCCTCATGCTCAATACGAGATCTGACTATAGCTTTTACAATTATCTAGGAATAGAGTGTAATTCTCAACAATGCATGATTTTGCCTATGTAATATATATAAAACCAAAGTCAGAAGATGTAAGGAGTTAGTCATGATATTAATATTACTCTTGAGAGAATTATCATTCAATATGTAACTTTTATCAAACCGCTAAATACAAAGAAGTTTGTGTTCCATTCACGGTGTTAGTGATTCTTTAGTGTTTTGAGTTTACTTGGCAACATATTCCAAGAGGGCCCCCTGGTATGTGTTGTGTATTTAATTTAAGTATTTTTCAGTAGAATTAGATTGTTTTATAATTTCATTTATTTCCTGTAATCATAGAAAATTTCCTGTAATTTGACAACTAAGCCTACAATAGATATTTATAGTGAATGAATTTCAACTTAAATCACTTTTCACAAACAAGGTTCCTTACCAGTGTGGTCTAATTAATTGCTTAAAGTATTATTATCGAAAACACTCAATTCTAGTAACTGAATAAACTTCATAATCTATTCTACCACAATTGCAATTGAATTAAAACCTATATTTGGAATACTGAACTAAGTTTGTAACAATCTAGTTTGTTCTTTCACAAGCATTTCTTTATTGCATTTGAATTGAGTCATTTAGTTTAAGATCATCCTATTAAATCATAATTTATGGTGTCTCACTTGATTTAAACCCTATATGACTGAACAAAGTATATTTAAATAGAAGCACACAAATGTATAAATTTGTAATTTCATTTCTACCAATTGAAAGTTAGTTTAAGTCATTGGTCTGGAGAATAACCTTCAATGTGGATTAGCTTTGAAATTCCTTGCTTAGGTTGCAATAGATTTACCTTTTCAAAAGAATCTTAAGTGATTACAAAATTAGTTCTTCACACACAATGCCTACACAACTAGTTCTCAATTTGCCAGTTATATAAGGCGGAGTTGGAATTATGCCCGACCGACATGGGAGATTATCTCAAAATTTATCCTTCTACGGTCAGTTCTATATAATCGTTTTTTTAGTTGTTTATATGATATAGGCATCTGGCATATTGATCTTCATCCCACAACTCTATCCATGGTTTTCCTTCCTTCGGATCCAGGGGAATCATTATTTTTCTCCCACTTTCTTTCAATTTAATTCTATCTCTTTCAAGGGAGATAATTTCTTTCATTCGTCAATCCCATGGCTGACCGACAAGAGATGCATATGTTGGCATTCATTCGACAAGGTTGATTACTTTAAATTCAACCGAAGTCGGTATTCCCATAATTTGAGTGTCGACATTTCTCAATATTCCAATTGGTTCTATTAATCTTTGAATGACTAATTTAAGATAGTTCAACGTGGGCACTAGGTTGGGTCAACTCATTCATATCCATGTTTCTCATGGTAGAATATTGACTTGAAAACCAAAATCAATGACCACCTGATTGGCTATCATTCCATCAATCTCCATGTCGACTCATGGATTGTAATATTTGTTGTTATAAGAGAGGTGATTTTCATCCTTGGTTGGTCTTTGACCGTCTTTTTTTCCGTGTAATATGTTGAGCAGGTCCAACAATCAACCTATTGATTGTTTTTCTTTTAGGAGCTATAAAACTTCTTCGATGGTGTCTTCATTTCATTTTCTCGAGCTTTGTTGATATTCTGAGGAATTCTTAAAGAAGTTAAGGGCTTCTCTCATGATTTTCTCTTCTTTATCTGGGTTTGGGAAGATATTAGCTTTCTTTTTCTGGTAATTCTATGATGGAGCGTTGATATCTCGTCCAACACTCGACCTTGTAACAATATGTAAGTTTTTTGAGTTCATCACCTCCTTAGATACTGCGTGTAGTAGGTTGACAATTTTTCTTGGTATGATTTTTTCGAGTAGTATTGGGAAGTCTTCTAAAGAATGATCTCCAATGCTGCATATATTGTAAAATTTTAGATTAATTCTATCTTTGATAGGGCAATCTGTGCCGATGTGATCATCTTTCTAGTAATTAAAACAATATGGTCATTCGCGACCTCGACCTTGATTGCCGAATCCATGTTGTTCTCCTTGACCTCGACCACGACCACCATAGTAGTCATATCTTCTACCATAGTTGTTTGTTTGATCAATGGTTTCTGTGTGGTAGAATATTTGTATATTATTCCAATTTAGAGCGTTTAAATGTCATTCTGATGTTCGGTGGTGAGAAGTTTCACAGATATGACACCATTTTGTGTTTTTCAAATTGTGTGGACAATCTTGTACACTGTGATCAATTGGGCATTCACATATATTGCAATATTTATGAGCTTGTATTCGATGGACGTCTCTTGTTGGTTTGTGCTCATTGAGGGGGAAATTATTCTTTGTATGTCCTTTCCCAGTGCATGTAGAGCACCATACTTCATTTCATCGTATAGATATATTTTTTATTGTTTGTTCCAAGTGTTATATTTTGTCCTTAAGTCTCTCAGTCATCGAGGAAGTCGATGGGCCATCATCATCCAACTCGACCCATTGTGCCTTCTGCAATGCGTCTTCACAGTTTCTTATCTCGTATAAGCGTAGCAGAGAATGAATTCTTGGTAGTAGCCCAACTACATACCACTGGACCAACAAGTTCTAATCAATTGTTTTCGGGATTTGACTTAGAATATCTTTGAAAATGTTATCATATTCTCTTCCCTACTTGCACGGTCTATGTTTTATTTATTTTAACTTTTGGGCCGCCAGATGTGTGACATCCCAAATTTTAAAGAATGTTAAGAAGCTAATCTTTATTTCTACTTTTGAATGAGTTTGGTTTTCCGTGTAGTTCATAAACCATGCTAAGGTGTGGGGGTGCATAACAGCTTCAAATTGTGCCATTTTCTTGTCTTCATATGTAATATCAGCTGCATCCCAAAAATTTTCACATACAAACCAATGACATTTTGGGTCCTCCTCTCCTTCATAGATCAGGATGTAGTTAAATCCCATTTTTATTTTCTTGGCAGGAATGCTCATTTTTCTTGGTATTTGAGCTACTACTAATTTCGATTGAGCTGCAAAATCTTTCGGTCGATTTTTGTCTGTGTCCGACAATGAATGGTACTCAAGGAAAACTTGTTTTTTCTTGATTATAGAAAATGTGTCCTCAGTTTGAGAGATTTGATATTTGTATTTGACTAACCATCGTTCCAAAGGTTGTGTTGCTTCCTGAATATAATTAATTTCTTCTCTTGAAATTAGTTGTGGTACGGGGATCAAGTCGATGAGATCCTTAATTTGGATAATCATATTGTCAACTTCATTTCACTCTGGCTTGACAATCAGTTCATTTCGTAGGTTTCCCTGGTCATCCATTCTATACCATAATATTGTATATTGGTCATCAATCTGTAGTCTCTGTTGGAGAAATTATCTTATCTACAGGCTGGTTTCTAGTGTAGGAGAAGTACGTAAAGTTGGTCTAGATTCTTCATAGTCCATACTTTTCGGTTCATTGTCCGGTTGATGGTTGTTTAGCTGTGTGTTGCTACTTCTATCAGTGTCGTCGAGACTGCTGCTATTGCCAACTCTGGTCAATCTCTTTCTAACTCAGACTGCTCACACGCTCTATTAGGATTACCCTCCCCAAACACATTTCTATTCAACTTTTTTCTGTTCCACTGGTTACAAAGTTCTTCTCTTTTCTGTTGCCTTTTATCCTATTCTATTTTCTAGATATCCATAATTTTCTTATGGGATTTCTTCCCTCTTGACGATATTTAGATTTGGGGAAAACTACTTCAATTCTCCTTGTTTTATTTCATATCATAGTTTTGACCGAACCCCCATTGCCGACCCAACTTACTCTAAGTCGATAGTGTTGGACATGTTTATTTCCTCAAGAAGTAGGCCCAGGATTCTCTTGTATATTTGCACTTTGCGTTAAGAAATGCTTCCCACTTTTTGTCTCTTTCTTGGAAGTTACTGTTTGGTAATGGTGTGCTTAATCTTGGTTGGTATTCAACGATGTCATTGAATGCCTTGTCGAGGAAGAATTTATGAAGAAGTGTCAGAACTATGCAGAAATATCTATCGAGTAATTCGGTGTAGAATTTTTCTTTTATTTTGTCGAGAGACGTCTGATCTTCAATGGCTTGTTCTGAAATATGATCTTTGATAATTATTTCAAGCCAGTTGTGCAGATTTGTTCTTCCTCCATTCATCAAATTTAGGCCTAACTTCTTGTCGAGTCTTAAATTACGCATTACTTGATCTGTTAATGTGATGGAATAATGCTTATGGGATATCTTCAAGGAAACTTTCATGTGTCTCTGTAAAGAATTATGAATGTGCTTCAACTAGTGAGAGGTTATTCCTTCTTGCGTACTTTCTTACGTAGTTATCAATTTTGCGCTCCCAACAATCACATATGTCTTATAGGGTTATCATTTATGTACACTTCTACTACCCAAGTCCAGTACTACCGACAACAGAACCAATGTTGTAATCTAGGGAAACATAGGGAGAGTTACTGGTAGATCCTTACATAGACATCATGGAGATACATGGATACACATAGGCATAGATAAAGACATACACACGTAATGAGAGCCCAAAGAATAATCCTTTTATTATATGATAGAACAATACAAAACAATTACATATAACATATCACATGAAGATATTTAAGCCTTCATGTGATTTTCTATTTATAGCTCTTTCAGGTAGTTGTAACTACTTAATTTCCTGGGTTGGTCGGTTAACAGGTACTCTAACTGACCTCTACTTTTGACTACGTAGGTCGACTGACTAGTTCTTAGTTGACCGACGGGTCTAGTCAACATAGTCGACTAGCCCTACAACAACCTCACAAGTTTATTTATCCTGGATTGATAAATAAATTCTTTATAATTTAGACAACTAAATAATCTGACATTTTGGCGTCATTTCCAAGGAGTTGTTATAGGAGTTGGTTTTGGAAATCACAAGTTTTCTGTTGTTTGTAAGTTTTATGTTGTTTTCAAGTTTTCAATCGACTGCAATTTTTTTTTGTCTGCAATTTCTCATATATATATATATATATA
>JZKD02S1932960.1:1872400-1882835 GCA_000966675.3 Picea glauca
GGGGTGAATCAGTAATGAGCAATTTATACACTTTTAACCAGAATTTATATTCCTTTAACTTATTCAAAAATGTTCATCAGTTCATCATTAATATGTTATGGCCTCATATAAAATTAACATCCATCAGTCCATAATAAACAATAATAGACACATCTACACAATGTACAATACACCATTATTTTACATGGAAACCCAATGCGGGAGAAAACCACATAATTCTTTTTTTATATGTATTTAAGAATTACATTAAAGGAAGCACCAACTTCCAATTCTTTGGCTCCAACCAGAAGGAGGATCCAACCCCCTGTGTTCTTCGGATCCAACCGGAAGGTGGCTACAACCACCAAATTCTATGGCTCCAACCAGAAGGAGGCTCCAAACCCCTAATTCTTAGGCTCCAACCTGAAGGAAGCTCCAACTCCCTAGTTCTCCAGCTCCAAATGGAAGGTGGCTCCAACCACATATGCTTTCCCTGTCCTGTATGTTGGAGAAATTTCTATTTTCGGCACACTAGTTCAGTGGGAGTAACACTAGTTCAATGGGAGTTAACTGAGTAGTTCTATTTTAGACTTTCTAATCTTAGATCATCTCTATAATGCATGTATTCCTAATTATAGGTTGTCATTGCCTATATGAGTGAAGATCACTCACTCATTGATTAGATCATAATATACATTGATTCTCATTCTTCATTGTATCTCTCTTCCTTTTCTTGATAAGATTTGTTTGTGTATGCTTTAGATAGGTCTCCTGTGTAGGTTTCCATGAAACATTGACATGGTATCAAAGCTATGTTGCTTGGAGCAAGCTAGACAAGCGCTAAATGTGTGGTCGTACCTTTCAGCAGTTATTTCTCCAAAAATATTAAGTTTTTGAGGAAACGACTTACATAAGAAGTAAATCGATTGATTCTGCAAGTGGGTTTTCAACCCTTTGGCAAGATTCTTCACTGCTTGCTCAGAAAGTAAGCCACAAGATTAGCCTCTTGAAACTGATATGAATTCGTGGCCGTACCTTTCATCAGTGATTGCTCCCAAAATATTACGTTTTTGAGGAAACAATCTGTGGGGAAAGTAAATCGACCCATTTTGGAAGTGGGTTTTCAACCGTTTGGCGAGATTACTCACCGTTTTCTCAAAAAATAAGCCACAAGATCATCTCCTAAAATTGATACGAATTTTCACTTCAAGTGCCCTTTTTGCCATGATTTCTTAATTTTTCACTTGCAGATTGAGAGTAAATTTTTAGGGGTTCTTAGAAACAGTGGAAGATATGGATAGGACAACTATTATACAGTCGAACTTGGTGGTAATCCTCACACCATACAATTATTTTGATTGGAAGCCCAAGGCAACATTCCAACTCAAAAGAAAAGGACTGTATAATTTGACGATGGCGACGGAAACATAACCTACATCAACGATTGAGAAGATGAGATGGGTGAACCATAAGGATTAGGCCACATGAATACTTCTTGAGTTAATCTCCATTGATTTATGGTTTCATGTTGCTGCATGCAAGACTCCAAACGAGATCTGGACCACCCTGGAAGGACTCTTTGATAAGCAGGATAAGATGCGAGGTCATATGCTTGAGGTAGAGTTGAATACCTTAGACCCTAAAAGTTTTGATAATATACATGATTTCTTTACTAAATTTAAATCTTTAATTTTGAGCTTGGGTGGATGTGGTATTGACAAGTCTACACAAGAGAAATAACTTATTCTAACAATCTTGGCTAAGCTAGGACCAAAATACGCTGTATATGTCTCCAATTTCCATTCTGGCAGATGTATTTTTGGAACAAATTGGAAAATGCCTACGTTGGCTCAGTTCATTGAGTCTCTTACAGAGCAGACAAAACTCATACATATGGGCCTCATGAAAGATCCCAAAGCACATGCACTCACCATGCATGATGGAAAAGGGTCATCCAAACAAAACGAGAAGGAGGGATATTCCAAACCCTTTAATGATTCTTCAGGTTCCAAAGACTCTTTAGATTCCTAGAAGAAGAAGAAGGGAAAGCATTGCACTTACTTTAATAAACTGAATCATGAAGAATCTACATGCATGAAGAAACATATCGATCTTATGGCATAGGCACTTCAGTAGAACAACCTTGTAAACTTCATTCCAAAGGGAGTCAAGAAGCACAAGGAAGAAGATCCTGCTCCTAAGAAAGGTAATCATCATGCTCTGGTTGCAATTAATTCCTCATTTGATTCATGGATTATAGATTCTAGTGCATCCCATCATATGGCAAGGAAAGAGGAAGTTTTAACTTTTTTTAGTAGGTTTTAACTTCCGGGGCCATTTTGAGGCCCTAAACGATGTTTTTTTGGGAAAACATGTTTTCAATAGATAAGTTCCTTTGATATTGCACCTAAAATGAATCTCCTCGACGATACCTTTCCAACAAGCTATCATACGCCTAAAATGGAGATCGTATGCAAAAGTTACGACCCCGGGAAGTTGATGTACTAACTTACCCAAACGGAGCCCACATGAATTTTGGTGCTTCATCTCCTAGGGTTAGGATTTTGGATGTCTAGGGATTTTGGCATTATTGCTTATTGTAAAAAGGCCTTCAGAGCCTCATTGTAATCATCTTCTTGTGAATGCGAGTAGCAGTCACATCTGTTCTCAGAGATAATCTACCACCATTCTAGTGAGTCTTTCACTCAGTATTTTTATAGTCTCTGTACATTTATTTCATTAATAGAAATCATGTATTACTGTATATCTGTGTTTATGGTTGCATCTCTAATACATCTCTGTTATATTATTGGATATCCGCGATATCTCTGTGCATTTCTTTATTATATCTCCGCTCTCATTTCGTGCCGAAAATAATCCGGATTAGGAGAAGAGAGAGTGGAACTCCATAATGGCAGTTTTGAGAATGTTTTACATGTTCCAAAGCTTTCTATGAATCTGCTCTCAGTTTATCAAATCGCTTAGAAAGGTAAAAAGGTTGAATTTACATCAAATTCAGTTTCTGTAATTGACATGCATGACAATTCCATCATTGCAATTGGTGAGGTGGATCACAAGTCAAGGTTGTATAAATTCACTAAGTTTTCTGATGATGACTCCTCTATTCTACTTACACATAAGGAGAGTACTTTGCATGCACCTCCAGTGCAACATGCATATACTCTTGTTCTTCCATCAGTTTCAGACATCAGAGATGATTCCATACACTCAGATTTTGTACATGAAAATAAGCAAGTAGTACAGCCAGATAAGAAGCCAGTGCCGAAGCTTCAGCACATGCCCAAGAAGGCACGTGCCCAAGAAGGCACAAACCACATTTCAGGAAGCAGGCAACCTTGCAGGGATTCCATTGGATTCGAGGATGAATCAATCTCAACATGAGGAGCCTTCTCATGTACTTTCAACTTCAGAACCTACAATGCCCATGCATTGCTATATGGTTCAATCTACTTATCCACACAATTATAATAGGGTTATGGGAAATCCATTATGGAAAGCATCCATGCAGAAGGATTATGACTCACTCCTACAGAACGAGACTTGGAATCTGGTTCCACTTCCACCAGAAAGGAATATTTTCAAGTGCATATGGGTCCATAGGATCAAGAGGTACAAGACTCGACAGGTTGCCAAATGACTTCATCAGATCCATATAGATTTCTACATCTTCACAAAGACTTTCAATGAGAAAAAGTTTCAGACTTTGCAGGACCGTCTTGCAGTGAAGAACACAGTTGCCTAGCAGTTATCATTTTCTTCTTTTGATACATTATCTTTTGAGAGGGGGTTTTGTTCCCACATGGTTTTCCCTTTTTCCTCACTTTTATTTAGTGTTCATTAGTTGCATTGTACATGAGTACCTAAAATGGCCTAGTAGCCGAGACTCATTTTTTACTCCATAGTGATGTTCAAGGGGGGCATTGGAGAAATTTCTATTTTCGACACACTAGTTCAGTGAGAGTTAACTGACTAGTTCTATTTTAGACTTTCTATTTTTACCATCACTATTATGCATGCATGCATTCCTAAGGAAATCTAACTTCTTGATTGCTTTTCTTAGGAATGCATGCATGCATAATAGTGATGGTAAAAATAAAAAGTCTAAAATAGAACTAGTCAGTTAACTCCCACTGAACTAGTGTGTCAAAAATAAAAATTTCTCCAACACCCCCCTGAACATCACTATGGAGTAAAAAATGAGTCCCGGCTACTAGGCCATTTTAGGTCCATTGGATTTGAGAAGGACTTGATCTCAGCGTGAGGAGTCTTCTCATGTATTTCCATCTTCAGAACTTGTGATGCCCATGCATTGCTATATGGTTCAATCTACTGATATGTAGACATACAATAAGGCTGTGGGAAATCCATTATGGAAAGCAACCATGCAGGAGGAGCATGAGTCTCTCCTAGAGAATCAAACTTGGAATCTGGTTCCACTTCCACCAGAAAGGAATGTTTTCAGGTGCAGATGGGTCCACAGGATCAAGAGGCACAAGGTCCGATAGGTTGCCAAAGGACTTCATTAGATCCATAAATATTTCTACATCTTCATGAAGACTTTCAATGAGCTGAAGTTTCAGACTTTGTGGGATCATCTGGCAGTGAAGAACACAGTTTCCTAGTAGCTGCCATTTTCTTCTTTTGATACATTATCTTTTAAGGGGGGGTTTTGTTCCCACATGGTTTTCCCTCTTTCTCGTTTTTATTCAGTGTTCATTAGTTGCATTGTACATGAGTACCTAAAATGTCCTAGTTGCCGAGACTCATTTTTTACTCCAAAGTGATGTTCATAGGGGGTGTTGGAGAAATTTCTATTTTCAGCACACTAGTTCAATGAGAGTAACACTAGTTCAGTGGGAGTTAACCGACTAGTTCTATTTTAGACTTTCTAATCTTAGACCATCACTATTATGCATGTATTCCTATTTATAGGATGTCATTGCCTATATGAGTGAAGATCACTCACTCATTGATTAGATCATAATATACATTGATTCTCATTCTTCATTGTGTATCTCTCTTCCTTTTCCTAATAAGCTTTATTTGTGTATTCCTTAGCTAGGTCTCCTGTGTAGGTTTCCATGAAACACTGACATTGTCGCCCTGAAATATAAGTGCCAAATGTAGACAACCTATCACTTTCATTGAATCAACCATTGTCACTGTCACTCTGTCACTGTCAACCTGTATCAACAACCTGTAACAACCTGTACCAAAAACCTATAACGAACAACCTGTAGTAATATTTGTACCAACAAATTGTAACCAACAACTTGTGCCAATAACCTATCATAATAATCTCATCAACCAATCATGTACATCAACAACTAGCACAACCTGTACTATCACAAGTGCATCAACCATACACATCAAAACACCTCACGACCATCACCAATACTGAGATATCTATGCCACATCAACCATAAAACATCTACCAAGATCACTACAATATGTCTAACAATATTACCAACAAGTGCCTCTAACAATGTACCAAGCATGTACAAATCATGTATCAATAACAAGTCAAACTATGCCTCATCAAGATGTACCAACATCACCATACCATACACCTCATGTATATTCCAACTCATCAACTAAGTGTCTCATGCATGAAATCAACATATACCAAAACACACATCAAGACAACCAACAAGAGTCCTCTAACAATACATCACAAATCCATAATCCAAATACCATAAACCCTTACATAAAACCATGTGCCAAACCTCACTATTATGTAGCCTCAAGCATGTACGATGTCATGACAAAATGTAACCATCAAAAAATGAATACAAACATGCCTATAACTCTATAATAGACCTGGAGTATGTGATCATAGACATGTAGACCTTCCTTAACTTCAACAACAAGAGACTAGCATTTTCATGAAACTTTACTTTAGTCTCACATGACTAATTTTGGATTAGTCAACAACCCTAACTTGCAACAAACATAACTCTATACTTGTAATTCATAAAGGTCTAAAAATGATACACAATATTCATCAATGTATTCTCTACAAATCCACCAGGTTCAATACTTGGAACCTCTCAGAAAAGGAGTTATAGAAAAAATGACATACCAAGTGTTGAATTCTAACTTATTCTAGAGAGCTAACTTGTATAGCATTCCACGTACGAAATATTTGATGCATGCATATGAAAATTCTACACAACATACTGCAGATTGTACTCTATATAATTCATTTTGTCTCACTGAATTTGGATCTAATATGAAGACGTTATGGCATTTTTACCTAAAACACCTATTTTAGACTAGTTTTAGGACTAGCCACAAACCCTATCTTCCACAGAGTGTAACTACCAAAATACAACAACCCACAATCTTTTTTTTTTTTTATCAAAGTTACTTGGATATTTCATCTCAATGGCCTCTATATTTCACTATCTGAATCATTCTAGAAAACAAGTTATTGCGAAAATGGTGAGATGGCCTGTAAATAACATACCTTAGAAAACATCATCAAAAGACTTTATCCTCCCTTTAATTTTCGTCCTTCTTACTTCACGTTCCCTCTGAAATTCACCTTATATCTCCTTAGGTTACCTAAGTCACTTATAGATATTCAATATTCTCAATTAGGTGCTAATATGAGACCCTTGCTCTCTTATTTATACTCTCCAAGTAGCTTCCTCAAGGGGTTACCTTCTAACTAACTTTACCCAGCTTCCTTCTTCTAGGGCTAACCCACTTCTAACCACTTGTCCAGTTACAACCACTTTATCCACAAATACTAATCTCCCCACTTCTAGTTGCAACTAACTTTATTATTTAATTAGTTTCTTTTGCAACCACTTTGACTTATCCATAAATAGTAAACTCACCACTTCTTGTTGCAACCACTTTATTATTTAAATAATTTCTCTTTACTCACAAATTTTTGTTGCAATTAACTATTCTATAATTAATCAATTCATAAATTCTTTTAACTTAACTAACTTCTTGTTGCAGCCACTTTATTATTTAATTTATTTCTTGGTCAACCACTTTGACTATTCAATCTTCTCATCACAACTACTTTACCATATAATTACCGAACTCACAATTTATTGTTTCAACTAATTTATTTTTAATTATTTTCTTAATGCAACAACTATACCCATGATTAACTCTTAGTTACCATCAATTTTACTAGTACACTTCTTCTAGGAGCTTCTAGAATAATTGAATTCTTTGACATTCTAGGGGGCTTCTAGATAACTCATGAGGGTTCTCCAACTTCACATGGCCATAACTCTCTAATCGTGAGGAGTTATGTGACGTTCCACATATCACCCGAAATTGCATGACATGTAATATCTATCTAGAATAGTCTTGTTTTCAAATACACCGATCTCTATTCCTTTTTACCTCAAACAAAATTGAGTCCCTTACCTATACTTTTTTTCTACCGGACTTCACTAACATACTTCTCCAAGGGTTTACATTAATCTCTAAGGGTTGACATCAATCTACAATATCACTCTTTGAGGGTTGACATCAATGAAAACCAAGAATCCAAACCAATTGTCCATCAACCTAAGATAACTTTTTGACAATCTCCCCCTTTGGCATTGATGACAACACTTAGTCATGTTAACATTCATGCTCATACTCCTAATCAATGTTTCTATCTCTCTCCCTTTGAAATCAATGGCAAAGGGTATATCCCTTTGGGTTTTCTCCCTCTGTTGATCTTTCTCTGTGTTTCTAAGCCTCTGATTACTCTCTCTCCCTTCATCTGAATAGTATCTTGCCCTTTGACAAAAGGTATCACTCTGATGCAACACTGAAGTCATATCACTCATGCTTCCCCTATGGCCATCACTCCCCCTGGAATCATGCCTCTGTGCTCTCTCCATACATCTAACTCTCTCTCCATGCATCTGAAGAATCTCTCCCCCTTTGACATTTTTACAAGATGTCATGTAGATGACATGTAGGGCTTCCTATACCTACTTCCTTTTGGAGTTTTTTTCCACTAGTGCTTCCTTGTGTAATCAACTGACATATATGAAAAACATTCAAATATTCTTGTGTCATTATCATTCATTATGATAATGTTCCTTTATATTTGAACCACTCTCTGAATCAATCTATGAATCCATGCTCTCATCCACTGTCATATATCTTTCCAAACCTGCTAAGTGTTCTTATGAATCCATCTATGTCCATACTATCCAAGACTCTGCTACTCAACTATCCACAATGCTGACCCATCTGTCACTGTACTATCTTGAAGTCTTCACTACTGCAACTGGTCATCAAATGTCAACTGTGTCCACTATTCTTCTCTATATGTAGAACAAACTCTACATATTTGGAACAACCTATGATGAATATATCTCTATTTGAATACAATCTTAAACTTTTGCTAACTGACTACTTTAAGTTTATCTACTCAAGCTCCGCAAGCTGCTCGAAGGATGGTTCTCTGATCTGTCTCAACTACCGCAGAGACTCCCCCTATCTAATATTCATATTACTTGGGAGTCTCCAACCCAGATGGATCATAACAATTCCCGCTCTAATGCAGAGTCATCATCATCTTCGTCGATAGATTCATCATCTCTCCGACCTCAAACTACTATATATCCTGAGAGTGCAATCTCTAAAGCTGGTTCTTCATTCACCTGCTCTGTGGGTTATGACAATACGATCTTTGAGACCTTCTCTTTCTTTACTTGCTCTTCTTGTCTTTCTTGTACTACTACAAATCCTGTGATCTTTGGGACCTAGTATTTATTCACTTGTTCTTCTTGTTTTTCATTTATTATCCAAATCTTCTTGTATTAGACATCTTTCTTTTTGCTTGTATATTTTTCTTGACCTCGTACCATTGCCAATCCTGCAATCTCTGGGACTTGTTCTTCATTCCTCTTCTCTTCTTGTCTTCCTTTTCTTTTCCATACTTTCCTATATTTGATATCAGTGTTCTCTTTCATTGAAGTATCAATCATGCTTCTACAATCATGAGCTATCTGTCCACGGTTGTAGAATTTATAACATTCAATGTTATGTGGGGCCACATTAAGTATTTCTTGCTTGAACATTTCTTCCATGAGGCCTGCAATCTGCAACTTTATGTCCAAAGTTGGTACAATAAAAACAATGACCATAAAATAAATTTACATACCTGGGAGTGAATTATCTTCTTTGTGGTGTAGTCCTTCTGAATTTCTGCCTTCACTGATCATGATCATGATTGAAGCTTCTTTGTGGCTTGAATGTGGGGGGTCTTCTTCTGTAGTCTTCTTCTTGATTCTTCTGCACTTATGGAATATTCTTCTTCAGTGGCTAGCATTCTTCCTTCTTCATTAAACCTTTGATTACTTCTGCATAAGTCTTTGGCTTCTCTTCATTCTTTCTTTCTGGTACTTCAACTGATGATGTGGATGCTTCTGTCTCTTCAAATTTATTGCTGAGCTTGATGACTTTGACTCTTAGTGTGACAACTTATTCTTCAATATTCTCGACCTCTTCTTTTGTCTTCATCATCTGAGACTTCATGACTTCTTCTGTTCTCTTTGATTCTTCAAGTTGGATATTCAATGTAATAATTTCTTCTTCGAGTCTTGTCTCTTCTTGACCAAAATCTACCTCAAGATGGTTTAAATCATTAGTTATTTCCTTGAGATGATCTACCAATATCTTCTCTCTCTTTTCCGCTTCTTCCTTCTGTGCTACTATGTTGGCTTCCAAACATTGCTTCTGACCTGCAAGTTTTTCTTTAATCTTTCTGGCTTCTTTTAGATGAGCTCTTAAGTTCTCGATGACCTGCTAGACTTCAAATATTTGAATACTTTCCTTTTTCTTCATCAATTCTTCCTTGAGTGACATATTTTCTTCTCTTTCTTTCTTTAGTTCTTGTAAAGCACTGATCAATTTTGCTTCATGATTCTTTTCCTTTTCAAACTCATAATTTCTTCTATTTAATTGGGCCTTTCTATCTTATCACTTTCAATTTTCAAATAAGGGCATTCATCTTCAATATGTCCACTTTTTTCTTAATTAAAACAAAAGAACTCACCTCTGTTGATTTCATACACTTCAGACTCTTCTTCTTCTGAATCTGTCTGACACAATGAGAATATTTCTTCTTGTTCTGTACCTGCATCTTCTTTGGGATTCTCTAACTCTGTGATGGGTGAGGAATAGGTATTATGTATCTTATCCCAAATTTCTTTAGCTGATGAACACTTTTCAACAGTTTCTCTTACCAGATCAAGTAATCCTTCCCAGATGAAATCCATTGCTATTTTTTTGTTCTTATTTAATTCTTTCTTGGCTGGAGTCCTGGGTTTGTTTGTAGCATTGTATCCTGTAACAACTGATTTCCAAATATCAAATTCATGTTCCTTTAAAAATGTTTTTGTTCTTATGCTCCATATCTCATACTTTAGACCATTCTGACCATTAAACATTGGTACTCCAT
>JZKD02S1932960.1:1882946-1895855 GCA_000966675.3 Picea glauca
GTGAATCAATTATGATCAATTTATACACTTTTAACCATAGTTTATACTCCTTTAACTTATTCAACAGTGCTCATCAGTTCATCATTAATATTTTATGGGCTCATATAACATTAACATCCATGAGTGAATAATAAACAATAATAGACACATCCACACAATGCACAGTACACCAGTATTTTACGTGGAAACCTAATGTGGGAGAAAACCACATAATGATTTTCTTATATGTATTTAAAAATTACATTCAAGGAAGCACCAACTTCCAATTCTCTCGCTCCAACCCCCTGTGTTCTCGAGATCCAATTGGAAGGTGGCTACAACCATCCAATTCTCTGGCTCCAACCAGAAGGAGGCTCCAACCCCCTAATTCTCAGGCTCCAACCTGAAGGAAGCTTCAACTCCCTAGTTCTCCAGCTCCAACCGGAAGGTGGCTCCAACCACCTATCCTTGCCCCGTCCTTTCACCCTAAAATATAAGTGCCAAATGTAGACAACTTGTCACTTCCACTGAATCAACCAATGTCATTGTCACTCTTTCACTATCAACCTGTACCAATAACCTATAACAACCTGTACCAACAACCTATAACCAAAAACCTGTAGTAATACCTGTACAACTGACTTGTAACCAACAACCTATGATAATAACCTATCACACTAATTGTTAGAATATGATGGATGTGCTCATTTTACCATAGACAATATCACTATTGTCACCCAACCATAGGCCGAATCCACCCTTCGATCACCTTAACCTTGACAGAGAATCACTCCGGAAGTAAACCCTAGGCTAGATAGCCAAACAAAGGGTAGCACACCTTTCTCCAAGGATAGCACACCAAACAAGAGATGATCAGATAGTCAAAACCATAACCAAGAGATAGTCCAAGCCAAAACATAATCTTCTAGCTGCAACAATTGCAATGATAGCTTCTCCTCCAAACTTGCGCACAAACTGGCTAACTGCAGTGCGCACAAGAGAGCTCTGCAATTTTGAGAATGCTTGCCAGAATGAAGACTGGCCTTCTGTATTTATACTAATTCTGGCTAACTGCCTGGGCCAAATTCTCATTCTGGGTGCCTATTTACTTAGTATATAATATTTCTTCTGGCTGACTTCTTCTCTTGGAGGCTAATAACCTAATACACATTATCCTCTTGAGCCGACTTGTCTTCTAGGGTTATTAGCCAACTCATTAGGGTTTCTTCTTTCTTCTCGAAATATTCTGTTCTCGTCAGGTTTACAGGTGGAGGTAAATACCTACCACAACTACCATAATATCAACACTCCCTCCTAGCTAGGGAGGTATTACAGGTAATGGTCTTGAGCACAAACATACCATTCACCCGGTAGCATCAACATAGTTGTATAGACTATCTCGTGGATATATCATGAGTACCATCATCACCATCAGTGTCATCAGTTGCATCATCTCTCGAAACCATACTCCATCCGAGTAATTAGACATGATGTTGGATAAGTCACTCACTCCACAAAGTGACACAAGAGCCATTCTTCTAATATGAACATATGTCCTAGAAGAATAAATGTCCTGAACCATTTTTCGTCTGGGAAATCTCTGTCCATTGATCATCCATCTAGCCGATAATCATTTCCAACACTACTGATAAACTTCAAGGAAATCAGAACACCATCATTCAATAGAACACAATTATGTCTATCCATAGTAGTACACAACTACAATCCAATGGTACACTACCACACCAAGTAGCACACAGGTACTTGATCGGTGACGTATAGTCACAAATAGTGGAACACATCCACCATAGTAGTATACATCTATTGTCTAGAGACATACAGTCTTCATAACAATCATCTGATATCAACCTGCATAGAAACAATGTTATGATATAAAATGAATCATCTAGGCCATTCTTCCACTCACATCTGTGAGATCTGGAAGAGCATCTGCCCTTAGAAGGTCAAACATCAATGATGAGCTATTTGGACTATTCTTCTCAAGTAAGGAAGAATAATTTTCTTGATTTCTGAGCCTAGACCATTCCCCACCCTGGGCCATTCCTCCGACACTGAACAAAGTGTAACTTGGAGAGAATGAGTCTGCCCTAAGGAATGCCTCTCCTGATTGCTGAACGTGGACCATTCACCTATCTGGGCCATTCCTCCGGCACTAAACAAATTGAAACTTGGAGAGAATGAATTTTCCCTTGGGAATGACTGTTCAGACCATTTCCTAAGGAAATGATTGTCCTACACCAACCTCCAAAACAAACCATTCTTTGAAAATGCTCACAACTGTGAGCTTTGAAAGAATGACTATCTGGTGAGGCGGACCAGTCTTTTTGATTAACCATCAAGAAGAGAGACTGTCCTAGACCATTCCCCATGTTAACCATAATGGGAAATCACTGTCTATGGTACATCAACAATCCATCGAACCATTTCATTAAAAAAATAACCATTCGATTTGGACCATTTTCTGAACTGGAAAATGCTTGTCCGTTAGAAATCTCAAACCACTTTCCAAACTGGAAAGGAACTGCTCATCTTGGACCATTTTTCGAACTGAAAACTGACTGTCCATAATTCAACAACACCTCAGTGCTCCCTCCCAACCTGGGACTCATCTCTTCCTTTTTCAATAGGGAAGTCATCTCTACGAGCTCCAGCTTGAGTACGCAAACTCTTTCATCTTGGACAGAGGCTTTACCAAAATGTCTACTTATCTATGGATATATATATATATATTGGAGAACCACTTCTCTTTTCTAGACTTCATCATGGAGAATGTAATTCTTGATCTCAAAGTAATTTGGTCTTTCTGGAACACTGGTTTTCTCTGAATGCTTCATATAGCTCTGATCAATATAGTGTGTCATTATTGGATTCATCTTTTGTTCCCCATAAGCTCATAACATTGTGGCAAGGCTCAAACTGAAACATATCCATGTGGCACTTCTTCTGTCATCATGAGATCTTTGTCATGGATTGACAATCCATCATCCCGATCTTTTGAGTAATCATTCTGATACAATATCTCTGTTATAGAAAGTATTCACCACGCTTCTGCTGTGCATTGGAGGTTCTCCACCAAGTTGTCTTCTTCCATCTGCATACAAGGGTCTCTTTCTGGTATACCTCAAAGAATTGAGGTTGCTCTACATACACTCTTTGTTCAATTATTCTGGAGAACAGTCTTTGCATTCATCTGATGTCAATTCCAACCTATGGATATCGTGGACATTATAAATTTATAATGGTTCATGTAGAGATATATCTGGTTTAATGGAACAAGTAATCATCATAGTCTTCTCCCTCCATATGGGATAACCTCTAGTTCTGGATCTCGCAATGCTTACATTCATAAGTCTTTGATACAATGTTCTTCATCACAACTTTCAATACCTCTGCTTGATTTCTTTTAGTGAGTTCATATCAGGCTGATAATCTTGTGATTCTCGATACAATGACTGGTTGTTCTGGCTTTTCTTTCTTTCTTGGAATCTTCATGTTCTTCCTCATGTTTCTCTTTAGATCTTGGGTCCATGGAGTTTTCTATAGATTCCATGCTCTGAAGATTCCAACTTCTTCCTTTCATAGTAGGATCATGGATGTGGATGGATAACCATGGATTCTTTAAGGCTTCTTTTCGAAGAAGACTTATTCTAAGGTCAAACTGAACACATACTGCTTTTCATGGCTGCTGCCATGGATATATACTTTATCACCTTTAATGGATCATAGGATTAGCTCCCTCCTAATCCTTTCTTCATGTATGAATGCATACTCTTATTTTGGTAATATATAATCGGCTCCCTCCATCTAGGAGAGTCCATGCTTCCATCTTCATCCTTATTGCCTTATGCAAAGTGTTACAAATCTTTTTCCAATTTCCTCTTGATTGTTGACTTCTTTCTGTCTTTACTTCTTCTAGGTTTCTTTTTGATTTCGGCTTATCTTGAATCTTGTCTCATTGTCATAGTGATAGCAGTCCTTATCTTGTTGTTCTTCCATAAGCATATTTTCTCTTTGAACATATTATCTTCTAAAAAATACATATGCAAGATATGTACCGAAAACATGGTATGTACAAGAACTATGAAGAGTATTGTTACCTTGTCTTAGAAGAAGAAGTATGTTTTGTCCTACTTGGTTTTCTTTGAGGGTTCCCTTTCTTCGGCAACTGATGCTTCATGTGTTTTTTTCCTTTTCTTTAACTCAGGACAATGATTCTTGTAGTGACCATACTTTTGACAATTGAAGCATTGTATCCTTGACATATATTTCTCTTGATTTGTTTTCTTCCTGGAGCCAAACTTCTTTTTGTTCTTGAAATCCTTGAACCTTGCTGTGAAGGTTTGATCATCGTACTTCTTTTGGGGTTTTTCTTTTGCACCGATCCTTGATTCGTCTTGAGCACAACAAGTCCAAAGTTCTTCAAATTTAGGATACTCCTTCCTTGTATTCATGCTTGTGGCAAATGCATCCCACGTCTTGGGAAGACCATTGAGTACTATGTTTACCAATTCCTTCTCTGAAATGATCTCTTCAATAGCTTATAGTTGATCTCTTAACTAAGAGATTTTCACAAAGTATGATGTTATGCTGTCATCATCATTCATCTTTATGTCACAGAGCTCATTCTTCAAACTCATTAATTGTCCAATATTTTTGACTGAGAAGAGGTTTGTTAGAGCATCGTACATCTTCTTCGATGAGTCAAGATGGGGATTTAGGGTATCAAGTGGTCTTTTATAGATTCCACTATGATACTCATGGCATTGATATCACCGTCTTTGAACTTCTCCATAACTGCAACGTTTTGCAGTTCCTTCTCTTTTCCTTCTTCAAACTCTGGTTCCACGATCTTTCCTTTCATGATATCCAACACTTTATTCTTGGCAAGGATGAGGTCAATCCTTTTCTTCCACACTCTAAAGTTAGAAGCTCCATCTAACTTGTTTTCTGACTTCATAGAGTAAGTCATGGCTACTTTGAATTGGTCAACCCTAGATTTGACCAAAAACTCAAACTTGACGTCTTGGCTTGCTGAGAGTACCAGGAGATGCGCTAGGCTAGGGCACACTGGTCTATCTGGAAATTAGGTCAATCCCTTCACTTAAGGTGCCTCAACGAGAGGGTTAGGGTTTTTGCAACTACACCTGCTAGTAACCCTAGTGACAATGTTTTGGTGACTGCTCCTACTTTAAACCCTAGTGACAGTTCTTTAACGAGCTTAATATCCTTATGGCTATGCTCCCTTTCAGTGGTTAGACTGAATGAAGGAGGTGTGGGCCCATAACCTGTTAGAATATGATGGATGTGATTGTTTTACCATAGACAATATCACTATTTCACCAAACAATAGGCTGGAACCACCCTCCGAGCACCTTAACCTTGACAGAGAATCAGTCTGGAAGCAAACCCTAGGCTAGATAGGCAAACAAAGGGTAGCACACCTTTCTCAAAGGATAGTGCACCAAACAAGAGCTGATAAGATAATCCAAACCATAACCAAGAGATAGTCCAAGCCAAAACGTAATCTGCTAGCTGCAGCAACTGCAACGACAACTTCTCCTCCAAACTTGTGCACAAAATGGCTAACTGCAGTGTGCACAAGTGAGATCTGCAGTTCTGAGAATGCTTGCCAGAATGAAGATTGGCCTCCTGTATTTATACTAATTCTGGCTAACTTCCTGGGCCGACTTCTCATTCTGGGTGCCTATTTACTTAGTATATAGTAGTTCTTCTGGCCGACTTCTTCTCTTGGAGGCTAATGACCTAATACAATTTATCCTCTTGAGTAGACTTGTCTTCTAGGGTTATTACCCAAATCATTAAGGTTTCTTCTTGCTTCCCGAAATATTCTATTCTCGTTAGGTTTACACATGGAGATAAATACCTCCCATAGTTACCATAATATCAACACTAATATCATCAACCAATCATGTACATCAACAACTAGTGCAACCTATACCATCACAAGTGCATCAACCATACACATCACAACACCTCACAACCATCACCAATACTAAGATATCTATGCCACATAAACCATAAAACATGTGCCAAGATCACTACAATATGTCCAAAAATATTACCAACAAGTGCCTCTAACAATGTACCAAGCATGTACAAATCATGTATCAATAACAAGTCAAAATATGCCTCATCAAGATGTACCAACATCACCATACCATACACCTCATGTATATGACAACTCATCAACTAGGTGTCTCATCCATGAACTCAACATATAACTCAACCATATAAAAAAACATACATCAATACAACCAACAAGATTCCTCTAGCAATACATCACAAATCCATAATCCAAATACCATAAACCCTTACATAAAACCATGTGCCAAACTTCACTGTTATGTAGCCTCAAGCATGTACCATGTCATGACAAAATGTAACCATCAAAAAATGAATATAAACATACCTGTAACTCTATAACAGACTTGGTGTATGTGATCACATACATGCAGACCTTCCTTAACTTCAACAACAAGAGACTAGCATTTTCATCAAAATTTACTTTAGTCTCACATGACTAATTTTGGATTAGTCAATAACCCTAACTTGCAAAAATAATAACTATGTACCTGTAATGCATAAATGTCTGAGAATGATACAAAATATTATTTATTTTCTTCTCTACAAATCCTCTAGGTTTCACTGCTTGGAACTTCTTAGAAAAGGATTTATAGCAAAAATGGTAGACCTTGCTGAATTCTAGCTTATTCTAGAAAGCTAACTTGTATAGCATTTCACATGCGGAATATTTGTTGTATGGATCTGAAAATGATACAAAAAATACTGCAGACTGTACTCTATCCAATTCGTTTTGTATCATGTAATTTGGATCTGATATGAAGAAGTTATTACGTTTTTATCGAGAACACCTAATTTAGACTAGTTTCAGGACTAGCCACAAACCCTATCTTCCACAGAGTGTAATTCCCAAATTAAAACGACCCACAAGCTAAAATTTTTATCACAGATACTTGGATATGTCATCTCAATATCCTATATATTTAGATATCTGAATCATTCTAGAAAAAAATTATTGTGAAAATAGTGAGATGGATTGTAAATAACATACCTTAGAAAGCATCATCAAAAGACTTTATGCTCCCTTGAATTTTCGACCTTCTTTACTTCACCTTCCCTCTGAAATTCACCTTATATCTCCTTAGGTTACCTCAGTCACTTATATATATATTCAATATGCTCAATTAGGTGCTAATAGGAGACCCTTTCTCTCTTATTTATACTCTCCAAGTAGTTTCCTCAAGGGGTTACCTTCTAAGTAACTTTACCCAACTTCCTTCTTCTAGGGCTAACCCATTTCTAACCACTTGTCCACTTACAACCACTTTATCCACAAATAGTAATCTCTCTACTTCTAGTTGCAACTAACTTTATTATTTAATTAATTTCTTTTGCAACCACTTTGACTTATCCATAAATAGTAAACTCACCACTTCTTGTTGCAACCACTTTATTATTTAAATAATTTCTCTTTGCAACCACTTTGACTACTTTATTATTTAAATAATTTCTCTTTGCAACCACTTTGACTACTTTATTATTTAAATAATTTATCTTTACTCACAACTTCTTGTTGTAACTAAATTTTCTAGAATTAGTCAATTCATAACTTTTTTCCCCTTAACTAACTTCTTGTTGCAACCACTTTATTATTTAATTTATTTCTTAGTCAAGCACTTTGACTATTCAATCTTCTCATCACAATTACTTTACCATAATTACCAAACTCACAACTTATTGTTGCAACTAATTTATTTTTAATTATTTTCTTAATGCAACAACAATACCCATTATTGACTCCTAGTTACCATCAATTTTACTAGTACACTTCTTCTAGGAGCTTCTAGAATAATTAACTTCTTTGACCTTCTAGGGGATTCTGGATAACTCATGAGGGTTCTCCAACTTCACATGGCCATAAATCTCTAATCGTGAGGAGTTATGTGATGTTACACATATCACCGGAAATGGCATGACATGTACTATCCATATAGAATAGTCTTACCTGCAAATACATTGATATTCATTCCTTTATACCTCAAACAAACTTGAGTCCCTTACCCATATTTTTGTGCTACTCAACTTCACTATCAGACTTCTCCAAGGGTTGACATTAATCTCTACAGGTTGACATCAATCTACAATATCACTCTCCAAGGGTTGAAATCAATGAAAACCAACAATCCAAACCAACTTTCCATCAACCTAAGCCAACTATATGACACTATTCCCCCAACACCGTCAACAAATTTGGTAATTTCTTTAGTAAATCCTTCTATAACTTCTGTTATTCCTACTTCTTTGAGTTCTGCAAGTTTATTGGATAGTAGTAGTGGAAGTGTGGTGAATTCTACCATCATATTGCAACCAGGATCTCGTGGTTTCATTTTAGTAGGTTTTATAAGTCTATCAATGGGAACACAAACTACAGGGTCCCTTACCTGATACCCTGATTTTTCAGGAAAGGGAGATGAGGATGTTGAGAAACATTGGTTTTTATGCGAATCCATCTACAGGTCTCGAGGGACTCTAGATGTGAATAAGTTGGTATAGTTTTAGACCACTCTAAGAGGTTGAGCTCTCAAATGGTACATGAAGACCACTGAACTAAGGATTCAAGGTCAAGCCTTCACTCTGGTTCAAGTATGAAAAAGGTTTATTGCAGAGTTCCAGTTACTGTAGTCAAAGTAGCAGGCACTTTCTGAGTTGTGGGAGATAGAGCAGAGAGATGGTGAATCTGCATGGGAATACAATCAGAGGTTTAAATATGTAATAGGGAAGCTAGCGAACCCTATTCACAATGATCATCAATGATCATCAAAGGGAGTGGTTTATTCATGGATTATTACCTTTGAACCACATCCCTTTGACACAACAAATAATAAACACTATAGGAGAAGAATTGGAGCAAGCTAGGAATATTGAAGCTATGATAGGTTATCCAAGGAGATCAAGAGTTCTGAGACCTATTGAAGATGAAAATATCACACAATTGCAAGGTCATATCTCTGCATTGACTAAAAAGATCTAAGAGTTGACCCTTCCTAAGGAAGGTCAACCACATGTTTTGTGCACAGGTTGTTATATAGAAGGTCACTTGGTGACCGAATGTATGAGACTAAGAGGTGCAGGGCCTTCGAGTACTCCAATGGCACCTCCACCAGTAGGGACGTTAGGAGGAGTTGTGCAAATTGCTGCTATAACTCCATTTCATGGGCATGTCTACTATCACAACTTTCCAAATAATCAGGGGGTCCAAACTAATGAATATTATGATATCTGTAGAAATCATGGGAACTCTGCATGACACTACCCCATTATGCATAAATATACACCTTCTCCAAATATAATGTACTATTAATTCTGTGGTTCTCTGGCTCACAATACTAATCAATGCCATGTCCTATATGTTCTTCCAGATAGTTTGGATCGATTTGCATTCAGGGTGAATGAAGGACCTCAAGGATTTGGAGGAGGCCGTAGAGGTGGAGGTGGATACAGAGATGGACAAACTAGTAGAAGAGGACCAATTCATTGTTACAACTGTGATGAGCAAGGGCATTTTTCAAGATATTCTCCACTTCCAAGAAGACCCTGATGTTCACATTGTAGGAATAATACTTACGCTACTGAAGACTGTCCTGATTTGATTACTAAATGGGAAGATCGTGTCAGAAAGAGAGGATCCAATTTGATAAATTCTAAACCCAGAGCTGTAGCTGAAGGAAGTGGGTCTAATATTAACATTATCACTAAGAGAGGAGTGAATACTAGTGTTGATGTAGAGAGTCCGCATCAAATCATGATTTAGAAGAATATGCCAAATAATGCTAAGTATGATTTGACACGACATAAGGAATTATTCAAAAATGCAGTAGAAATGTTCAGGCATTTTCCTAGTCCATCGATACTTGAAGTTGTAAAAACAAATTTCAAGTTGATCCCTCATCAACCTAGGATTGCCAGAGAGTCATCTACTCAGATGGAGTCTTCGGGTAAGTCACAAAAAGTTGTTGATCTTTGGTTTCGGTTATTTTCTGATATATTAGATGATGAACAACTTATTGAGAACTTGTAGAATACAATTAAAGTGGCCTTGGGAGTTGAAGTAAATCCAAAAGAGTTCATTGTTGCTAACCTCCCAGAAAGGAAAGCAAGTAGGGTACAAAGAAGAAAGAGGAGAACTTGAAGGGAACTCATATTAAGTGCCCAAATATATGATTATGAGATCAAGGATGTTATGTTGGACTTGGGATTTGATGTCAACATCTTTCTAAAAAGGACTTGGGAAGTAATGGAGAAACCCAAATCTAGTCTATTCTCCTATTCAACTGAGGATGGCAAATCAATACTGCATCTTTCTAGTAGGAAGGTTGTAGAATGTGGAATTAGATTTGGATGGTTTCAAAACAATAGTTGACTTTGAGGTTATTGAAATAATGGGTGAAAAGGATCCATATCCAACTCTGTTAGGCATTGACTGGGATTATGAAAACTATGTTGTCATTGATCTTAAAAAGGAAACTATGATTTTTGAGTCTGATGGTATGAAAGTCACTCAACCCATAGATCGATACCAAGGTCCACAATATACTGAACCTGCAGATGATAATATGGAGCCAAACTTCCTTGATCAATTGTATAATATGACTATAAGAAAATGAGCTGATTATATTAATCCATTGCAGATGGATCAATAAGTTGGCGTAGTTTTCAGTTTGTGGATGAGGATTTTGAAGAAACTTTTAACAATTGGTAGCAGGGACGATATGATAAATTTTCCAGACGTTGCACAACTATCAACATAGTAAGGTGGATTGGGGATGAAATAGGTGATTGTCCAACATATGATGGGACTTCATATCTGCACAATTTTCTCATTGATATGGAGGATAAGGTTGCAAAAGAACAAAGAATTTCAACAGTTTACATAGCCTTTATATATTCCCCAACTAGATGGTGGGCTAGTCATAAAGGAACTATTTATTCTTGGAATGATGCTAATATTTTCATACAATACCACTTCCTTCCTCCATCACAAGTCAACTAGTCAAGTGAATACCAGAAGATGAAAAAATAGTCATTAAATTTGAAGACATATGATGGTTTCTCTAATCCAGTTGAGATGTTGAATATTGTCTTAAAGTATGGGAAGCTATGCAAATACCATCTCATTTATGGGTACATAATTTCATGCATTCTCTAGGAATAGTTCTGAAATCCTGGTATATGCATGAGGAGACCATGAGATAGACTGCACGTTGGAAGGTACTACAAGATCAGTTTTGTCATGATTTTTCCTTTTCCGGTAATTCTTCAGAAATTATAGTAACACTGCAACAAATTAAGAAAATGTTGTTTACTAATGAATTCAAGTCCAAGTATTCCCCTACAAATTCCAAATAGTTATGATCCACTCTGGGTCCTACTAGATATTATCATATGTTTATTGGGAATTACACAAGTATAACTGCCCCGCTGGAGAAATTGTTGAAGAAAGCTGAAGTTTTTCTCTGGAACCTTGAATGTGACTGAGATTTTAACTTTTTGAAAGAGAAGTTAAGTAGTGCTCCTATTTTGACATATCCTAACTGGTAGGTTGAATTCCATGTTCACATTGATGCTTCTAATACTACTTTAGGCGTTATTCTTGCACAACCTGGTGAAGGTAACTTGGACCATCCTATCTATTTTGCCAGTAGAAAACTATCGCAGGCCGAGAACAACTACACCACCACAGAAAGGGAGGGATTAGCTATGGTGTATGCTCTATAGAAATTTAGATACTACCTATTAGGAGGCCATTTCAAGTTTTTTTTATTGATCATTCAATTTTGAAGTATTTTGTTAACAAGCTTGCGTTGGAAGCAAGGACTTGCACGTGGATTTTATTATTTTAGGAATTCTCCTTTGAAGTCGTTGTCAAACCTGGAAAGCTTAATGTTGGCATTGACCACTTATCTCAGCTAGAGTAAGAAGAAACTAGTGGATTTGTAGATGACCAACTCCTAGATGTAGATTTATTTAAGATTGAAGATGTCCCAGACTATCTCTCTAATATTGCCTTATTCTTGAGTACTGGTGTCTTCCTCGATGGCTATTCTGCAAGACTTAAAAGACACCTAGTGCTTCATGCAATAGACTACAGATTGAACATCAACTATATAAATTAGGATTGGATAAAATTATTAGAAGGTGTGTAATATATCATGAAAGGCCTGAGATCTTGTGAGAGTGTTGTTGGATCATGTTGTCATTGATGCCAATGGTTTGATTGAGTGATGCCATTGACTGATGTCAAGTGATTGATTGATTACAAAGGATTGATTGATTGATGATTGATGTAATTGTTCACGTTCAAATGGTCACCAGGTGAGAAAATAGAGAGCGCTTGCATACCCTGTTGGGTCTAGCAGGGCAGAACAGCTGTGGAGCATAGGGTTAAAGGAAACAAAACGAACTACAATCTAATATCAACTGAAAACAAATAAAACTGTGAAAAGAAACGATCAAACATTAAACACAAAACATAGGGGTCACCAATGGTTTCAGGCTGGTGTATTAATGAAACCGGAGCACGCTGAAGGAAGAGACCAGAGGTTCCTTCTCCCCCCAATGGAAGGCTCTTTGGGGCCCTCACATAGTTTGCTTTCCTTACAAATGAGAAGAATTGAGCATAGCAGTGAAATAACTCTCGGTGATGCAGCTGATGGGTTGTTGTTAAAGGATGAGCCCTTAACCATCTGAAAAGAATAACAGTGCTTAGAATTCCTTGCCAAAACAGTGTATCCTCACGGCTTTTTATAGCAGCTCCTCGGGCGGTCACGTAACCTTCTCAAAGTGTGAACAGGGACCCTTTTAGGGTTT
>JZKD02S1932960.1:1895865-1958927 GCA_000966675.3 Picea glauca
GAATTTCAGAGGGAAGGTGAAGAAAAGAGGGCCGAAATTCAAGGGAGGATAAATTCTTTTCATGATGCTTTCTAAGGTATGTTATTTACAGGTCATCTCACCATTTTCATAATAATTTTTTTTCTATAATGATTCATACTGTGAGATTGCTATGCCATTGAGGAAACATATCCAAGTATCTGTGGTAAACAATTCTGCTTGTGGGTCATTTTATTTTTGGAGATACACTCTGTGGAAATTAGGGTTTGTGGCTAGTCCCGAAACTAGTCTAAAATAGATGTTTTGGGTAAAAACGTCATAACTTCTTCATAACAGATCCAAATTTAGTGAGACGAATTGTGTTGGTTATAGTACAATATTTTTTATTCTATGTAACCATTTCAGATCAATTCAACAAATATTCCAGGTGGGGCACGCTCTACAAGGTCGCTCTCTAGAATAAGCCAGAATTCAACAAGGTGTGCCATTTTTTCTATAACTCCTTTTCTGAGAGGTTCCAAGTAGTGACACCTGGAGGAATTGAATAAAACACACTAAAGAACATTTTATATCAGTTTCAAAGCTTTATTCATTACAAGTACAAAGTTATGATTATTTCAAGTTAGGGTTGTTGACTAATCCAAAACTAGTCATGGTTGAGACAAGCAGTTGATGAGTTGGCACATACATGAGGTGGATAGTTGATGATGTTGGTACATATTGATGAGTAATGTTGATGAGTATTTTACACATGATTGGTATATACTTTGTACATGGTTGGATGCACTTGTTTATGGTACAGGTTGATTACATGTTGTTTGGCACAGGTTGGTGCATGGTTGATGCACTTGTTTATGGTACATATTGATATCTGTTGAGAATTGTTGCCTCATATCAGTTGGTGCTGAGAATGTAAGATGAGTCTTGCATATAGATCTAGTGATCTTGTAGATTTGTACTTTATCCAGTTGTTGCTGAAAACCCCCCAGATTGAATTCCATAATAAAAATAAAAATTTTACATACATCTTGTGTTCCATGTGGAGATGATTTGTTGATAATATATTGTTGATATGTATTCACATATAACTTATTATTAATGAAAGAAATGAGTAATGAGTAAATGTCAAATGCTAACTAACAAGTTTTTTGTAAGAGGGAGGTTTTGGGAAAAAGATCCCCACACTCATTCACCCCCCCTCTAAGTGTGATAGGTGTGTCCAACAAGTGTCATAGTGGAGTTGCAGGAGGTCATGTCAGAGGGAAGAATATTGCACATAAAGTAATTCAGGAAGGATTATGGTGGCCTACTATATTTAAATATGATAAAGACTACACTAGAACATGCAATTTCTATCAGAGGGTTGGTAATCCATCACATAGGGATGAGTTGACATTACATCCTATTCAAGAACTATAGTCCTTTGAGAAGTAGGCTATTGCCTTCATCAGAGACATTAATCTGCCAACAAAACACTCGAAGGCAAGATACATCATTATTGAAATAGAGTATCTGACTCACTAGGATGAAGCAAAACCTGTTAAGGATTGTGTTGCAGATATGGCATTAAGGTTCATTTTTTAGAACATTATTACGCTGTTTGGGTGTCCTAGGAGCTTAACCAATGATCAAGGAACTCATTTCATCATTAATAAAATTGACACCCTTACTCAATAATTTTTTATTTAGCATCACAAGAGCAATCCTTATCATCTGCAAGCCAATGGTATAGTGGAGGCCTTTAAAAACATTCTAGAGAAAGGGTTGACCAAATTTTGTTGTGCTAATCAGGATGATTGGGATGAGCGAGTTCCTCCTTTTATTTGGGCATATAGAACCACTACGAAAAAGCTACACAAGTATACCCATTTTCAACTGGTGTATGGGAGGGAAGCAATAGTACCAACTAAGTTCATCACTCCAAGTCTGTACATTGCAAAAGTTGCTCAGATGACAGGTGATGAGTTTGTTGTGGAACGACTTGCAGAACTGTTGGAAGTTGAGGAAGCTAGGTTTTTAGCATATTTTCATCAAACTATGGAGAAGGATAGATAGAAGGATCGTCATGATAGGAACATCAAGAAAACAACTTTTTATCAAGGCGACCAAGTATTTCTTTATGACAGTAAGTACTAGAAGCATCCCGGGAAGTTACAGATGCATTGGGTTGGACCCTTTATAGTTGTGGAAATTTAGGAGTCAAGAGCTATTAGATTAGTGAAAATGGATGGTGTTCTTCAACCAAGATGGGTGAATGGCACATGCTTGAAGCCCTACATCCCTACTCCTTGAAGAAAGTCTTCCCACACTCCTATCACAAGGAGTGAATAAAGTAGGTAGGTTTCCATTTTGTTTTGTTGTTTTCCCTTTTTTTACAATAAAGTAGTGGCATGTCCAACTGTCACTCACTCCTAGAGTCTAGTTGTGGTTGTCAGTTTGTCTGGTCTGGGTCATGTCATTTTGGTCGGGGAGTCCATGTCAAATGTTTTATAAATTTAGTAACCTCCAATGTTTCAATCACCGTCCCGTCGATTTCACATTGTTCATTAAATGCAATTAGTACTTTCTTGTCGCCATCCTATCCATGTTAGAAAAAGTCCTTTATTTTTAAAGTTTGCCTGTATTTTTCCGGTTAATCGCCATCCAATTAATTATTTTCCCATGTTTCATGCCATGTCAAATCTATGTTGGTACTTATGCCCTTTATTGCTCGAACCACTAATTAGATTTCACCGCGTTTGTCGATCACGTCTGTTGTTAATGTTGAGTTAGCTACATGGTTTACCCTTAATAATAGTTTAATTCGCATCCCATGTCACCTCCTCATGACTGTTTATAACCTAGTGGTCACGTTTGTCCAAGTCATTGTGTTATGTCTGTCTATATGAATCATCAACTCTGGAGCCCAATGTGAATTTTGTAAATACACATCTACATTCTCGTCCTCCTATTATCTTTCTGTACCAGTTTTCTATTACAACCATGGGTCGTGCTATAATTACTTGAGGTGTGGTTTTGAATATTTTCGTTCCATAATATATCCATTATTCAGAAGTTGATATTTTGGGAGATCTATAAGGAAAAGTCGAGCATACTCGACTCATCAACGTCAATTTCTTGGATGGGGATTTGTTTCACCAAATGAAAGTCAATACATACATGGAATATTTGGCCCTACCTTCTGAAGAGTTGGAGTGGCAATGAAAAAATACTTATCTGCTGCTTCGGGAGTTCACTTTGATGAGTCTGCGGAATCTACTAGTTTTCGGTACCATGAGGGAAGTTGTGTGCTCTACCAAAGTTCTCATTAGTCGGGTGCACAATGGCTCTCTGTGGTTGGAAAAAGAGTGTCCTATCCATGTTGATGATATCCATCAGTTGATGGGCCTTTCTATGGAGGGAGAGGACGTCACAAAGAGCTCCTAAGGTTTAGGGAAGCATGACAGGAAAAAGGGTGATCTCAACTTGTATGACAAGTTTGGTATCGATCATGGAGATCATGGAGCTCTTATTGAGCCAATCACTGATGATAAAGTCCATTGTGCATGCTACCTAATTGTGGGAAAGGTGATGAAGAAATATTCCAAAGGCGAATGCACATTAGATGCTTTATCAGTGGCTAATTTCTGTGCACATGGAGCACACCTGAATTGGTGAAAATTCCTGATGACAGAAATGCTAAAAGCCTACATGGATATGCATGAGAGAGTTGTATATTTCATTTTTGGGTACCTCCTGATTTCCTTTGCAATGTGGAAGTGGAGGCTGCCACAAGGGAGACAACTTGCATTGACCACATATTACCAAATTGCTATGAGATTTGACCCTTGACACGCAAGATCAGATAATGCCAATGTATCATTCAACAATGTCTCTTTCCTACAGTGGTATAATGAATTGATCAATGCTACTGAATGCATGTAGATCCCATAATCCATGCTTAACAGGCACACGAGCAAAATCTGATTTGGGATGAGCATAAATCACACCCCTGTGCCGACATATGCTATGGGTCCGAAGATGTTTCACACTCCCCCACTACCCTACTATCTTGATGCATAAGATTTGTATAAGGAATTTTGGTCTTGGCCTAGGATGAAGAGGGTGCAAAAGGCCTCAAGGATATCCTATCAACTGTCATTGATTTCACAATGGGAGGCTCCAACTACAACATATGTTCCTAGTTCTAGCACATCTGTTCGGAGTCAGATTCAGAAGAGGATGAAGAAGCTTTTCCAAAGATAATTCCATAGCTACCACCACTATCATCCATTCCTGATAGTGTTTTATTCACAGGTAAGGATTTCAAAGAATCCTTTGGATTTTCTTTTTCACTTCCATCTAGGAAAGTCCACACCGGCTCACTGTCGTCATCTGCTAGTCTCCCCATTGTCACCGACGCCATCATTCCCGCTTCACTTCCACAACAATTACATGTTTTGAAACCCTCCTTGTCCACTATTCCTATTATCACCATCCCCAATGACCCTATGGTTACTATTAAGGATACACAGTCTACCCCCATTGTTGAATAACTTAGTTGTAAACCGCCTATTTCTGTTGCGGACACTCCGCCCATCACTCCCTTGTCCCATGTTCATACTGATATTGAAATGGTTGAGCGTGAGTCTATTTAATACTTAACCATAGCTGAAAGAAGTGCTACTATTATTCCATTTCCTTCATCAAACATTGATTCAGATGAATCTAGGGAACATCACGAAAGTCTTAGAAGTGTCCCAGGAGGCTCAGAATGGCCTCAATAGACAGAGAAAGGGAAACAATTTTCTTTTACCAACACTCATTGAAAATGGCATGATCATGAAGAGCGCATCATAATATTTCCAATGGTGTAAACAATTCATCAAACAGAGTTACGGATTGAAAGATATCTGCGGTCAAAGTTGCGGTCAAACATGGCAAGTCAACAAGGGCCACATCATCATTCGTACTGCTAATGTCAGCATGATGTCAGTAGCTGACATGGATGGATGAAATCAACATGATGACTGCTAAAGTTAGCATGCCACATGGAAGCACTAGAGGCTGCCACGTGTCACCTGCCAATAGGCTTTTTAGGGCTCCATGTGGACCAGTAGAAAAGTGCCATGTGGCACCCCTAGGTGATGTTATGTGGCACCACATGTCCTGTACGGGATTGATGTGGAGGTGACATAAGCGACCAGATGGGACAATCAGTGGATGCCACATGGCCCAATCAGTAGGTGCCATGTGGCACCCTTGAAACGCCCAAGGAGGGCCCGTCACCAAAATATAAAATAAATATATATAACCAGACCCCACCAAATATGGTGGAGGTCCCGCTATATCTTGATACATCTTCCATTTCTAGAAGCCACCAACCAAGTATATAAGAGATTACAACCAAAGATCCAAAATGGGAGGCATGCAGGTTTGACCCCGAGACCTCCCCCACATACAACGCTTTAAATTTAGCACAAACAACCAATTCGCCTAACAGTTCCATTGGTAACTCCATCCACCTAGTTGCTATTTCAGCCGGGTTTTTGCCCAGCCAAAGGACGAGCACACACCATTCCGCCCAGACCATACTGGGCATGAATTTCTATGCAGAAAATTTAATGCATTAAGTACAGAGTTGCATGCGAATCTAGGCAGAGGTCCAGAGGAGCCCTGGAGGTGCCTGTGTTCGATGGAGGCAATTTGATAGTCATTTTTAGGTAATTCAATGAAGTGAATCCAATGGCGAGGTCTATTTTTGCAGCAAAGCTTCATATCATAAAGCTAAGTTCTGGAGAAGCCAATGTAAGCATACTTTTCATTATGTTGTTTTGTCATTAAATGTTGCAGCATAGCATGCGTGTTACATGCTTGAAGGAGCATGGAGAGGCTGCAACAAGGCATCAAGATCAACTTATTCCTTCTATATCTTCTTTTCTTCTCTTCTTCCACATAAAACCAATTAGTTACATGTGACAGAGAAATTGTGGCACTTGCATGATAAGTGGCCAATGAAGCAGTTCTAAATCTCGTAGTTTTGGGATCTTTTTATGGGCTACATATATGCTTGGATCTGAGCAACAGATCTAAGGAACTTTATGGCTCCATGTTGATGGGGGTCATCTTTTATTCTTCCTCTTTTTATGTATTGAGTATGTGGGAATGATGTCCATGTCAGCATCATGGATGCCTCATGAGCATGAGAACTTGTGAAGTGTATATACCTTCCTGATCACATTCCGATCTCTTTCTACTGTCACTGAAAAGGGACTTTCACCTTACAACTTGTAAAGGAGAGACATCATTACAACGAGGAGAATAAAGCGGTCAAGATTTGGAGCATGACCTAGAGACATAGCCCACATTGGGTGAACTCCATTATCAAGGGAAGTGTCATAACCATTATGTGTATTATGTTCTTATGTTGCTTTTCCATGAATTTCCGCACATAGAATATTAAATTCAATCATGACATATAACACGTAAGGAAACTAAAGAGGTTTTTATTCACTTTGGATTCAAGCTTCTGAAGACTTCAAGTATACCTTTAATTGCAAATCGCTCAAGTAAAACGATCTATAATTGACCCTTTAAAGGAGTGAAAGAATCAACTAATTATTGGAAACTAATCACCCCCAGGTTCAGATAATGTGGTATCAGAGCAGGCTTGATACCGATTGCATATGTTGAAGCTAAGGATGAAAAGATCGCCAAAATAGTCGTGGTTCGATGAGATTCAAGAGATCAACCAAATTATTCAAGCAAATAATGTTGGGTTGAAGACATTGTTGCATGTTGCAGAAGAAGAGAACCAAAGGCTGCAAGAGAAGTTGCAAGCCATGAAGATGCAGATAGGGGAAGGCTCTATGAATGAGACGGTGATAAGACCATCTTGTGACCATGGAAAATTCACCAATTATGAGTGCAAGCATGACAATACAAATGCATGCACACTTTTTCAAGAAAATGAAGATGAACTACATGCATCCATAAACCAAGGAGGATTCCTAGAAGCATCTTCCATTGATCCTTCTCACCAGGATCAACTAGACTCAAGAAGAAAACCAAGAGTCCCAGTCTGAGGTGGAGGTAATTAAACCATGTGTAGTTCCTTTCTTGATTAATGTTGATGACTCTTTTGAAATCCTTGAACATCATGTTTCTTGCATCGGCTTAAAGTCGATGAGAAAAATGGGATACGAAGGAGGAGGCCTTGGAACCAATGGCCAAGGTATTATGGATCCCATTGAGGCAATGGTTTGGCTTCGATATGCCGGGATAGGCTATGTACCAAAGGATGTTGGTGGAAGCTCCAAAACCATTCAGGAAGGAGACCCCATGACAATTGTTGAGACTCTAGAAGTCAATAGTTTATCAAGAGATGAAATGGATTCAGTGCAGGCTGAGAGAACAACTTCTCATGATCGAGGATTCGAGACATATCCATGGAGATATGAGCATCAAAATGACAGAGTTGAAACCAACTCTTCGTCTGACTCGAGAGGAAACTCACCGAGGTATAATAAATATTGAAACTCTAAAATGCCATTTGATTATAAGCATGTTAATATAAAACAGAGCTTGTGGCATCAAAGACCATGCACTTTTTGCGGATTGAATAACCACACAGTGTCCTAGTGTTGTAAGAGAAAATCCTTGTGAAGGAAGGTTATGGCAACTAGGAGAAGGATGAGGATGGAAGATTGCTTTACACACATGGAAAAGAGCAGGGGAAATGCACCTCTGAAGGAGAAGGGATATTGCAACCATTGTAGTAGAGATGGGCATCATGAGGCCACTTGTTGGGCCTTACATCTAGATCTATGCCCAAAGAGGAACAAGAAGACCATGCAGACACCTCTGAGGGAGGTAGCTAGTGAGGTAGTGTTGCAGGGAAATTCACCATCAAGAGGAAACCAACCACCAAAGAAAGGAAAGATCAGTAAAGAGGACATGTTTGACATAATGGCTGAACAAATGGGGAAAATCCTTGAGTTAGTCGAGAGTGGCCATATTTGTAAATCACATGTTGCGATTTAGACCCCATAGAAGGGTATTATGTAAATTTGATAATTGTTAATATCACTCCTTTTCTGGCACATGTTGATATTTTTAGGCCTTGTGATGTAGTTTGGATATGGGTTTTCTTATTGTAAGTCCAATGGACATGAGAATTATAACGTAAATACTTTTGGGGACCAAAATTCCTTTCACTTGGGAGGCGTGATCCAGATGGATCTAGGGAACATCACAAAAGTTTCAGAAGTGTCCCAGGAGGCTCAGAATGGCCTCAATAGACAGAGAAAGGGAAAAAAATTAAAAGTTACCAAAATTTAGTGAAAATGGCATGATCAAGAAGAGTGTGTCACAAGCTTTCCAACGACGCAAGCGACTCATCAAACGGAGTTACGGATTAAAAGATATTCACGGTCAAAGTTGTGGTCAAACAGGGCAAGTCAACATGGGCCACATCATCATCTGTACTTCTCACATGGTAGGATGAAATCAAAATGATGGCTTCTGACATCAGCATGCCACGTGGAAACACCAGAGGCTACCACGTGTCACCCACCAATAGGTTTTTTAGGGCTCCATGTGGACCAATAGAAAAGTGACACGTGGCACCCCCATGTGATGCCACATGGCACCACCCAGAAGGTGCCATGTGTCCTATATGAGATTGACATGGAGGTGACATCAGTGACCCAATGGGAAAATCAGCGGATGCCACATTGCACCCCCTAAACGCCCAAGGAGGGCCCGTGATCGAAAAATAAAATAAAAATATAAAACAGGACCCCGCCAAATTTGGCGGAGGTCCCGCCATATCTGGCTACATCTGCCATGTCTAGAAGCCACCAACCAAGTATAGTAGAGGTTACAACTAAAGATCCAAAATGGGAGGAGGCCCACGGGTTTGACCTTGGGACCTCCCCCACATACAATGCTTTAACTTTAGTGCAAACAACTAATTCACCTAACGGTTCCATTGGTAAATCTGTCCACCTAGTTGTTATTTAAGCCGGGGTTTTTCCCAGCCAGAGGAAAATCACACACCAGTCCGCCCAGGTTGTACCGAGCACGCAATTCTATGCAAAAAATTTAATGCATTAAGTACAAAGTTGCATGTGAATCGAGGCAAAGGTCCAAAGAATGCCTGGAGGTGCCTGTGTTCGATGGAGACGATTTGACAGCCGTTTTTAGGTAATTCGATGATGCGAATCCAATGGTGAGGTTTGTTTTTGCAGCAGATATTTAGATCAGTAGGCTAAGTTCTGGAGAAGCCGATGTAAGCATGCTTTTAATTATATTGTTTTGTCATTAAATGTTGCAACATAATATGCGTGTTACAGGTCTGAAGGAGCATGGAGAGGTTGCAACAAGGAAACAAGATCAACTTATTCCTTCTATCTCTTCTTTTCTTCTCTTCTTCCACATAAAACCAATTAGTTACATGTGACAAAGAAATTGTGGCACTTTCATGATAAGTGGCCAATGAAACAGTTCTAAATCTCGTAGTTTCGAGATCTTTGTACGGGCTACATATATGCTTGGATCTGAGCAACAGATCTAAGGCACTCTATGGCTCCATGTTGATGGGGGTCATATTTTATTCTTCCTCTTTTTATGCCTCATGAGCATGAGAACTTGTGAAGCTTGTATACATTCCTGATCACATTTCAATCTCTTGTTGTCGTCACCAAAAAGGGACTTTGGCCTTACAACTTGTAAAGGAGAGACATCATTACAATGAGGAGAATAAAGGGGTCAAGCTTTGGAGCATGACCTGGAGACGTATCCCACATCAGGAGAACTCCGTTATAAAGGGAAGTGTCATAACCATTATGTGTATTATGTTCTTATGTTTCTTTTCCAAGAATTTATGCACATAGAATATTAAATGCAAGCATGACATATAACACATAAGGAAACTAAAGAGGTTTTTATTCACTTTGGATTCAAGATTTTGAAGACTTCAACTATACCTTTAATTGAAAATAGCTCAAGTAAAACGATCTATAACTGACCCTTTCAAGGAGTGAAAGAATCAACCAATTATTGGAAACTAATCACCCTTGGGTTCAGATCAAACTTTCCGTCAGTAAATTTCCCTAATCATGAGCTATAAAAATCCATAGAAGAAGTATCTCAATCACTGCAAGATCCTTCGTAAGTTCCCATGGACATCCCTGAATAAACCACGTATGCTCAGAGCACAAGTTCCATCCGGAGAGTGTTGAGCCACTCATTTAGGACCCTCAACATTGTTGTGAAATCCTATAGATATGTCTATAATGAACATGGGTTGTTTCTTTGCTTCCTCATGATGTTCAAGAAAGACTTTCTCGTAGATTTCAAGCTACCTCTCTAGGTCCTGATGGTACCAATACCCCTAGCTTCTTTGATAGGTCAATTGCAAGTGACCAACCACTTACCTCGAGGCTACCTATAGATCAATCCATCACTAGTGATGATATTGCAGCTTGGTCCACCCCATATTCACTGAGTGTCATGTGTACCTCGACTGCCCAGATAGAGAAACACATTGTTTCTATAGAGCAAGCCAATGAGGAATAATGAAATAGAGCCAACACTTGAGGCCTGAGTTAGAGGTAGTATTACAGGACCAATACCAAGCACACACCTTGTGTGTGCAGGATCAAGCAACATTGGATGCCGTCTCTTGGAAGTTAGTTTAAATTTGGCCTACGATTCAACAGGCTGCCCCTCAGTTGCCAAACAATATTACTCTTATTTCACCAACGCAATGTGTCAAACTCCTTGCAGATGCATGGTCACAACTAATCGAGAATATAGAAATGATACAAAAACAAATGGATGAAATTCGACTGAAAGAGCAGGAGTATCCCAAGGTTATGATGAATAAAATTATGCAAGTGGTTGCAGAAGGAGATTTTGTTCGGTCTTCCCTTCATAGAAATACTGGAGAGTGCAACTACATTTTTACAATGGTCAATGATTGGGTTGGTCTATTGGAAAGAAGGAATAATATCGCTAAATAATTGTGAGTCCAAATCTAGAAGATGAATGTGGAGGCACATGCTATAACAGATCCCATTATGCAGTAACCTAAATTCCAAGAAATTCAAGAAGCTGATAATAGGCTTGATGAACTGTTTGAAGATTCTCAGATTGCCAAGAAATAACTTTGTGACTTCAAGCTCGTAGTCTAGACTGCCTATGTTAAGATGCACCAAGCAAATTCCAGGCGGATACAAAATGGGACACTCTTATCGCCACTAAACGCTAGGAGCACGATGTTGCTGCAAAAAAATAATTTATTGTGGGTGCCTCTATTTTGGTGTGCAAGTGGCAAGACCACTTTGAACAATATGGAATTTTTTGCCAGCAAGCACTGTAGTTTGTACCAAAGTTGGGCCCTTCATTTGGAGAAAGCCCCATTAAATAAGAGAAAGGTTGACTCAGCGTGAGTCAACAGTTGTGGTCGGGGCATGTTGGTCCCTTCATTTTTGGATAAAGTGATAAGGATGAGTAAGCGAAAAAAAAATTAAAATGCACCACGCGACAGTTGGAAGCTTCAAAAGCAGTGAAAGAGGCAATATTGCAGGTGGACCAAAGACATATCGGGCGCAGACAAAAGAGGATTTGATTTAGTCAATTGACTTTTTCAAGGACTCGTATGTATAGATAAAACAACAATGTAAAGAGAAAAGGCTAATGTTCTTAATACTAGAGTTGGGTATTGTCTGGTGTTGGCACTGTTGTATCTGTAGTGAGTCTAGAGTCTGTAATGAGTCCCGTAAGAGTATTATCTAAAGATGCAAGGGTTATATCTCATCCAGTGGGATAATGTATTGGATATTATGTAATTTGAGGCACAATTTGTTAGATATGACATGTATGAAGTATTTTATGCTATTGCGACTAATGAAATGGTGTGATTAAGGGTCTCAAAATTTGTTTTATGGTTATATGTTATGCTATGAATGGATCTATAATTCTGTCATGCATTTATTTATTCTTTTCCCTTTATTATATGAATGTTGTCACAACCTAATCTCAATTGTTAAAATATGGATATGAGTATTATAGGAATAGATCTTATTTTTGTATCCTTTATAAGTCCCTTCAACTTACAAGTCTCGGCTACGCTTCGAGTGAGACCTCCTTCCCTTGCGAAAGGTTGAAAATGCCAGTGTTCCTAGACAACAATGAAATATATTTGTTGGTAACCGTCAAGAACCCTGGTATTTATTTTATGCCAACAAATGATTACATTGTCGGGACTGATATTTAGAAGGATTTTTTAGAGGATGCCTCATCGGATCTACAAGTATGAGATTGAAAATTTGTGGGAATGGAAGTGTGATGCCTTCATAAAGAAGGAGGTCGAGTTGTGTCATAAGAGTTTTAGGGTTGTGAAATATACTATTTTCTATTCGAAGCTTGCTAGTGACCAATACGAGGTATTTTGGGTTAAATTCCTTGAAGATTTGTTTCAGTGGTTAGATCGACTGTAACAAGCACCAAAATACAAATATCAAGTTAAGAATATCTATAATTGGACTATTGAAAGTATAACGACTCTTCATCAGCTAGATCACCAGATCTCGCTAGATATAGACTTCTGAGTGTAGACTACTTTAGAAGGGTATATTATCGAGTTCATTGTAGAAAACCACCAATCCTTTTCAAAAGTAGAAGTTTTATTCAGAGAAGGAGCCAGAGGAAGACTGTTGTAGAAAATACCTTTGTGGATAAAGGTTTTGCAAGTGGAAGAAGGAATTTTTACCAGGTTGTCAAAGTTCATATGGCTCATTATTTTATACCATGTCCAAATTTCATCTGTCTGCTCCATAAAACATTTTTCTCCATTAATATCATCAAGAATATACACATTATTTGCGGTTTTGATTTCTTTTGCAACCAACTTACCTGAATTTTCCTTTTTGATCTTGCATTCTTGAGAGTCAAAAGTAAGAGTGTTTTCTTGGTCACATATTTGGATCATTCTAAGGAGATTGTGATTCAATTATTTAACACATAGAACCTTTTCTGCCTTGGCCCTTCCATTTTCAAGACCGAGAGTTCATTTTCCAACTATATTTGTACTTCCATTGTCTCCAAAGGTGGTACTACCTTCATTCTTCTTCAAGGTGATCAACTTTGTTCTATCTTCTGTCATGTGACCAGAGCAACCATTGTCAATGTACCAATTATCCTTATTATTTTGTGCATGTAGTGTTGTTTGTATGAACAATGATTTTTCTATCTTTTGTTTTCTTTGTTCTTGATTTCTTTCCATAATTGTTGGGGCTTCCTCTTTCTCAATTATTTTGAAATCACTTCTGCATAGTTTTTCCATATTCCCACAATTATTGAAGTTGTAACATATGATGTTATAGTTTAACAAATGAGAGACTGAGTTGTAATTTATCCTTGAGAATTCATGGGTATCTTTGTTGTTGTTCCTCATGTAACTACCTTTAGCATTCTTTCAACAATATAGAACTTTATGACCAAAACCATTACAAGAATAACAATAGCCAAAGAAATAATTTTGATACCTGATTGTGTGATTCCATCTTGATGGGAGAGTCTTCTTGATTCTCTCCTTTTGAGGAAGGTTCATCTTATGTGGAACATATTGATCTTCCTTCCTGTTATCTTCAACCTTAATAGAATTCTTGATTATTTAAGCTAAACTCTTGGTCCTTTCTTCACTTGACTGTTCTGAAGAGGTTGGGGTTTCTTCATTAGAAACTTCCATCTTTTCACTGTACCCAAGATTGGTCCTGTCAAATGGTGATCTTTGACAATTTAAGATTTCATTCAAGGTTGTAGAGATCTTTTCAAATTTCATGTTGGTATATTATTTTTTCAACTCTTTTCTTAGATAGACTATTTCTTATTCTAGACTGTTGCAACTATCTTCTTTTACTTTTAGTTGGGATCTTAAGACTTCTTCAATTCTCTTTGCCTCTTCTACTTGTGTTTTTAAACTGATGATGATCTTTTCAATTTCATCATAGATTTACTTTAAACTAAACATTTCTTTTATGTACTTCTTCAGTTGCTCCTTTAGTAGCCCTTTCTTGTTCCTTAGTTTCCCTATTTCATTTAGAGCAGATATGAGCTCTCCTTCAAGATATACTTCTACATCAATCTCAGAGTCTTCTTCTTCTGTTAGGTCCACATTTCCATTTTTTAGGACATCAGTCTGTGTTTGTACAGACATAAAAAGAATTTATTCTGTTTCACTATCACTATCATTGGACGAGTTGTTGTCTTCATTGGTATATAGTTTCTTCTTTTGCCTATATAATTTTTTCTTCCTTTCAATATTACCCTTCTTGTACCTTTTGAAACTAGAATCTTCTATAACATTGCTATTTCCATTCTTTTCATAAGGAAATTTAGAAGCAAAGCATCCTACTTCTCCACAATTAAAGCATTTGAAGGGAAGCTTACCTTTGTATTTTCCTATCCCCCTCTTGATATTTCTGACAAAGTTAACTTCTTCCTCATCTAATTCATTGTCTGAGCTATCATATGTTTTGTATTCTTATGTCTTTGTCTTCTTTGAAGATTTTGAATATGCTTCCTTCCTTGCTATTTTTTCTTGCTTATCCTTTTCTATTCTCATTTCATATGCAATAAGAATTCCATGCAGTTCATCCATTGTTAAAGTGTTTAAGTCCTTCATTTCCTTAATGGAAAATATCTTGGGATTGAATCTTGAGGGAAGTGATCTAAGTATTTTTTGCACAATTGTGGTTTCTTTAACCTCTTCACCAAATCCTTTGTTGGCGTTGACAGTCTTATCTATTTGAAGAAAGTATTCTACAATACTCTCTTCTTCTTTCATCTCAAGGGTCTAGAATCATCCTCTATAGGTTTGTAATTTTTCCTTCTTGGCTTTGTCATCTCCTTCATAATTTTCTATAATTTTTCCCATATTTTTTTTACTGAGCCACAATGCATGACTTTCACAAACATTGATTCTACTAGACAACACATAATCACATTCTTGTATTTAGAGTTATTTTCACTGAGTTTTATAGCAGTTGGAAGTATAGGTGGGGTTACTAGACCCATGTAACCATTCTCAACTACACTCCAAACTTCAAATCCAAGAGACATCAGATAAATTTTCATTCCTATGCTCCAGAATGCATAATTTACTTCGATTGAAAAATGGAGCTATTTTTGTAGAAAAACCTTCCTTATCCATGTGTGTTGTAGGGATTCACCTTCCAGTAGTTAGACTAATTATGAAGGAACCCACTCTTATACCAATTGTTGTCACACTTACTTATACTGAGAGGGGGGTGAATCAATATAAGACTACTTTTTCCTTTCTTACAATTTTTACCAATTTGTTACTTCACTAATTATAAGTAGTTAATGAGAAACACACATACAAACATATAATTCATTGTACACATATATTTAACATGGAAATGCAAATTGGTGAAAACCACAAAAAAAATTCTTTATAAAATCTTGTAGGCACCAATCTACTGTTACAATCCTTGCAGACACCAACCTGCAGGAGAAACCAATCTCCTCTCTTGAGCATTGACTCATAAATAACATTTGCAGGCACCAACCTATAGGAGACACCAATCCCCTTGACCGAGCACCAACTTATTTCTTCCTGTAGGCACCAACATACAACTGTTATATTCACAGGCACCCACTTGCAGGGGACATCAATCCCATTAGCTGAGCACCAACCTAATAGATCATATAGAGACTAATTTTACTGGAAATATCAAACTCCTTAAGCTATTAACGATACCCGATTATCTCTTTCCTTCAAGCCTTCACTTACAAAATTCCGTTCCTCTGTCTCTGTTGTCACAATTCTCAATATGCATAATTCCAGAAGTTCCTTTGTCCTTGCACCTCCAAACCATCCTTACATTATCTTCCCTTCTCTTTCTACCATCCTATGACCTTAGAGCCTCAAAGCTTCTCTTCACATGATCCACACTTACTCTCACTTCTCAATCTTCCATACTTTTCGCATTTTCTTTAACCCCTTGAATTAGATTTGAGCATCATTATTTATACAAAACATACACCCAAATTTTTTTCCACATATCCAAATAATTTTGTCATGTGGTCATCTCCATATCCCTTTGAATCTCCTTGAATCATTCCGTAGAAACATCCTTCGAACCCGATCTTCAATTACCTTTCATCACACACCATCTGCTTCTTTGGACAGAGCATGAACCGAGACGCTCAACAATCGTTGGATCATATTAAGATTCAATTTCAACCATTAATCTACTTCATTATCCACCAATACTCCCTCAACACTCAACATCCATCAGATCATCTTCTCAATTAAATATCACCCATTGATCTCGCTCCCTGGTCATTAACACACACAACATAGCTTCAATGTTCATCAATCGTTTTTTCATCCCAGATTGGATTGCAACCATCAATTTGATTCTCTATCCATATCAACATGTAACATATCCTTGATGCATGGCCACTATCCAATATGGACCTCAGATTAATCTCGACCGTTGATCCAGTTCTCACATAGTTCAATCCTTTAGCGCACAACCACCATCCAATCAAATCTCTGATTAGCCTCAACCATCAATTTGTTATCTTGATGGTTTCACCGTAGGTCTAAGGCATATCTTTTCATACCTCCATGGCTTCCATAATTCACCTTCACATTCCACCACACACATTTTTCACCTATACTTAGATTCATTTCCAATCATTTCTCTACGGGTATAAGGCATATATTTTCATACTTTCACAGCCTCCAAAATGCACCTTTGTGTTCCACTGCACTCACTTTGAACCCATGATTAAAAAAATTTCTAAGTATTTCACTGTGAGTCAATGAGAGATCATGAGCCATCAGATCTCTCACCCTCTAGGTTGTCCGATATGTGACAAGTGGAAACCTCTTGGGCCGTCATATCTCTCACCCTCTGGGACATCCAATATGTGACAAGTGATGACCTCATGGGTCGTCCGATTGATTCCTTATACTTAGATAATTTTTGACATCTCAGTGTAGGTCTAAGCCTTTGCTCGATTCAATTTTCTATCTCTGTGACCTCGTCCGTCCCATTGATTTTTCTTGGTAGATGTTTATTTATTAGAAATCTATTGGTACAAATTCATTCTTGATACTTAGCCAATTCTTGATATTCCACTGCGGGCCATGGGTCTACAACATTTTCCCAATTATTATATCATTGACCTCATCCATCTGACCAATTCTTGACACAATCAATTTTTCGAAACTCCTACCGTAGGTCCACGAGACATCCTCATCCGACTAACCGATTCTTGACACTTTGTCAATTTTTCAAACTCCTACCACGTGTCTCTTACACTTAGTCATTTTTCAAACTCTCACCACGGGTCTATAGGTCTGCGGGTTCATTCTCATTTCTTTGCATACTCTCAACTCTCCGTCGTGCTCACTATCTCCACGATGTCTTGATACTTAGTCATTTTTTGAGATCTCTTGTGCTAATGTTGCAGATGAGGTGGCTTCCACGTTGATGTCTTCTTCATGTACATTGGATGACGTGGCTTCGGTATGTGTCTTGACACGTGGCATCACTGGCATGGACTTCTTCTAATGTGCATTCATATAACTAGACATGTGGCACTAATGAGGTTGTTATCATGGCCCCGATGTGGCTAAGTTGTTCCACTAAGTATCGAACCCCAATATTTGATCTTAATCGTTGATATCTCGAGATGAATGATCATGATTTATCCTATTCTGTGTCCATAGTTCTCTACACCAAAATTTAACACATTTCATATGGTTCCATGACTCTTTGTTCACATTCAAACTATGTGCTTTCATGTTTTCATTATAAACCCTTTGTAGTTGTTTTTCCTCACGAATGTGGGATATGTCAATATGGGGTTTTTCCCTGCTATCTCTTGCATGATCAGGACTTCATTGGGTGCTTGAGCTCATAGTTGCATGACTTCTTCTTATGCTTGTGTGACTTGAATTCACTTGGATTAACTGTTCACTGTTGTCCTACCTTCAACACATGCTCAACACTTCCTTTGCACTCTTCTTCTTTTGTTTGTCCATGGATTCAAGTTTCCAGTTTTGGTTCGATCCTTTGGTATGTCATTTGCAGGGTCATTTCATTCCTCTTTCCTTCATTCACACAGAGTCACCATTATTCTTTAAACCTGTGCAACCATAATTCAATTTGTTGTATTTTCGCACAATCGCTTCGTCTTCAGGGAAAACAAAGAAAACTTGCAGAAATTTAACAACACATAGTCATATTTCATACACAAAGGCTTATCGATTTGTAGAGACATTCATAGTCTCCCCTTATCATTGAAACAAATGACAATGTCTTCCCCCATATTTGACATCAATGACAACATGATTTCCAACAGTGGATCCAACTCACATACTCTTCCATTTACTCACGCATTGACCATAACTTTGACTTGGCTCCTGTGCTAACTTGGTGGAATATCAAATTAGGATTCTAGGTGGTTGAGCATATAGTGTTGATTTGGAATCATCTCCAAGTCATGATATCAACTTGGAGTGTGTGCAACCATGTGGAACTACGATTCTGCTACAAAAACAATTTAGTGGCTACATAAATATATTTAAGTCACTACAAAATCTATGATTCTGTAGCGGCTTATTAAAGTAGTAACTATTTAAACTAAATTTAATAAGGAAGAATAAAATATTCTTAGAATTAACAATCTACCTTGGATATTCTTCAATATACAAATTATGTAGCTTAGAAGGATAATGATGGAAAAAAGGGTAAAATGGAGTGTAAGATAGCTCATAAATATAGGTTTTGGAGGGAAATTTGTAATAGGACGATGAAAAAAAGAGTATGATTTGAGAACCCAACATCTCCCTCACATGGAATATGTTTCATGTCCTCATGCAACCAAAAGTGTACTCTTCTGCCCCAACAACAAATCAAAATTGATGATCCTTTGCTCTTCTACTCTCTCTATAGCGTCTATCAAGATATTCATCCTAGAGGATGAGGCTTGTATCTTATTTTTTCCCTCATTCAACTTTATTTTCAATCTTCTATTCCTTGTTATGTCATAAATTGTTGCTTGGGCAAAGCCAACCACAAGCGTCACTTCTGCGACACAACTAGGAATAATAACCACTATCACCTTAGCAATTACTCCCCTCATTTTAGTAATGAATGATTTCACCACAAGGGAGGCTTCCCAAGTGACCTCAAGGGAAAAGGGAATCAAGATCAAGGGGTTTTTAGAGATCCCTATTTTGGTCACTAGAAAATATTTACAACAGTAAGAAAATATTCAAGAACTCAAGACTTATTAGCATGAAATGATAGCTTAGAGAATGAACAATTCATCAAAAAACCAAATGATTTCAAGGAAGCCTTAATCATGTTTTCCAATGAACTAGTGCCTTATCTATTGGGAAAAATCCTAGATCACAAAACAATCCTCCAAAGAGAGTGAATCACCTTCTAGCAAGAGCGCATGAGCAATAATACCCAATAGACAAATCACACCAATCCATTGCACAAGAAAAATAGGGCCAAAATATTTTTGAGAGAGAGATAAGTCTCAAGTTATGAATTATGTAAAACGAAAGAAGACTTGTCTCTTATTTATAGAGGAAACCCAGGTCTTAGTTTGGTCCAATTTATAGCCAAATCCTTAATTTTAGGTCAAACATTATGTTCTTACATTGTCTTTAATTAAATCTGTTTGATTTTTGTCCACATATGCTAAATAATGACCAAAAATAACAAAATAAAGTGAATTAAGTCCCCAAAGTATTCTTCAAGGGTGGTCGTTGGGTGAGATAGCCTCCAAATGCTAGGGTGTCATCTCCCCATGGTGCCACATCATCCCACTAGTTCAAAAAATGGTGGGTAATTAACCCACAACTCCACCAAGTGCAAAACTCATGTCAAATTGAGATCCTTAAGCTTGACGTCATGCTCCAAAAGTGAAATGTTCTAGTGTGGGAGGGTGACATCATGTGAGATTCATCATCCTATGCCCCTTTCATGGGCCAATGACATCCCCAAGTGTGCAACATTCATCATCTCTTTCCTCCCTTTTGCAGGGCTCAACATCTAACTTGTGGGATTTCACGCCAATATGAAGGTCCAAGTGACTTATTACCTCCATGAAAGATGCCACCGAGCAAGATCCTACAAAGACAAACAAGGTACACCCTCCAAGGTTCTACAAGTTACATGAATCATTCCAAGTAAATAAATATTAATACAAGATCCACCTAAACAAACACATCAGAATCCCCCTTTCAAATCAAACACATGCTCAAAGACTTTATGCAATTTACCAATTTAAATATGGGAGGGTTATCAAAGAGTCCTATTGGGTAATCCAACTCCCAAGTTGAGGAGTGTTTCCTGGGTGAACCCTCTCTAGTCCATGTAATGAATGTGAGGTGTATGGAAGAGATACTTTTGGGCATGGGGTAATTAACATGCAAGGGTGTCATATGGTTTCATTTCCATGGGCGCCTTTATGGAAGGTGTGTTGCATCCTTGAGTTACCTTTTGTTTGGGGCACAACTCTTTTCCAAGACCTATAATTTTCTTTTTCTTTATTTTCTTTAGATAATTTGTGAGTCCCCTTTACAAGGTTTCTCGAGTTTATGCATTAAATGGGTTTCCTTTCAAGCAAGATATTAATAAGTCCTTTTAAAATAGGTGAGGCATTCATTCACACTTAGGACTTAGGGTGGGTTCCTGGAAAGGTAGAGCTCAAGTATATGACTATGGATTTTGTGTCCTTTTGTATTCCTGTCACTGCATTTTGATTATGTCCTCTCTTTATTTTTATTTATTTATTGACGCTAGATGCAACAACCTCTATCCCTTTAGCCCCTCTTCCCATAAGAGAATGAGGTACAAGCCCCTTTTTGGGGCACATGTAACCCAAAAACCCAAAAGACAAGGATACAGAGGGGGATGAAGATGGAAAGTGAATAAAGATGATTTAGAATGACACGATAACCCATCAAGAAGAACCCCTAGTAGCACCCCTTTCCCTGAGGGTGGAGAACTTACTAGAACCCCCAAAATAACCACCAAGATGAAAAATGGTAAAAATCATAACTTTAGAGAAAACGTTTCATAATCAGAAAGAATCATATGAAACTTATCCAAATGACCCAAATATTAAAACAATACTCACCATGAGTCTTGACTAGTTATCTTTGTGGACCATGTTGGTGTGGTGGACGTTGCTATGTTATTGATGATGATGGTGAAGCATGGTGAAGAAGAGGGGCTCTGTGGGATGTGTTGTCCATCCATCTCTCGGCATTCCATATCTTCTACCTGCGGTCTTTGAGACATCATCTCCTTAGTTACCCCTAGGCTGGGGGGTAATATTCCTGATTTTACCTTGCCTGCTATGAATGTTCCATTTTTTGTCTTTCCTAACCAGTAATTTGTTCTATGCCTCCAACTCTTCCTTATATTTCTATAGCTGATCAATGGTTGTCTTCAATATTTCATTCTCAACCTTAATGTGCCTGTCAAGAAGTTCCATCTCCTTGCGTTCTTCTTTCAACCTCTTAATTTTTCCAGCTCATTTTTCATTCAAAGATGTGGATGCTGGATGTGTCATTGCCTCTCTTTCAACCTTAGTGGATATGTGTACCTGATGATTAGTCATAGGCTAATAAAATTCCTTGACTACCTCATCAATATCATAATTAGACAACTTGTCCTTGTTTTCTGAGCTTGGGGGGGGGACTAAGAGTCAATTTGGTCTTGGGATTCTTACTCAAAATTTTCCTCTATAGACTACTCTCCTTTTCTTTTTCAGACTCCTCAAGCTCAATAACCTATTTATCCTGAACTTTGTTGCTGTAATTTCATTCTATAGTTAGGCTCTTCATCATACTCCTAGTGGTCTGATGCACAATGGTTTCGACATTCCTCTTCTTTCTCTGCACAACATCATATTTTTGCTCAATTTCAGGGGATTTTGAATTTTTGTCCCCAATTTCAAATTTCATCTTCAAGCATATGGTCTCAAATTTTTCAATTTTCTCTATTGTTTTACTTTAGGGTCATCCTATAGGTTTTCTAGGTTCAGAGTTTGAAACCATGACCTCCTTCTCTGTCCTTTGTCTTGAATTCTTCTTCTTCTTTGTTATCTCAGGCTTTGGTTCCTCATTCTTCTCCATGTATGGCTCTAAATTATCCATCTTAGGAACCTCAGGTTTCGGTTCTAAGTTCTCAATTTGAAAACTTTCAATTCTACTTTAGACACCCTAGGTTTAGCACCCCTAGATTTAGAACCTTTGACTTCTTGCCTCACAGGTGCTTATATGAAATAATTTCTTACCAAGAATTCCACCTAATTATCATTTTGTTCTTGCAATCTAGCCTCAACTAATATTTTGACCAACCCAAAATGAAACAGGCTTCTCTCCAAAATCCTAGAGATACGTTGGATGGTTAATGCCATCTTCTTTAAACTATTCAATAGGTAAAATGTCATATCTATTTCATTCCATTTTATGAAATGCATTAGTAATCGAAAGTGATAATAAAATACAAGACCATACCTTCCTTTGCAGGTCACATATTTCTAGAGTATAAACAAGATATCCCTCCATTTCTTTTTGAATACTGAAGTTGGCATACCTTTATTCCAATTTTCCACCTTCACATGATCCTTGAGGAATTCCTTCCATAATTCCCCCTTTACCTTCTGATTCTGAAACCATCTCTCTCCGCTTTGTGGAAATATTGTAGCTTGTGCAATGAAGGCTTCAAGTAGTTGTAATTGGAGGTCCCCAATTTGAGCTTGTGTACAGGAAAATGACTCAACACAGGCTTTCATCAATTGTTTATCATTCCCTTGAAACTTTTGCAGGAAAGGAAACCATCCAAAGTTTTGAAATTTTCTTTGACATTTCGGATAAGTGTCAAGGATTTCAATGTTGACTATTTCATGCCTTACCACAAGTCTCATATTAAATCTAGAGAGTTACAGAGAGTTTGGTCTAGAATAATACTATTGTCACAATGAAGAGGAAAAAGAATGGAAGCAATGATATGTTGAAATTCGAATGAAGGAAAAAAACTTGGAAGATGTATAAGCTATGATGAGGTCTGTAATTTGAATGATGAAAATGGTCATGCCACTTTTCAAGGCATCATTCAAATTTATTCCAATGCGTATGCATGATTGGATCACACTCTTTGGAATTATCGGCCCTATTAACAACTTGAATAATGCATGTCGAAATCCTATTTGGACATGCATATATAATCATTGTTTTGGGTGTTAATATATATGAACAAACAAATATCTTAAGGTATGGTTTTTAGAGGTATGAAATGAAAGAATTGACATAGGATTAGGAAAGTGTGGTAGGAAGATAGGATAAATCATAGGGGAACATGATAAATGTATATCAAAGTTTGTAATTTGTTCAATTCTTCATACATTTCATAATTCCTAATGCAGAAGTAGTTTAAAAATCTATTACCTCTGGTTTACATGTAGCCAAAAATTGATCACCTTTGAATCTAGAGTTGGAGCTATGAATCATATTGAATTTGAATGTTGATACTAATTATGATTCTGAAACTAACTTATTCTTTTGCTGCATAACTTTGAAAAAGTTACGAAACTGCTGAAGATTTTTGGAACTTTGCTGAAAAAATGCTGATAAAATATCTGAAGAATGTTGATGTTGATGGAGAATATGATGAAGATCTAAAGATGTTGATTGATTATGAAGATTTTAGGATTGAATTTCATGACAAAATGCATGAAATTCATAAATCGTTCTAATATTGTGTTGCTTACTAGATTGAAAAATAAGTTAATGTCTAATAATTTCTTGAAAAGCAGGTACATGACTTTCAGTAGCTACTGAAAGTTACTGTAATTACATAAAATTATGTAAACTACTTAAATTAACTTGTTGTATAGAACTCTTTTATCAATAAACTTTGAATTGAATTGCAATTATCTACAAATGTCCGATCTCGAGGAAATATAGAATGCTAAAGTAGTGAAACTATGAAATTATGAACAAAAATTAAAACTTGAACATCATGGAACTACTACTGAATTTGTTTCTTGGAACATCATGAAAAATTTGAAAAACTCAAAAAATATCTAGATTTTTTAATTTGGAAAGAAATAATCTATTTGACTCACTATTGTAAAAATTGAATTTCTGCAATCTGAAAAGAATTTTGTTGCAGATAAATCAAATGATGGAATACTAAAAATGTTGAACAAGAGATTTTTGGAAAAATCCTATGATTATTTAAAGAAATTGAATTATGTCCTCTAGATCACTGGTTTTCAAATAGAATTCTTGCATAGTTGTGCTAGTAAACTAGTTTTCATAGTCTGCACTACTTTTTATTGTCATTAAAATAAATAAAAACTTTATTTTCTCGCATATTATTTGATTTCAATTCCGAAGTATGATCTCCAGGGTGGCAGTGACATTCTTGGAAATATTGCGTACATTAAAACTTCTTCTCTATCAAACTATGATCTATAATAAATATTTTTCATAATTTATAACCCCGATTTGAGATTTGGTTGGTTGGAATTTTGCACTGCCATCCATGGAATGCCTTCCCATCCCCTCAGTTGGAATTTTTAATTACCATCCATGGATCTCCTTCCCATCCCCTCATCACTGCAATCATTGTCAACTATAGTGTAAAAAACATCCTTAGTAGTGTGAAAAACAACCTTAGCATATTTTAATCCCTTTCTTAACTATTTCACTATTTCAAGATCTCAATTATTAGAAGATTGCTGCAACAATCCAAGTGGGAGAGAAAAATATAGAAGCATAGCCAAGGAGTCAATACATTTGCAAATAAGAGTCTGATCCATAGCATGGTTTGCAACCTATAGCAAAGTGCCGAGGCTTACTTGTTGTCTGATACTTCATGAACCTACCATTATCTCTTTTTTTCATTCCAATAATGAATGTATTTTTATCTGCAAGCCTCCTATATTGATGGCATGGTCCTACAAATAATAAAAATATATAACTATTAGGCATAGTATACTGTGATCTGTACAATATTATATATAGAATCCCCCTTCAAATTTTTTCATTGGCTCTGAATTTTAATGGAAAATGATATTTTTAGATATTTTATTGTTTAAAATAATGTATAAAAAATTATGAGACTTTGAACTCCCTTATACCTATTCTTTTTCTCTTGTAAACTATGAGTTAAAACAACAACATAGACATTATAAACATACAAGCCTTGGTTCTCTCTTTTTCTTGAACAAATATTGATGACACATACATTATCCATTCAATCAACTAAAATTTCTCTACTTAAAATGCACCACAACCTTGAATGCTTAAGATTGAATGTTTCCATAAAGAAAATACCAAATATTCCTTATGGAATTGTAGCATCCAAATATTCCTTATGGAATTGTAGCACTAATTGAAGACAAAGGATACTAACCTCATACATGTCACTGAATATTCTGAATCACCCTATACATGCCTTATTTCCATTAATTATGATGAAAAATGAAAATAATTAGGTTTCTATGGTAGTTTATTGACATCACATCATATTGAGGTGAACACTTGTCTCGAGTAAATAATTTGGAGTTGCATATGCCTACATCTCTTTCATCTTGCACAAGTTAAGTAGTTGGATGTTAAAGGGTCTTTACATGCATATCACTGTGTATAATGACTAACATGATATGGAAAAATATTTAAAAAAAAGTGTGCTTGTACATAAATTCATAAACTAAAGACCTGGAATCTCTGGCTTAAGACAATCATCACAACTACATATGAAAAAAATAAAATAAAAACAAGTTCCTCCAATGTTGCAATAATGGTATAAGTGATGGCCAAAATATACTTGTGAAATATCTCTCATTATTTCTCGAGTGATGACACCCATTCCTATTATTTTATATCCTAATTAAATGATGGAATTTTTTTTAATATATGCTTCCATACACTCTTGAGATGTCTGGAAAATATCTTGATATATCCTACAAATTGCATGTTAACATAGATACTTCTATTCGCTTCTAATGCTAGGGAGTAATTGTTGGAATAAACCACCCATGCCATGAATAATGGTTGCAATGTCTTTCAATATTGGTATAAGTGATGGTCAAAATATAATTGTGAAACATCTCTCATTGCTACTCGAGTGATGGCATCCATTCCTATTATTTTATCCCCTAATTAAATGATGGAAAAATGTTTTAATATATGCTTCCATACACTCTTGAGATGTCTGGAAAATATCTTAATATATCCTACAATATACATGTTAACATAGCTTCTTCTATTCGTTTATAATGCTAGGGAGTAATGGTTGGAATAAACCACCCATACCATGATTAATGGATGCAACGTATTTCAATATTTTTTCTCTGCAAATTTATTTTGATGTGGCTACCCATATCTGTTTTCATGTTGGAGAACAATGATTGGATTAAATCACCCATATCATTCCTATTCCTGCTAATAAATTCCTGATGAAGGCTGCTCCTAACCATTGTATAATATTGCAAACCCATGGTTAACATCTAATCTAATACACCATTTATTTGAGCTCCATTTCAAAGACCAAGTTCAAACCATGAAGGATCCATGCCTCGGTTCAAGAAAAATATTAATAGGCTTAGAGTGAAAAAAATAAAAAAAAGAGAAGCAGCACAACTTATTCACTACAAAGATCCATCACAAAAACAAGACTACTCAAACAAAGTTCAAGTCCCCATGCATCAATGATCATGCCAAGTGCTAATCCAATCTATAGTAAAATTTCATGATTTGTCTTCCTTCAAGCAAAGAGTTTACCCTAATGGTGAGACACAATCATGAACAATTTTTTGCATTATGTTCAAGTTAGCAACATATAATCCTCTCTCCCACTACGATTGGTTATCCTTGCATATGTTTGCGGATCAACTTTGATAGCTTTGTAATGTAGTGATGGATTTTTATATTTTTCTTTACCTTTATAATGATTGGTCACATTGTCGATTAATATTCAACACAATTCATATTTTATATTTAGAGAAGATCCATGATTATTGATATGTCAGTGAAGTTGCATGTTAGTTTTTAAAGCTCCATCTTATTGTTGTTTTGACAAATGGATATAAGTAACCATACAAAACAATTTTTGTCATCTCGTTTGGTTACATCAATCAATTTCATATTTCTCAAATTTTATTACATCGCTCACTATAGGCCAGAGACAATAACTAAATTATTGTGCTCAAAATACTTTGCATCTGTGGGGATGAGGTGTTGTCAATATGAACAATTGGAAATTTTCTTTTTGTGCCCCCTTGAAACCCTAATACATTAAGGATCTCCTCAACTGATTCAGGTGGATATCGATGGCCACCCAACTTTTCCAATTGGCTCAAAACAATTTTATGGTCATTTTGGTAATTTACTATTTTTAGTAGTTTTTAATTTTTGGGGCCATTTTGAGGGCCTAAATGAAGGTTTTTCGGGATCATGCTTCTCAATGATGGCTTAAGGATCTAATTGAGCCCCCAAAATTAATCTCCTCGAATATACCTTTCCAACAAGCTATCATGTGACCCAAACATATATCATATGCCAAAGTTACGCCTCCGGGAAGTTGATGCACCAAACTACCCAAAACAGGGTCCACAAAACTGTTGGCTTTTCATCTTCCGGGGTTAGGTTTTTGAATTTTCTATATGATAAAAAGGCCTTTGGAGCCTCATTGTAAAATGATCTTCTTGCGAATGCGAGTAGCAGACACATCTCTTCTCAGAGATAAGCTGCCACCATTCTAGCGAGTCTTTCACTCTGTATTTTTACAGTCTTTGTACATTTTTGCTCATTAATAGAAAATTGTGTATTACTGTATCTTTGTGTTTATGGTTGCATCTTTGATACATTTTTGTTATATTATTGGATATCCGAGATATTTCCATGTATTTCTTTATTTTATCTCCGCTCTCATTTCGTGCTGAAAATAATCTGGATCACCAACCGATGGTAATCCTTTCTCACTGCCCAATTCATGCAAATGAGCATATGGGGCTCTCCCTACAATCTTCCTAACCTACACATCTGAGTATCTAGACATGGGCATGCGCCATGCCAAGTGCTTATTTTTTTGTTTTTTATATCTCATTGCATGCATTATACATGTATAAGAGCCCATTTGGGTAATTTCAAATTTTTGCATTCATTACATATGTAATGTTGATGTATTTGAGGGAAGGCACTGTTGTTGATGTCTTTGGATACCCATATCTACCTTTATGCTAGAGAATAATGATTGGATTAAATCATTCATATTATTCGTATTCCTACTAATAAAGGCTTGATTAAGGATTCCCATACTTCTGTCAAATCTTTGCAAAATGTCTCTTGTGGGTGGTTGGTAAAAAATGTTATCAAAAGAGGGGCGATAGGTGCAGGGGGAGTGCTTAAAGACTCTAAAGGATCAAAGGTTCTTTATTTTGCATGGGGTTTGGGGTTTTCCTCCAATAACCAAGCGAAGGCCATGGCCATTTATATGGGTCTAAATATTATAAAAGAGGAGCATTACAAGGATCTTATTATCATAGGGGACTCAAAATTGGTCATTAAAGGGCTTCAACATCCGGAAAAATGTGACTAGTTGAGTTTACAAAGGAATTATCAAAGAATCATCCAAGAGGGGGAAAAGTTTCACTCGCTTCAATTCTTTCATGCCCTCATAAATCTCAACTCTAGGGCATACACTTTGGCCAAATCAACTCGATCCCTTGAACAGGGCCAACTCAAAGTTAATGATGATCTTCCTCACTCACCTACACACATTTATATCCATCTCCGGGTGATGATGGTTATGTGATGTGTGATTTACGACCTCTTTCTCCCACATAATCTCACATGCAGAGACACCATGTGGACGCTCATCCTGATACATGAACCAATTCACCTTGCCATGGGATTTAACTCCTTTTCTTTTGTTGGGAATTATGAATTCTCTTTGCATGCTTGTCCTTTATATTTTCTGCAAAGGGTGGAATAAATTGCAGTTAATATAGTACTTAGAATGGTAGGGAGTGAAACGTGGCATCATGGTCTAGACCAATGTTTTTGTTCTGCTTGTGAGTTGCAGGAATTGAAGGCAGACCTGGGAGACCAGATACATGAGATGGAATTACAGATAAAAAATATTTCTCATATTGAAACCAAGCTGGAGGAGAAGACCCATAAACATGACAAGGAGACTTGCATCATTCTTAGGGTTGTGAACAAGCAGAATAGAGAAATTCAGACCCTTAGCCAGGAAAATCAGGAAATCAAACAACAATGGATGCAAAATCAGGACAATGAGCAATCACCAACCTCTTCTCATGGATCCAGGGCTCAAGAAGTGGACCAACAACTTCAGGATGACGTAGAACAACCAATGGAGATAAACCATGAATGGATAGTGGATACTACACTCAAATTGAACTAACCAGGTTTCTTTGATTTGTACACTCATCTTTTTGTTGCACTCATATGTAAGAATTTGCACCTAGAAAAGACACTCTCTGTCATATATCGATGTAGAATTTTTTGTATGGTCAGAAAAGGAAAAATTTGTTGTTACACAACTGGATTTTATTTTTGAATTCATTGTAACTCTTTGTTGATTCAGCCTCTGCCGCAACACTCTTTTTGAATATAAACTAGTTGTTCTTGTTAAAAAAAAAACATGCTATCAGAATATTCAATTTTATGCTCAATATGCCACACAAAGCATGCTATACACATGCATTGCCATGCCTAGGTTCAAATCCCATAAGGTTCATTTATTTTGTCCTTAATCACCACCGAATTCTTGAGTGAAATTGCTAGAGGTTATTGAATTTATAACTAAGGAGAAGAGAGGAAGAGGGCATTGGTATCAATGTCCCAATGGCCATTTCTATGTTGCGGGAGAATGAAGAGGCCCCATGAAAACATAGTAGTGACCAAATGGTAGGGCCATAGTGGGAGGAGAGTCTCACCATCAAATAGAAGGAAATAGTCATGTAGACATTGATGGCAATTTCCATCCTACCTAGAGAAAAATCATACGGCTTGGAGTTCTTTCCTTATAGGCGATGTTAACATTATTAGTTTGTTTTGAAGTTTTACAATTTCAAGAAGAGGAAAATGTGTATAACAGTGCAATAACCATCATAGTGGGGAATTTCTCTAGTTTGAAGTTTGAAGAGTCTCATAATTTTTGAAAATATGTTTGAAACTACACTACTATGTTATTAAATATGTGAAAAACATACAATCTATTACCGATATCTCATATGTATTGGTTTTATCTTATTCACATTGATGTTATAATGGAATGTGTGTTTGTATTGGTCTTTTTAAATATAGCTTTTAGTAAAAAATTAATAGCATATATTTTCATTGCCACTTGAGTCATGTTTTAAACAATTTTTTACGTCCCTTTCGAATGTCAAAATTATTGTTTTTAGATTGTGAGAATTTGTTAAAATTTTTCTTATGTTGTCATTATTGATTAATGGATATGGTTAGAACAATTTCTATTGTTCTTTTCAAATTCCAAAATTAGTATTTATCAATTATGAGAATGAGCCTACATTTTTTGTTATTGATTAGTGCATGAAACTCTCTATGTGAGTGTGTACTCTTGTTTCCATGGAGTGGTTGTGTATGCCATCAATACAAAACATTGAATGAATAAATTCAAAAAAATACTAGTGTGCAAGTTGGTGGTGGTATGTAATGTGACAATTCAAACATCTCAATGTTTGCATGGCCTCCATGTTTTGACTATCCATCTTTCTTATGTTGAAGCAAGCTTTGAGTTTTTTCTTCTTCTAATTCTAACTTCGATGTCGTCATTTATGTTGTTCTCATTATTCTGCAAATAACCTTTTGGGTGAAGAGGTGGTGGAATATATGTCATTTGCATCATCATTGTGAGGAGGAGGTATACATGGGCACTTATTCCTATTATACCAGCAAGAGAAACCATTTCCAAGCAACATTGCAAATGGGATTCAAAGTGTTTGATGCAATCATTCCACACATTCTAACCAAGGGATTGGTGGAATTTTTTTAAAGTAATGCAAGTGATGATTTTCTACTAGTTATGAGGATTGGTTTTACTAAACATCGAGGTAAGTATCATTGATGTCCTTGAACACATGACACTTTATATTTTTAGATATCTAGATCATGTTAAATAATCCTTATATGTGATACCTTGCCTAAGATTGAGGCTAACATCCCAATGCATAAATTTCTTGTTACTTCAAAGTCTATTGATCTTTAATAAGTGTATCTACAACCTTATTATCAAACCACTTATTTATGAAATAAATATACAAGTCAATTCTATAAGAACTATGCTACTTTGTAGCCTTGTTAGTCCCTGCCAAAGCAAGGAATATAGTTTTTGCTTGGTTCATTTTGCTACATTGTTTGGTTCATTTTGGAGACATGATGCACTAGATAACCTATGATAACCTATGTTCCTGACTAGCACCTCTTATTAATTCATTTCCCCATTTGCAATATCACTTAAGTTTTGCTTAAATTTTATATTAATTGGATTTATTTTTAAAAACAAAATTATTTTCATATTTATCAAATTTCAATAATCAAATTTCTGATTGGATGAATGTTATTTGACATGAATTTATTCCCCCGGTATGAGATATTCAATTTTCTCCATTGTCAAAGTTAAAAAATGATTTAAAAAATTAAAAAAAAAAATAGTGTTTGTTTTGTAGGTTATGACAAGGTATTGTGGAATCTCTTTAGCTAGTTCTAACAACACTACAATAAAAGTTCTGGAAGACTAGGACTTGACCTTATCCCTTGCTAGGTGCTCACCGCTTGGCCACCTGCTCAACTCCTAACCACTGCTTGGCCACCTACTCAATGCCTAGCCACCTACTCACCCTCACCATCTCCCAACTACCATGGACAATGGGAAATATCCAAGTTAATATATGTGGTCAAGCATGAGAGTCAATTATTTAGCTGAATTTCTTGCATAAAGGAATAACCAAATAAGGGAGACTTAATAATATATTCGTTCTCCGGTTCTCTACGAACTAGGATAACTACTCAAACTCCCTACTGCTTATACCTCAGTCTAGGTTTTCTGAGGCATGCTTTGAGCTTCATTTAACCTAGTCCGCTTACTGTATTTCTATATAGAGGTCAAGAAAAGAAGTGGATATAGATAAGGTATTAAAGCTAACCAAAGGTATGCAAAGAAACACACCTCTTTCTTCCTCATGCACAGTAATACAATAATTTTCATGCATAGTAATACAATAATACAATCATTTTCATGCACAATAATACAATAATTTGCATGTATTTGCATGGAACTAATACAACATCTTGATTTCCTTATGCTTGTGTATGGATTGAGGTCCAGTGCCAAATCCACTAGATACCTCTATATAGATGTCAAATTTAGTTATTCCAATGACGTGTATAAGATATTTCTCTATCGGGTGTGTGGTATGAATGCACATTGTGTTCATTGGATTATTGCCCATGCCTAGGCCTATGACAGGATGATCTAGGACCAAAGGAATGCCCATGGATTTTCAATGTTTGCTCGGCACAATCCCACTCAGCATCTGGAGCCGGGGGCTCTCAAGAACCACTGCTAAGACTATGATCTCACACATACATTTTTTTCAAGTAGGTCTCATGCTTCTTTTATTTTGCATCTTTGTGCAACAACTAATGCAAATTGGTGACTAGGGCTATATTAATCTGAGTCTTCTACTGGTCATACATGTTGTTCTTCATCGTAGTTCAACGATAGTTTTCTGAAGCAATATTTATAGTATGGAAGAACCTGAGGATTACCAAGTCATGAGATTTTTCTCATACCCGAACAAAACACAAAGCTTACAGTCAAAGTAAGGTAAGGGATAAGAAAGGTTTTGAACCAACACGAGGTTACAGAAGATGCCAGATCTAAGGTGTGACCACAAGCCAAACTCAATGGTTGCACAGATCCGTTTTAGCAACACAATCAATCTAACCCTACTATCAAAATGAAGAAAGACATGACAACGAGCAGTGCAATAGGTAAAGGAGAAAAACAGTGAGATGCTTCAAACTATCAACAACAATTTATTAAGCTAAACCCTGGAACTATTTTGTCAATTACAAGTTTACAAAGTTGGTATTTATAAATCCTTCTATACTGATGGAATCAAATGATTAATCTTACTTCCACACCAAAGAAATTACTTGTATCGATGCTTTGGAATATTTCAAGGGTGACATTAACAAAATAAATCTAGGGATTTGGATTATTAACATTATTGTTGAGGTGCATTAGCTAACAACTTACCTGGTTGAAGCATCATTGGAAGCATGGACTCAGGCTTAGCTTGTGCAATCATTGGATTGATTCTTCCACTGGCTGACTTAGCATTCCAAGAGGTTTTTAGAGAGGAAAAATTGTGTTCCTTACCAAGTCCAAAGATTTTTTCGAGGGCTGATCTACTCCAATTGCTATCATTAGTTAAGGTCGAGTGGGCCTCACTCTCGATCAATTGAATACACATCTATTGGACCGACTACTAGTTTTGGATCTACTGTTGGGTCTTGATCATAAGGGACTGGCTCATATGCATCATAAGTCGAGTCTCGATTTGGAAAGGCATAATATGGCTCTCGAACAAGAGCTAAACCCATAAGGGTTGCTAAGAGTGGTGGTATCTATACAGGTTCTATTGGTCCCACATCTCATGAAGATATGAATTAGGATCACGATCATCAGAAGGAACAACTGCATCATGATTACGATCATCATCATGACCTTACAAAACAAACACTGTTCAATTTGTGTATCAATTTTCCATTTGATTCAACCATGGACGCGAATGGAGCTTATTATGAATTAAACTCTAGATTCAAATCCTAATTCACACAGCTATTAGACATTCTAGGAGGACTTTTCTCTCATACATTGGTGACTGATCTTTGCAAGATCTGAACTGAACAATGAGTCTATATCAGAATTAGAGAGAATGCAAAATTCTTCGAGAGGACTTGCAGGTAACTTTATCTTTATCAGATTCGATTTGGATTCGAGTGGTGCAGGAGGACATTAGAGCACCTGAGGTATCTTGTGCTCCTCTGAATTAGGAGTCTAGCATTCTACTTCTTCTTCTCTCTTATCTACCGACAAATCTAGGCATTTTTTCTGAAAATCTAACGTTAATGGGCAACTTCATTGTACTTTGAGAAATTTCCAAGGGTGCCAAAGCAAGCGTGATTCCTGCTACATAGAATGAATCTACCCTTGGATTGACATAATCCCTCATCTTTTCTTTTTCCAGTGTAGATGGATTAAGCTCAAGCCATAATTTATCAATAACTTCGACTTCTTTCTCATTACATTAATTCAACCAAAGATCTAAACATTCTCAGGAAAACGATCCAATATTCATTATCAGAGAGAAGAATGACATCTCTTACTGGAATTCATATGGAATGAAATCTATGGAGGAATTGAGACGCATAGCAAATATTGTCCCTAGACAATATAAGCAACTTCAACCATTGTCTCACGAAAGTATTTGCAGCTTTAAGTAGACGAAGAAATGTAATTATAACTGGTTTTGAGAAGGGGTTGCAAATGAACTACGACGAGCACCTTTTTTGCAAATCAACATTTCAAGCTTTCAACCAACATGTCCAAGTACCAATCAAGCTGGTAATCATGCTTATGTAAGTATTATATTATGTTATTGATGTTTTTATGATATCTATGTAGAAGAGATTTATTTTCTTTGTTACTAATGCATTATTAATTATAATCATATGTTAAATGTAAAGTTGTTAATTATAATCATACTTAAATATAAAGTTGTTATTTTCATATTATCTTTATGTTTAGCTCCTCTTTGATTACTTTAAAATAAAAAATAGAAACTATTATATTACAGCTATCAATTCAAGTCTGCCCAGTCCTTGAGGTGTAGGACAGTCGGTGACGGAGTGTGTTGTTAAGCCACTCCGTGATGTAAAGTCACTGGTTCGAAACCTGCGGGGACAAAAAATCCAACCATGTTAAGGGTTGGTGTGGCTCAGGCCGGGTGCGATCCCCGGGTGATTTTGACGGCTTAGATGCCCCTGAGTCGTAGTTTCTCAAGCCACAGGTTAATCGCGAGCCAACAGATCCCGCACAAATTAACAAACAAAAAAAAGTCTGCCCAGATACTATTAGCAAGTTAAGAAATCAAACTCATTATATAAATTCACTCTGTATTATATATATATATATATATATATAAATTTTGTTAAAGAATCAATTAAATAATTAAAAATGAATACATAATGATAGCATGTTAGAAATCGTTGAGATCAAATACGGAACCCCTGTTGTATTCACGCACTATGTCTATGTGGTTGCATCTTTGGTGTCATCAATTTAACCTTCCATTCTTTTGGTACCTCGAACCTGTGAAATTAAACCCTTTAAACTTTGTCTTTGTGGTTCGAGCTTGGGGTTGATCATGGTTTGAGCTTGGGGTTGTACTCCAATCTCTTTTGTTAGTTGAGTAAGAGATCTTTCCTTCCACAAATTATTATTGTTGAAGTCATGCATATTTCTTCATCTTCAACCGTGGATGGCAGTATCTAAACTGGTTAAGAATGATATCCACACAAAAATTTGAATTGTAGATGTATTAGGGTTAAGAATTTTTACGTGAATTCTTGATGTAGTTCTTTCACAATTTATAAATTTGATTTTTTGAAGATTTCTATATCGATTCCTACGTTCATAGTTTATATATCTATTTGGTCAAGAATTTAAATATTGTTAAAATCGTTCCTACCATGTGTGTTAAAATAACCCATTCCCTTCATAGTTCTGCGACCTAAACAATGAAAACTTGCAGTAACCATTCATTTAAATTCTCTTCCTAAAGTAAAAATGCAAAATAAAATTTTCCCAAAGCATTCCGAGAAAATAGCTGGGTAGAGAGCCTGAAAAACACTTACTAACATATGGAGAATATGGACAATGAATACCAATCCTTTTATCTGGACACGTCGATCTGTCTTTGATTATCCATCCAATATATTTGTATATCCAACATTCAAATGACTATATGTGTATTTTTGATAAAAATATCCTTTAAAAATTTTTTGAACTTCTATTTATAAAGGCTCTAGAAATTGAGCTAATTGAGCTTTAAACGGATGTTTATGATGGTAGAATTTAGGTAGAGACTAGCCGTTTTGCAACTATTTCCCTTATTTCAATTTATATTTAAAAAAATTATACATCAATTCATCTTTCTCTATAACATCATTATATGTATTTGATTTATTTACACATATAAATAATTTTTTATATGTTTTTTCTCAACTTTTCTTTTAACTAACTCAAATATATAAATATATTAAGAAAACCTAACCATTTTCTTAATATACTTTTAAATTTTCTTAATATACTTTTATTTTTGTATTGTTTTCAAACGAATACACTTAACTCCTAACACCAATATTAAATATACAACATGAATTTTTCACTTCCACCTATCCCTTTCCCTATGACATTGCATTAGTATTCTTGTGTCACTACCATACATGAAAATGATAAAGCCTTAACTAGAAACATACTGAGATATTACAAAAGTCAAAGCGAATGCACAAGGTCTAAAGCATAGACCCATATATGAGCCTTTCCCTATGACATTGCATTAGTGTTCTTGTGTCACTACCATACATGAAAATGATAAAGCCTTAACTAGAAAGACACCGAGATATTACAAAAGTCAAAGCGAATGCACAAGGTCTAAAGCATAGACCCATATATGAGCCTTTCCCTATGACATTGCATTAGTGTTCTTGTGTCACTACCATACATGAAAATGATAAAGCCTTAACTAGAAAGACACCGAGATATTACAAAAATCAAAGCGAATGCACAAGGTCTAAAGCATAGACACATATATGAGCATAAGTGCAATAGGCGCATTAACCCTAATTAGTTAATTGACATTCTTTTAGGGGTATGTATTTCATGCACATGCATATGTATATATTTAGGGAAAATATTATGATTAACCACAAAATTAAAATTCTCTTTATTCTTCTTTAGATTAAGATTATTTTATTCATATTCAATTTAATTTAAAAAGTTGAAGTTGTACATTATACATTTCTCTCACCTTCTTTCAAAACATAAAAAATATCTTAACTATGATTAACCACACATTTAAAACTCTCTTTTTACTCTTCATTGGATTAACACTATTTTACTTTTTTTTTCCAAATGAAAAATTTTCATTTATATTAAACATCATATAAACTGTTTACATAATCTTTTCTTTATTGACCATAAAGAAGTTCTATATACAGTCCTTGAGTGAAAATTATTCTGGATAAATAAAAAAATAGATTGTCTCTTATAAACTGTGATTCAGGCTGGAAATTACAAAAAATATCAGAAATTTAAGACTGTCTTTAGCCGCACCATTTAGCAAAATGAAAGATATAATCACAAAATTACTCAAAAATTTATGTCCTTCTTGGGCCAATTAAAGAGATAGGTACAAAGTTGAGCCCTTGTGGCCTTCCACCCATAGATTATAAGTGATTTTCCCTCGAACGCTGAAGAAGGCCTGTTTTAATTGATAATTTGCTTCTTGATTCTTCTCCCTATAAATGTGCTCGAAAGTAATGGATCTGAAATGAGTGCATAATTCAACAATTATTTCTTTCCACGCTTCAAGGCTTGCCACTCTAAGATCACCCTTCTTCTTTAGCTAGTCAATGACTATCTTTGAGTCACCCATGATGTGAATATCATAAATTGCTAATCTTTCTGCTAGAACTAAGGTAGACCATGCACCCAGGAGCTCTGCTCTTGTGTTGGAACCGCCACAGCAATTTAATGTCCACCTGCATTTATTTGTGTCATTTAACTTTATGATACCCCCAACCCCACACTTGTTACCATTGTTCTGGGCAGCCCCATTGAACCAAGCAAATTGTTTATTAGCTGGAGGAGAAGGGCCCATAATCCTTGGTTTTTTTTCTTTGTGCGTTTTCTAGATATGTTTCAGCACACATCGGGACAGATAGAAAACACAGTGTATTGAGGGGCATGATCCTTCAAAAAGGCTCTATTCCTATCAGCCCAAATGAACCAGCAAACAACATCTGGCAGGGATGTCAATCTTTGATTTTGCAAAGCCTAGTTTTTGAAAGAATCAACCACAGAAACACCATTCCATTTGGTTTCCAGATCCAAAGTTTTTTTGAGCTCTAACCAGACAGTTCTGGAAAAATGACAGGTTAAAAAAACATGTTTTGTGGACTCACTGTGGTTTTTACACAAAACGCAGATGCTTGGGCCTTGCCATCCCCGTTTTTGAAGATTTTTCCAGGATAAAACTTTATCTTCTACTAATAACCAAATAAATAATTTTATCTTCAAGGGGCACTCCCACTTCCATAGCTTCATCCGCCATCCTTCTTGTTTTTTTTCCCAAAGTAGATTCGATAGAGCTTCATGTATGTTCTTCACCGAGATGACACCCGACATATCTCCTCATGTCTAGATCAACTCGTTTGGATTGTTGACTAAGGATATGCCTGATTCTGCCAATAGTGCTCTGTAGTGATTCCATTCCTCAACAAGAATATTCGGCAGTTCCAGATCTTCACTGCATAACCAACTATTTCATGTTTATGTTCCAAAGGTCTGGGTTGTTTCTTGATATAAGAAATAAATGCCTTTTTTATTTAACCTTCCCCCTAACTCAACAGATAAAATGGATTCCTATCCTAAGCCCAAGATCACGTCTTTGCCTATAATGATTAAATGGCCTATGTCTGGTTTCCACGCCATCCATATCAAAATAATAGGTAAGGTATTACACAATTTTTTTCAGATTTGGGAACCCTTTTGGTGGAGCGGATCCACTGATCGGAGCCACGTCCAAACTGAGAAATGTGGATAATACTTGTCTTTTAGAACACTTTGCCAAATCCCCATCTTCATGATAGCTCTCCACACCGTGTTTGTTTCCAAAGATCTACTGAACAACATGATGTTGCGTAAACCCCATCCACCATAAGATTTTGGTTTGGAAATCGTCTTCCAACTACACATATGGTACTTTTTCTTGTTTTTAACACCCGACCACAGGAAAGAAAAAAAAATCTTACGGATAGTGTTAAGAACAGAAATTGGAACGTGAGTCAAAGCTAACCAGTACATTGGTTGTGTCTCCAGTACAACCTTTAGAAGCAAAAGGCGTCCACCCAAAGATAACAACTTATTTCCCCAGTGTTTTATCCGAGCCTCGAATTTTTCTATTAACCATTTCCAATCAGCTGCTTTGTAGTTATCAAGTTTTAGATAAAAACCCAAATAATGAAAACCTTGCTCTAGATCTTTGCTCGGAAAGGTAAAAACATCCTTTATAGCTTTTAGTGTATCATTGTTGACACTGGAATGAAGAATAATTGAATTTTTTGCAGTAATGATCATCCCCGACGCCTTGCAGAAGTCCTGAAGAATTCCTTGTATTACCTTCCATTCAGAGAGAGAAGCTCTAGACAAAATCAAAATGTCATCTACAAAGAGGAGGTGTAGAATATTTAGCATCCTAGACAGTTTTAAACCAGTAAGAAAACCTTCATATTTTTCTTTGTTGAGTGCCAGACTGAGGCCTTCCATCATCAAGATGAAAAGGAGGGGCGACATCGGACATCCTTGACGTAGGCCTTTCTTGCAGTTAAAAAAATTTGTGGGCTCACTATTTATCAGAATTACGAAGTTGGTGGAGGAGACACACATCATTATCCAGTTTGTGGTTGGGAGGCCAAAACCACATTGTAGCAAAATTAATCTCAAATAATCCCAATCTGTGCAGTCATAGGCTTTTTTCAAGTCAAGTTTTAGAATAATGGATTGCAGTTTCTTACTTTTGATACTATGTAAACATTCTTGAGTAGTCCTGATGGCATCCATAATTTGTCTTCCTTTGAGAAAGCATAGTTGCTCCATAGATAATGCTCTGGATAAAATCGGTCTTAGTCTATTAGCGATCACCTTGGCAATGGGATTATAGCACAAGTTGCATAGAGCTATCGACTGATGATCCATGAAGCCAGTTGGTTTATTTCCTTTTAGGATCAGAGTGATAAAAGTAGAGTTTATCGGGTTTATTACCTTCCCCTTTACCCTGGAATCCTCCACAAAGTTCAATAGATCCTGGCTGACAAGTTCAAAGAAGGATAAGAAGAACTCTGATGTCCAACCATCAGGTCCATGGCTTTTTTCCTTTGCAAAATCTTTCAGAATGCCTAGAAGTTCCTCCTTTGTAGCAACTTGCTCCAACAATCTTTTGTCCTCATCACTTACAAAGGCCGGGAAGAGTCAGACATAGTTTAATTGGTTAAAAATAGACATATGTCCCACATCATGGTAGAAGGATTTAAAAAACTTTGTTGCTTCTGTCTTAATTGCTTCCTGTCCAGAAAGAGTAGCACCAGAATCATCCCACACCTTCCATATGAATTTTTTGTTTCCCCTAAAACTCGCGAAATTGTGGAAGAATTTTGTGTTCTTGTCGTCGCTTTTGATCCAGATTGCACGACTTTTTTGGCGCCATTGTTCCTCATCTGCCAACATAAGGATCTTTCTTTCTTTTTCTAGATTATACACTGATTGTTCACAATGTCCATCAGTAGTGTCTTTAAACATCTATTCGTATTTAATAGCCAAAGTCTCTTCTATCTCTCGTAGATCCTTTGTGTCTCTAAGATGCTTGTTCTTTGCCTAGATTTTTACAAAACATTTTAACTTTGACAGCTTTTCCACGAGTCTCCTTTGAGCACCTAAAATGTTATTCAAATCAATATCCTGCCAAACATCCTTTACCATAGTTGCAAATCTTTCCTATCCTAACCATCCTGGGTTGAATTTGAAGAGATAAGAGACTTTTGGGTAACCTTGTCCGAGTTCAAGGCAAATCAAAGTGTGATCCAATAGAAAAGGAAACTGTACCCATGACCTGTACCTTTGTTTTGTTGCTAAGACCTCCTCAACAATATAAAACCTATCCAGTCTCTTTGAGATACTTTCTTCTCCAACTCGACCTTTTTTCCAGGTTGGCATAGTTTCTGCTGGATTCACATCAATGAGAGAATACTTATGAAAAAGCGACTTAAAGTAGCCAGATAAAGGATCACAAGTTGCTTTCTGCCCCCATATCTCAGTCGGTGAAGTTGTGAGATTTAAATCACCTGCTATAATCATATTTTTGTTTGCTAACAACCTCGAGGCCTCCACCGAAGCCCAAAATTCCTTTCTATTATGACATGGTCCATAGACGTTCAAAATCAAAAGCTTTCTTTTTTCCTCATTGGAGTGCCCTGTCAAAAGTATACCACCAATGCTTAGGAAAGGGTCAAAAGTGAAAATATTTGGATCCCATGAGGCAAGCAAGCCTCTAGAAGTCCCCACTGCACTCACAATGCAAGACAACCAATCGGGTCTTAACTTAAGGATGAAGGATCTTGCCTTGTCCGCCAATACTAAAGTCTCCTGTAATAAAATGACACTTGGGGAAGTAATATTTAACAATCTTCCCAAGGAGTTTTGTTTCATGCCCCCCCCCACCCCTCTGACATTGAGGGAAACAATAATCATATCTTAGCCCTAGCTAGGCCTTTTAATCCTCTAAGCGCCTCAAGATCATAAGTGGTAGTTGTTGTAGGCAACAGTTTTAAGGTAGCTCATGCTTTCCTGCGAGCATTGCGTGTTTTTAAAGGTGAGACTTCAAACCCCAAGCCCCTCAACCAAGCAAGGTCTATTGTTGATGAGCTCAACAACCCTTGGCTTTCAAAGGTTGAGCCCATGGTTTCCTTCCTTACTTCCAGTGAGTTCCAGAAAAAATGGGAAGCTGTATGGGTTTTTTAAGCCTATGCTCGACAGGTAATAGATTAGTGAGAAGATTGTCTAAGGCACTATCACTGAGATCAAATTCTGTATATCCTGGTACAGGGGGAGAAGCCATTGAAGGTGCATCTATGGAAGGATTTTTGGGATTTTCTACAAAGGGAGCCGTCTCGGAAGGGTTTGAGGCTGAAACACCTACTGGTCGTGAATCAAAAGGAGAAACAGTAGAAGCTCTAAAGTAAGGTGACAAAGAAGAGGAAAGAGTAGTATTCAGGTGTTGATGCTCCCATAAAGACAAAGACAAGTAGAGATTTGGGAAGAAGTGTCTTAACTTAATAGTAAAAGAAGTGTTGTATGTAGGAGAACTATCAGGATCACTATAACCTGGGAAAAAAGTGGGTGTTTCTTCCTCCTCCAAAGGAGTCACTGTATCACCCGAAATATTCGCTATATCTTCCTCATCCGACAGGGAACCATACATTTGCGTGCAGTCCTTCCGAAGGTGCCCAGTATTTCGGCAAAGTGTGCATCGAAAAGGAAGTCCTAAGTAGTCTAGGCGTTGGACAAAGAGCAGACCACGCCATTCTATCTCTAGAATGTCCAAGAGACCCCCATGGATGTCGAATTCAACTAATTTTTTTTCCATTTTCTTATTCGGGGAGAGAAGGTCCCCTTCCTCAATTTTTAGGAAACACCCTAAAGAGTTCCCGACCGCTTCCATGGATTTTTTGTTCCACAACTGTAGTGGAAAACTTGGGAGGAGCACCCATATGTGTCTATAGCTGAAGTATTCGGTAGAGGGATTAAAACTTAAATGCCACTACTTTAGCATTAGACTACCACCATTATAACTCCAAAAAGAATTCAAAACCTTCTCCGAATCTTCTGGGTTTTTAAACATAAAGCCCAACCAACCTCTAGGTAGATTGATCAACTTAGGACAGTAACCCAGAAAAGGTAGCCAATATAACTTCATCCAATCCTCCAAGACAGAAGGACACCGTGAGCTATAGGCTATTCTACCCACCAGGGTGCAGAGCAAAAGTGTGCATGACTCCTCCAAGACGATGTCCATACAAAGGACTAACTTTCTCTTGGTCTTTTTTGGCTTCCATACTTTTGTGTAGCAGTAGGAAGGGTTTTTCCTGTGTAAAATTTGTCTGTCCTGTTTCTCTTCACTTCCAAAAGCTGCAACAAACTCACTATCAGTTCCCAGAAAATGATCGATAGGATCCCGAGCTTGAACCCTTTGCTATGGAGCTAGTTGACCCTCTAAATCCTTTTTCACAGAATCAAACACCATGCCAAGTTGTTTGGTAGAACTGTGCTTAACACCATTTTACTTATCTTCAACTTAATTTAAAAATTAAATCTATACATTATAGATTCTTTCTCCCCTTGCCCCAAAAAGTAATAGAATCTTCATAGTTATTTATATATTTTGAAGAGTTTAATACAAATTTTATTGAAAAAACCCTTCAGTGGACATCATGATTCAACCTTTGAAGAGTTTTAAGACAAGTTTCAATGACAAAACCCTTCAGTGGACATCATGATTCAACCGTGTTTCCTTGACTATTACAATTTCTTTAATACCGAGAATGTAGAATGGGCCCAAGCTAATGCATGCATAATTTATATTACGTTTTAAAATCTTGCCTTCCATACAAAAGTACTAAATTTTGAAATTCAAATGTTTTTTGCTTCATATTTTGATTATTCCAAGCCTTTTCTCTATGATTATCCAGAGTTGGATTATATCCTTCTAATCTATTTTCCTATATTTAGGAATTCTCTATGATTGTCCAGATTTTAATTAAATCTTTTTTTTTAACAGAAACTAAGAAATTTTATAATAAAAAAGGTGCGGTTGAGACTGCGAAAGAGTTACAAAATCTTGAAAATTTGGGCCAACTCAGGGCCTTAAATAGACAACTACTATAGACTACTGATGATTTTTTTCTAATGCTTAAATGAAATCTTCACATAGAACAACCTTACTGAATACACTCGGAAAAAGACTCTGAGTATAAATGTGAAGATACATTGCATCTAAATTAATTTGTTGGGGAAGAGCTCATCTTTTTTCTTGACTTGCGGGCCTGACTTCGTGTTACCATTGGCTTTGATGTTACATGTACTTTATTCTTCTTTCCAAATACCATCCAAACTTCTTTTACAGATGTTGGACCATTTGTAATGTCTATGATACCTGGATTTTATTGATCTGAAGCTTCTTGTTTTTCTTGATCTGAAACCTCAACAACATCAACCTGATCTGCCCATCTTGTCGATGGTCGAGGGGCTTGTTGTATCTGAAGTCCCTTATCTGAGTCCTAAAGGGTAGATGCCTCTTTTTTTGGCTTCTCACTGGAGTTTTGGCACGAGTCTTGAGATAACTGAGTGTCTTGAATAAGAGGATATGAATGAGGAGGCTTTTCAATGTCTTGTGGAGGCTCTTTGAAGGATTTTGAAATTACTTGGTGGTCGTCATTATATCCAACCCACCAAGTGGATTTCCAGTGCTTTCTGATATTTTTGGACCCTTTGGGACAATAGGAAGCAAGATGACCTGTTTCAAAACAAGATCTACAGCACAAAGAGACTCTATTATAGTCAAGTTTCTGAGGCCAAAAGTAATTTTTAACAGTAAGAATAACTTCAGCTGGGAATCCTTTATTGAAGTCCATTTCCACACAAATACCGACATAAGTAGAGGTGTTGTGCCTCATAGTTTCACAGCTTGTGAAGTGGAACTTTCCTAATGCCGAGCCAATGGATTTGAGAGAGGACAAGCCCCAAAAATGCCGGGGTAGATTAGGGAGTCTCACCCAAACTGGGGCTGAGGAGAGAATGTCAATAGCTAGATTGAAAGAAGGAGACCAGGGTTTCATGAACAAACCTGAGTTTCCCCAAAACCAAGGGGTTGAGTTGAAGATCGGATCACAATCTTCCTAAATGTCAAACTCGACTATGAAAAAATATTTTTCACAAGGATGCATGAACGCTTGTTGTTGCATGATAGGGATCCATGTAGCATATATCAAGTTGTTAAGATCAACTAAATTTGGCCAAAAATCATTGAAGTGACAGAACAAAAGTCACGAATTTGTAATATTCCTCCTCTTCTTCAACATCTTGCCCCATGAGAATGACAAGGGATGGGGCTTCCTGAACCAAAAAAGATGAAGATGAGGGAGCATAAACTTTTTGAACAACATCTCAAAAAGAAGCACCAGACTGTAGAACAGACCCTGGCTTGAGCACATATATGAAAGGAATGACCCCATGAACTGAGGCACCAACAAAAATGATGGAGTCCACCTCCATGGACGATGCGCAGGGGTCACAAGGGGCCATGGTTAAACCCTATCCATCGCAGACAAAAGCCATAGCAGCTCCATCCTCCTTCGATGTAGAATATTGTGAAGTGTTATTAGAGAAAGGAAAAAAATTCAAAAATGATCCAACAAGTGCATTTAGTCATGAAGTACCTTCTTCCTAACATCTCATCATAGATTTTAATTAAATCTTATAATTCTATTTTCCTATAGTTTACGAAGATCATGAAAGTATTTTCCTTATAGTTTAGCAAGATCATGAAGATATTAATACAATGAATCTTTATATACCATTATTCTTTATAAGAAAATGCACATATTAAGAACTATAAATTTCAATGGAATTATAGATTTTTTTTAAGACTAAATTTATGTGTGTATGTGTCGTGAAAATATTTTTTATAATTCCATAAAACTTTAGTCATACATTCACTTTAGTTATCTATATTTATTGCACAAATTATGGTAAAGCTATATTCTAAAATCTTTATATCCAATACATATAGAATTTTTGTAAAATTCTTTTTTTTTTTGTTTTACTTTGAAACACTTTGATCATTTTATTTCAAATTGTACAATTACTGGAGCACAATCTATTTGTAATCTACATGAAATATTTTTTCTCAAATATTTATGGCCATCTAACTTATTATTTTGAATCTTCTCTTTACTCTTTCAAATTCACTCGTGCTATACAAAATGGCACCATATTGTAGCATGACTTGTCAATCTTGTATTAACAAATCTTTTCCATTGCAAATATTTTATGCTTTCAAACTTGAGGTGGCACTCCATCTTCCGTAGCCACTCTATTAATGTTTTTGAATTAATACTTCCATCATAATTTGTTATTTAGAAATCTCATCAATTGTGTTGGAACATATCCTCTTCAACTTCACCATCATCTTCTTCTTCTAGTTTTGAGCTTATTTGCGTTGAATTCTATTATAAGATTCGAATTAATCTATTATACTTGTGTATATGGTGCTTCATTCCCTGCATGTATAATTGCCCACTTACATCTATGTTTTATGGCTACTATGTCTATCTTTTATTTAATATGGTTGTAGGTACTATGTCTATCTTTTATTTAATATGGTTGTAGGTTGATACAAGAAAAAACCTATGGAAGTGGAAAATATTAGATGAGAGTGGTAGTACAGGTCCATGATGTACATAGTTGACAACCACCATAAGTAATATATTAGTCAAACATCCATATTTAATGTTGAAGTGGAATCACTACCTATTTAATGTTGCTTCTTGTTAGGTTAAATTCTAATCCATAGTACAAGACATCGATGATGATATACTTAATAAACTTGACTCTTATCTCTTCAAGAGTCAAGAGATTGATACTAAACCGGGGTACAACTACTACCCATTGTTGTTCGAGTTTGACTTGCCAAGAGGACGCACCTTCTATGATTAATGCAAATCCCAAGTTTAGAGATCGTCACTTTAACTTAAAAAGAGTAAGTGGTAAGCACTTCCATATGTAGCTATAGATATGGTTTTATAGATTTTTTTTTTGAAAAGGTGAGTTGAGTACAATAATTATGCCCTCACCTTATTGGGTGAGGTTTTTGGAATAAACCTTTGCTAAAAGTGAGAGGGTGAGGTTATTGGAACAAACATTTTTTTAAGGGTAGGGTAATTATGCCCTTACCTTATTGAGTGGGATTTTTGGAATACACCTTTTTTAAAAGTGAGGGTGATGTTATTGGAATAAACATTTTTGAAAGGTGTAAGTAAGGTAGGGTAGAGTAAGTTGCGTTGCGTTGAATAACTCTTCTTAAAAAAATGAGGGTGAGGATATTGGAATACATGTTTTTTAAAGGTGAGAATAGTAAATAGTATTGTTGTTTTTTAATGATGTAATTTATTCATTCTTAGAAGTTAATGTTTTTGTTATCCTTTCAAAACAATGTGCACTTTCTATATTAAATAATTCATGGATTAATGTGGTAATTTATTTATTCTTATAAGTTAATGTTTTTGCTATCCTTCCAAAACAATGTGCACTTTCTATATTAAATAATTCGTGGATTGTGTATTACAATCATCCAAACCATTGAAGCTTTTAAATTCCTTTTCTCCCTTGTTACATACTTTATTTTGTCTTTTTTATTCTTTGTCCATAGCTTTTGTTTCAATCTTCACATAATTCCCAATGTCTCTTTATCTTTTGCTAATCTGGCCATGGATATTGGGATCAAAGTGGCAACAAACACTATCAACACTATTATTGGTCTCGTCTTTCAATAATTAAATGGTGTTACGTAGTCAAGGGAGAAACTTCAACTTTTCAATATTGAATTTGCTTGTATGGATGTCTCCTTGTGCTATAGTCACACCTAATTCAAATCTTAGCAAAGCAAAGTTATGGTGGGTCACACCTTAATGATGGTTGAAATATCTGATTGAGCCCCCAAAATGAAGCTCCTTGTCGATACAATTCCAACTAGCTATCGTGCACCCTAAACAGAGATTGTATGCAAAAGTTATGACCCTAGGAAGTTGATGTACTAACTTACCCTAACAGGGCCCACATGACTTTTGGCGCTTCATCTCCCAGGGTTAGGTTTTTAGATGTCTAGGGTTTGGTAATTCATGTTTATTGTAAAAAGGCCTTCAGATCCTCATTGTACTCATCTTCTTGTGAATGAGTGTAGCCATCACATCTCTTCTCAAAGATAAGTTGCCACCATTCTAGCAAGCTTGTTTTCAATCTGCATTTTACAGTTTCAACATACTTCTTATTTAATAGAAGTCAAGTTTTATTCTATCTTTGTTATTATTCATTGTGCCTCTGTGTTAATATCATAATTTTGTGTTTTCATTTCATTCCGCTCATAAATCCGGATCAATGGTATTAGAGTGGTTTGCTCCTTGTCATTTTTTAGTGCATGTCCCTGACGCAGTCACGGTATAGAGAGTTGGGTCTCGAGCTTGTTTCTCTTGAGCACAAGTTCTCTCGCATGTCCAAGAAACCGTCTATGGAGGGAGAAAATAAATATTACATGACATGAGATCCTTTGAAAATGTTGCTCGAGGAATCCCTCGAGCGACAAAGGAACGAGATGATGGAAACTTTGCACAAATCCTTCGACGGCTGCCGACAAGAGACACATCCACCTCAAGCGGAGGCACTGCCCCTTTCAAGGTACAAATCAATTTTGATATTCCTATATTTGAAGGGAAAATAAATGTGGATGTCGTAGATAAATGGTTAAACCTTCTAAAAGGGTATTGTTTTGTCCACAACTTTTTCGATAGAGAAAATATTACATTTTCACTCCTCAAGGCCATCCCCCATGTCAAATACTGGTGGGAGACTTTCTATGAGCAAAAGGAAATAGAGGGATCCATATTATTTGCAGTTTCACCCACTTGGGGTTCCTTCAGGGATGTTATTAAGGAACAATACTACCCTATTGGAAGTTATGACAATTTTTATACAAGATGGACCACACTGCGATATGAACGAGACCAAACAGTGCCAGAGTTCACCAATCTCTTCCATACCTTGCGCACCAAGCTGGGTATCAAATATTCCGAGTGAAATCTAATTCTCAAGTACCACGGAGCTCTGCATCGATACATCCAGAAAAAAATGGAGTTTTTGGACATCTCATCCATGGGCATGGCCTATCGATATGTCATCAAAATTGAGCAGAAGCTTAAACAAAAGATGATGCAGTTTGGCTCTAGGAACCCCTCACAGTATAAGAAGGGAAAGGGTAGCCCCAACCCGTAGAATATAGGACATATAAAATATGTTCAACCTCAGGACAACCAGTCCAATCCACAAGAAAAGAAGGACAATGGGAAGACAAAGAAGGATACCGAGAAGTGGTGCGACTTCCATAAGATCCCCTGGCATAACACTACTAATTTTAGCTCAAAGTAGTCATGGGTGGTTAAGGTGAAATCCTTTGAGTCAGATGCGAGCTTCGACTATGAGTCAGAACCAGAAAATGGGAGACAGATCATTGACGCGGAACCCAGTGCCACCGTAGCTACCACCAACATCCAACCTGATGAACTTGATGAGCCAGAGGAAAGAGAGCACCTCTTTCATTCACAGATGTGGGTGAAATGAACTCCACTGCACTTCATTATTGATAGCGGTAGCCAGAATAAACTCATCTCAGTAGAGGTCATCAAGCATCTAGCCCTGTCGACAACGTCACATCCACATCCCTACACCATCTGATGGATCTGCCAAGGAAGCGATCTTCGCATCAGGCAACGGTGTTCCCTGTCGTATGTCATCAAGCCATTCAAAGATGAGGTATTGTGTGATGTTTCTCCCCTTGAAGTTTGTGATGTTCTTTTGGGCCAACCTTATTTATGGAAATGTCATGTTGTATATGATTCTATGCCTCACAATGTTATTATTACTTTGAATAAGAAATTGTACAGGATACCCGAGGTAGTCCCACCTAGTGCTATTTCCTTAATCTTTGGTAAGCAATGCAGGAAGTTCATTTCTCAGATTGGGAAGTTTTTCTTCTTTTTGATTCACTCTCAGAGTGAGCGAAAGGTTTTAGCCACATCCATGGCCTCCATGACCAACCTCTCCATGCAGTAGAAGCAAGTGGATAAGGTCATGGAAGAATACAAAGACATCTTCTCATCACCTACTGGGGTACCTATGCACTGTCAGGTCAAGCATTCCACCGTTCTGACCCCAGGTGTACCACTACCCAATGAGCCAGTCTATCGCCACTCTCTATTAGAAAATTAAGAGATCAACATCAGATCTAAAAATTGATCCATAAGGGGCACATTCGACCCAACTCATCACCTTGTGGAAGCCCAATCGTGCTAGTGCAAAAGAAAGATGGGACCTAGCGAATCTGCATTGATTACCGGGCCCTAAATAAAATCATAGTCAGGAACCGGTACCCAATTCATCGAATCGATGATCTCCTTAATCAACTCAAGTGGGATAAATACTTCAGTAAGATTGATATGAAGTCTGGCTACCATCAGGTTCCAATAGAGAAGACAGATGTATGGAAGAGTTCCTTCAAGTCAAAGGAAGGTATTTTTCAATGGTTGGTCATGCCCTTTGGTTTGACAAATGCCCCAATAACTTTCATGAGGATGATGGATGATATCTTACGACCTACAGCTTCCAAATATAAAGGGAGGGATACACCTCCAAAAGGAAGATACAATCTTCCAATATCAAGAGAGGGTTGACCTCTCCATCCTTGCCCCTTCCTTCCACCCAACAATATATGAGAGATCATAAAATTTTACATTAAATTATCACCATCAACCAACCATCACATAGAACCTGGTAATGCTTCCCGAGACTTCTTAAACTTATGTAATTCTTCACTTCTTGGAATACTCTGATCCTGTAGATAATATTACTCAATGTATTCTCTGAAACTCCTCCAAGTTTCACTCCTTGAATCCTCCCAGAAAAAGGAGTTATAGAGAAAATGGTAGACCTTATTCAATTCTGGTTTATTCAGGAGAGAAAACTTGTACATAATGCCTCATGCTCAATATTTAACATCAGATTCTGAAATTCATACACAGAAAACTACATTCCGTACTCTTTCCAATGCAATTGGTCTCACTTCATTTGGATTCTCTATGAAGATATTATGACCTTTTTACCTGGAACACCTGTTTATGACTAGCTTCAAGACTAGTAAAAAAACCCTGTCTTCCATAGAGTGTATCTCCAAAATTATAGTGAATAAAGAGATGACATTTTTACCATATGTACCTAGATATGTCTTCTCAATAGCTTCCAAATTTCACCATCTGAATTGTTCTAGAAACAAAGTTATAGAGAAAATGGTAAGATGACCTGTAAATAACATACCTTAGAACACATCACCAAAAGACTTCATCCTCCCTTGAAATTTGGCCTTGTTTACTTCAGATTTCCTCAGAAATATCGACTTATATCTCCTTGTTCATTAATAAAATTGTGTGTGTTAAAAAATGAATGTATAATGAGATGTATTTATACCCTTTTTGTCACTTCATTTTAACATTAGGGCCGACATGTAGTTTCTGCTTCAATTCACATTGTCATCTTCAAAAATTCATTTCTCCTCAATCGTAAGGATCCACGTGACGTGCCACATACCACCGGAAGCGGAATGACTTATACTATCCATCCATGGGTGTTTTATCTGCATGTGTAATTCCTTCATGTCTATCTACTTCGATCAACTGTGGGGTCCAAAAGCCAATGACTAGGGTTGACATCAATGACAACAACCAATCTTCCAACAATATTGATAAACATGTTGTCCATGACCCATATTTAATATTTATTTGTAGTTCAGGGAGGTATAGCTGTCCTAGAGTTGGGGGAGTTGTTTCCTAGAGTCCTCCCAGAATAAGGTCGACCTCCCATCACGAATTTCCTATAATATGTGTTCTTGAATGAGATATTTATTCCACCAAGAAGTATTCCATATTAGTGACCTAGGGTTCTCTCCATCCATTCATATAATCTCTGAAAAAAAATATATATGGAATATTTTTTCTTCCATAGCGTACACTGGAGCTCATTGTTTCCTTGAATCCAACACTACTATATCTTAGCTCCAATAACAAAATTTAGAATCTCAGGGTCGCATAGTCCCAAACCTCCCTTTGATTTAGGAAAATAGAGGGTACTCCAAGCTACTAAGACCCATTTTTTTGTCCACTTTGGTGCCCTGCTAAAGAAAGTTTCTTTGAATATATTTGATGGTTTTTAAGATATGCTTAGGGGCTTCCAGGGTAGAGGAGGTGTATATGGGGATGGATTGAAAGAAAAATTTAACAAGAATGAGATGGCCAACAATATTAAATATGTGAAAGGTCCAACTAGATATCTTTCTGGTGAGTTTGGAAACAAGATCTTCCCATGGGGAATTGCTTATAGTTGAGTCTAGGAGGGGAACTCCTAGATATTTGGATGGAAGGGAGCTCTTAGAAAATACCAAAATGTGGGAGACGTGGAATTGGATTTCCAAAGGGGTTTTAAAAAATAATATTTGGGACTTGAGATGGACATTCCAGAGGCATCCATTAAGTCTTCAAGTACGTTTTTAATGGCCCTGGCCTCTTGAGCTATAAGGATACCCATTAGCATGGTATGATCCACAAATTGATTGTGGGAAATGGATATATAAAAATCATACATATTAAGGCCATGCAATTTGTGAGAGTTAATAGATGCTTTAAGAGTTTTTCCCAAACCCTCATCCATTAGAATAAAAATGAAGGGGGAGAGAGGGTCACCTTGGAAAATTCCTTGAGAGGGAATGAAGGGAGGATAATGAGACCCATTGATCAGAATGGAGAAGAAGGCATAAAATATGAGAGAGAGGATCCACTTGACCCAGTCAATATGGAAACCAAAGACAAAGAGGCCTGAGTAAATATACTTATAGTTGAATTTGTCAAAGGATTTTAATAGATCCAATTTAATCAACATTCCTGGAGATTTAGTCAATTTTAGAGAATACAATACTTCATGGGTGAGAATGGATGCTATCTAAAATTTGATGTCTCTCCACGTAGCCAGATTGTTGGGGACCAATAAGGAGAGGCATAAGGGGATTTAGGTGAGAAGAGATAACTTTGGTGATGATTTTATAGATAAAATAGCAGAGGGATATGGAGCAGAATTGGCAGGGCTCCATAACTTTGGCTTTTTTAGGAATTGGCATGAGAAAAATTGCATTTAGGGTGGGAAGGACCCCTGAGATGCACTATGATTCATACATCAAGGCTCAAACATAATTTTTAATCATGGACCAACATTGGTGGAAAAAATCATTGGTAAAACCATCATGGCTTGACACCTTGCTAGGGGGAATATCCATGACAACAACCTCCAACTAAAAAAGGGAAAATGGGTGAAGGAGACTGACATTGTGGTTGTCAGTGAAAAAGCAGGGAATTTGATTGGTGATGGAATGAATATCCTCTCAACGAGCAGGCCGAGGCTCCGAGAGAAGAGAATTGAAGAAGGAGACTAGTTCTTTCTCAATATCCCGATGAGAAGAAAGATTGTTTCCTTGAGAATTATTGAGTCAATTGATGCGGTTGGAATGTCTCATTTGTACAATGGATTGATGGAAGAACTTAGTGTTGCGCTCCCCCTTTTTGAGCTATTGTATGTGATATTTTTGGTACCATATAATCTCTTCTTTCTGATAGCACTCATCAATCTAGGATCAAATATCTTGCTCTTGATGGGATGAAGAATCAAATCTCCCCGAGGTAATGATCTATTTTTCTGAATATATTCCATACGTGATTCCATCTTCTTATGAGCTTGAAAAATGTTTCCAAAAAACACTTTATTTTAGGAGAAGAGATGTTGTTTGAGATTTTTGAGTCTTTGTTGGAAATGATACATGAGAGTACCTTTGTATATAGTTGCTTCTTGCCACCATTTATTGATGTTTTCTTGAAAATCCGGATGAGCAAGCCATAACTTTTCAAATCAAAAGGGTCTCTTGAGAGGGGTTCTCAATGAATATAAGAAGAGGTAGATAGGATAGTACTCAGATCCTACCAAAGGAAGAATGATGGAAGCTAGACCTTGGCATGAGAGAAGAATGGATTACGAGACCAGGAAGCGGTCCAACCTACATGCTACTTGATGGGATACTCCCCTTTGATTGTTCCAATTGTGAAGACCATTAGAGGTTTCAATGTCAATTAATTTTTGATCATGAATGAAGGATTTGAAGGCATTGTTGTCTAGGTATAGCCTGTGAATCCCTCCCCTTTTATTTGCAAGGGAGGAGATGAGGTTGAAATATCCTCCTAGAATCTAGTGATGGTTTTCAATGACATTTGCCAAATTTATTAGATTTTGCAAAAAGGTATATTTCTCCACAATACGCTGGGGTCCATAGACATTAGTGAGAAATCTATTTTTTGACAAAGCAATAAGTCTGAACTGAGTTGAAAGGATTCTTTCAGTGGCGAAGAAGTTATCTAAAATAATAGTAGCTAGATTCCAGAGAATGGTAAGCTCTCCTGCTACACCTCTGGAATCGATGATCATTCCTTGAGCATTTCTCCACACTTTTCTAAGAATGGTTTTGGCATTTCCACCACAACATTTTGTTTCTTGTAGCATTAAAATATCGGGAGATTCAATACATACCTTATTTCGTAAGAGCCATTGCTTGATCTTACCATTGAGACCATGAATGTTCCAAGATATGATATTCATTGTAGATGATGGGGAAGGGAGGGTTGATATGAATCCATGGTCAACACATTTTTCCATGAATTAACCAAAATATCCCCATTTTCCTGGAGCAATTGCAGATTGGATATTCTCCCTAGGTGCTTATCATCTCTAGGGGTTTTCTTATGTGGTTTTAACTTGTTGGTGAGTACCCCCAACGTTGGGCTAGATCTTGTAGGGAGGCTAAGAGAGTATGACAATTTTTTCTCTCCTAGTGAGAGCATGGTGCACTCGCAACCATTCATCATCTGAAATAGATATTATATCCTTCCTTTGACATACTTCGATTGTGTGTTGTAGGTCAATACTTTTCAGATCCATGTTGTAATGTCCCCATTTTGGGACATTATAACTTTATAGTGCTATGCCTACTAGAGTAGCCAGATAGAGGTGACAGAGAGTTCAAGAGATATTGAGGGGTTTTATTGGGCCCGACTTGCATCGTTCATCATCAGGATCCATTCCACACATATTGGTTTTGGTTTTGTTGCATTCCGACGATTCCCGTAATTTTGAGTTATTATGGGTCATATCTTAATTAATTTCACTAAGAAGGTCATAATGGACATATTACTTGGAGAAACCTCTTAGTGTAAATCTCATCAGAAATGGGAAAAAGAGAACTACAGGATAAGATGATGAGAAGTGACTTTCAGTGGCCGGAGAAGCCATAAGGATGGATAAATCACTTTTTAGAGGTAAAATGATTAATTAATTAATTAATTAAGTGATTTAATTAAGGAATAATAAAAAAAAGTAAAATTCACTTGGAGGGAAAAGGTCAACAATGAATTAGGGTTTCAGCAATGAATTAGGGTTTTGGAAAGCTATAAGAGAAGAGTCAGCGACCTAATTCATCATTATGCAGATTATGACTTGCCATTGAGGAGAAGAGGCACATCTCAGGAGAGATAGTTTGGTGTATTCCAGGAGGAAGACACCAGTTGGCTGATTTCGGTGTTGAAAGACACACCCTAGTCATCAGGAAGATCATCTAGGTCTTCCATCATTCTTCATTGATTCCGCAGTGCTCCCATATTCCAGGTATTGTCTTTTAATTTCTTATTTGTATTTCGACCAAGATCCTTTTGTCTTTTGATCTAGCCAAGTGTTGTTATTTTATTCAGCCATAGTTGCTTATTTGTATTCCGGCTAAGATCCTTTGTCTGTTGATCTAGTCGAGTATTGTCAATTTATTCAGCTGCATTCGACCATTTTGTAATCCATAGAGATATCATAATACAAAATTTGCAGTCCTTTGTCGCGTTTATTATTTGTATGATCATTTATATGCTGTAAACCTTTGATCCTACATGCACATTAGCAGCGTTTCCTAGACTAGCCAAGTTAGGAACATTACAGTGGTATCAAAGCTGGTTTTCCTGCCAGCCTAAGGGAAAAATTAGATAAGGATCTAGATACAATATTACCAGCGAGTGGATTGACATATGGAGCCTACATCCATTAGATGCAGGGAGCATTGCTACAGTTGCAAAGTGCCTTGGAAGCCAAATCACAGATGTAGGGGTAAAGGGAAGGTGCACATTGTTGAGGTGCACTATGACAGTGAGGATGAGGAGATGCATGTGAATGCCACCATAGATGCCTATTTGGAGCAGTCTGATAAGGCTAGTGACTCTTGCACATCTGAGGGACAGTTGTATGGACAGGATGATCGTGCATATCCTTCATCTTCCCCATCAGGTAATGTTGATGATTCAACACTTCAGCATGGTGGTGACACTTGTGAGGATTCATATGTGTTGGCACTTAGACATGATGAGATTAGGAGGTTAGATGATCTACTGGTGGGTGTAGACATGGCTTCCAAGAAGTCATGTATGGATAATGATGAGCTTCCTATGATGAGTGAGCCACATTTTTCATCTTCTTAGTCACCTATGCTAGCCATGACACATGAGGATATCAGTGGAATTCCTGATATGGTAGAGGAGCCTTGTGTGGGGATTGTACACAAGGAACATATGGATCTGTAGACCCAGGAGAAGAGGTATGGCTTGGAGGTAGTTGACCTTACACATACCTATCAATACGAGGAGATTGAATCACCACTCTTAGAGATTCCATTGATGGACTAGGTTGTGGAGACCGACAACTTGTTGGGACACTTACTCCCAGGATCGATCTACAGTAATGAGGATGCACTCCTTATTGGTCGGAATGACCATAGCACGTGTCTGGACACATCTGTATGGGATCTAGGCACAGATGATATTAGTAGGGTGAGTGCACAGGAGGATACAACTGCCCATACAGGATATGGTGCGATTCAGATAGGGGTCGTAGTTGATGATGGCGTGCAGTGGCATACAGAAGGACTTAGTAGTAAAGGGGACAGTGGGAAATTCAATGCCTTATATTTTGAGGAGTGTGTTGTTGGGGATTCTATTGTTGAAACTAGCAGTGAGAAGCATGAGGTAGCACCTCAACATGATTGTGACCAAGAGTCATGACACTTGGTAGGATAATTGAGAGTTAGTGAGGACATGATCATGGCAGCCACTAGATGCATTGATGATACACATGCATTGTTGGCAGGTTATTGTTGGAGGACCTCGATGTCACAGGATAGTTTAGATGGGGGACTTGTCATTGATGACTTACATACACTCAGGGAGAGAGTGATTGTGATGAGGGCTGACTACCAATACTTGTTGATGGATAAGGATTACCTATTGGAGGTTGGCGAGATGTATCACAAGGCATTGAGGGAGCAAGGGATTGAGGTGGACTAACTCACTCATGAGTTGGTGAGCACACAAAGATTCTTGGAAGGCACACAGACAACCCTTCAGGAATTAGAGTCCAGATCATAAGATCTCCTTGAGGAAATTAGATAGATATCCACCACATCTATTTCAGCAGAGAGTTAGATATATCCCTCAACCACATTGCGAGAGGATGTTGGTGGTTTAGCAATGGAGCACCAGTTGAGGGAGGAGCATGAGGAGTACACAGGATCACTGATGAGTATAGAGATATATGATCCAGAGACGCAGGAGGATGTCCATAGGGCACATGGACCACCCTTCACGAGGGGTGTTGAAACAGTTGGGCACACACATACACATGGGGATTCCAGAGCCAGGGGAAGTTATGAGGACACTTCCATTTTTGTTCCAGGATTGGTTGACCTTCATGTAGAGGATGACCCAGTAGTACACCCAGTATCGATGAAGTTGCAGGTGTATATAGGAGATCACATGAGTATGGGGTATATAGTGATGAGTGGTAGTTCACAAAGACATACAGAGGTGTACAGTGGGATTCAGGGGGATGCATTGGATTGCAGGGAGGTATGTACTTAGTAGATCATGGAGATTCCTCTCCCTTGCAGCAGTATACAGATCTCGGAGATCACCTTCATCGTAGTAACAGTTGCGTGAGTGATGATGGATGGAGAATGATTGACCCTCAGTTTGTGGAGATACCTACTATTGTACCCGATGGTTGGTGTTCAGTGATGAGTATAGATGATTATTTACCATGGGTGTCGATGGACGAGATTTTGGTTAAGTCCTTTGGATTGACTAAAGCATATGATACTTTCTAGTCCTACAGTTGGTTGTAGATATTTATGATCGCCTTTCTCGATACTTTCATCATTGACATCAACACAGGGGGAGCTAGACAGTGGCATGGGACATGGAGAGTTGGTAGGTTGAGACCACTTAACAGGAGTGTCTTGATTGCATCCATCAAGATAGGGGTGGATCATCAGGGGAAGACTGTCGAGGCCATGGGTGTGATGGGGAGTATCCTAGGCCATGGGACAAAGGATATCTCAGAGGTTGCTACATATTCAAACTCTCATTGGGATGAGGGTGGAGTGCTTTCGACGGTTACCAGTAGGGCACACCAGCAATTAGTGGGGATTGGAAGTGATGAACTTCCAAATTTGACATGGGATCTGGGAGTCCATTTGGTAAATAGTTTGTTTCATCTTATGAGGATCTAGGAGTGGAGGATCCAGTATGGATACTTTGAGAAGACAGTCATGATCATAGTAGAGAAGCATCAACATGATATTCCCTGTCATAGACTAGCATGGTACCCTGGGATTACAGGACCAAGCATTTCATTGACTGATGGAGAAGAGTGGACATTTGCAGGGGGAAGTCACTTAGATTTTCCATTGAGTTTCAGTATTGGGGAGAGCACGTCAATGATTGGTGATTCGTTGAGGTCTTGTAGTACCTCACTATGGCAACAACATGTTAAGTCGGTGGGGGTCATGTTGAGTTTGGTATGGTTTGGTAGGATAGACCCATTTTCGGTTGAGGCCATGTGTTATTTGCAGGAAACTCATGGTGTTGATATGTTACATAACTATACTCCACAGGGCATTGTAGTTGACATTCTGATATGGGATCCGGGGATTGGAGTGCTTGGTAGTTTAGCATTTGATGGAGTTGAGTTTCGAGTAGAGTGGTTACTTAGGGAGTTGATTGTGATTCCTCGACCATTTATCATTCTGCTCATCAGGAGCATGTGGGTGTCATGTGTGGTGAGCACTTGGAGATACCACATCTTGAGGGGAGTCTACCTTGTGTCACACAGGTGGATATGGGACCCCGATATCATATGTAGTTGGATTCAGTTATTGCTTGAGAACAAGCAATATTCTGGCAGGGAGGACTGTAATGTCCCCATTTTGGGACATTATAACTTTAAAGTGTTATGCCTACCAAAGTAGCCAGATAGAGGTGACAAAGAGTTTGAGAGATATTGCGGGGTTTTATTGGGCCCGACTTGCATCGTTCATCATCAGGATTCATTCCTCACGGCTTGGTTTTGGTTTCATTGCATTCCGATGATTCTCGTAATTTTGAGTTATTATGGGTCATATCTTAATTAATTTCACTAAGAAGGTCATAATGGACATATTACTTGGAGAAACCTCTTAGTGTAATAGCTCATTGGAAACGGGAATAAGAGCACTATAGGATAAGATGATGAGAAGTGACTTTCAGTGGACGGAGAAGCCATAAGGATGGATAAATCACTTTTTAGAGGTAAAATGATTAATTAATTAATTAATTAAGTGATTTAATTAAGGAATAATAAAATAAAGTAAAATTCACTTGGAGGGAAAAGGTCAACAATGAATTAGGTTTTCAACAGTGAATTAGGGTTTTGGAAAGCTATAAGAGAAGAGTCACTGACCTAATTCATCATTATGCATATTATGACTTGTCATTGAGGAGAAGAGGCACATATCAGGAGAGATAGTTCAGTGTATTCCAGGAGGAAGACACCAGTTGGTTGATTTCGGTGTTGAAAGACACACCCTAGTCACCGAGAAGATCATCCAGGTCTTCCATCATTCTTCATTGATTCTGCAGTGCTCCCATATTTCGAGTATTATCTTTTAGTTGCTTATTTGTATTCTGGCTAAGATCCTTTTGTCTTTTGATCTAGCTGAGTGTTGTTATTTTATTCAGCCGCAATTGCTTATTTTTATTCTGCCTAAGATCCTTTGTTTGTTGATCTAGTCGATTATTGTCAGTTTATTCAGCCGCATTCGGCCATTTTGTAATCCACAGAGATATCATAATACAAACTTTGCAGTCCTTTGTCACATTTATTATTTGTATGATCATTTATATGCTGTAAACCTTTGATCCTACACACACATTAGCAGTGTTTCCTAGACTAGCCAGGTCAGGGACATTACACATGTTGTATGCTTCCCCCTCATTGTCATATTTAGCATCATCATTCATGGCTAAAACTATCAGATACAAATGGTCTATGGGATTTGATAGAAGAATTTGAGCGCCCCTAAGACAATGGGATATCCAGTTGGGACTTAAAGGGGATGGAATTGATCAGGTTCGATGAGAAGTCACCAAGGATTTCAAAGTTTTTTTTGGAAGTACTTGATTTAATTGGTTCCGACGAAGGTGGTTTTTTTCCATATCTATGCTTGTCTGCTACCTTGACAAAAACCTCCTCATATTTTGTGATTTATGATTTTGAAGGCTTAGGAGGGTTTTTCAGAGGACAATAAAAAAAAATGTCCATGACCGTGACATCGACAATAACAAAAAGGAATGTATTCATAATCTAGAGTCTGAATTTGGTCTGGATCTTGGTAGTTGAGGTAGATGGACTTTGGATTAGGTATTGAAACATTCATGTAAATGAAAATGTAGGCATAAGTGGTATATTTACCTTGCTTGGTGGCCTTGACAATATTTACAAAGGTACCTAAAGTATTTCCAATTCCTACATGAATTTCCTCATCCCAATATTCATGTGGAAGAGAGTATAAGCGAACCTAGACTAGGGCATAGTAGAAGTATTCCTTATATGGGTTAAATTTCTACGTCCAATGACGAAGGTGAATGCCTACTGAATGGAAGAAATAAGGCCCATTCTCAAAAATCCTTTCTTTGTCCTCTTGATGATGAAAGATCGCGGTGAAAAAATCTTCAGATCCAAGCTTAAATTTGATATGACCTTTGGGTTTCCACTAAGCATTGATCTAGGAAACCATATCTTGTTCAGAGGAAGAAATCCCCAGAAACTTTCCTACGATGGCGTGATCCTTCATAAATTGAACAAAACTGCCTATGTGTTCAGAACATATCTCATATTTGGGAATCTCCTCCTCTTTTGGAAAGCATTGGCATGGCTTTCATTTGTTGGGATCATTGCTAGATTGCAATAGATTTGTCATTGGTATGTCACTGGCTTTGCTTGCAACCACCTCGTGATTGGAAAGGGAGGGGTTGTTAGGGGCACTATTCGAATAAACATGGGGTCTAGAATTGTCGGCACCACTGTGGCCAAGGATTGAATTGTAAGAAGGGGGGTTGGCCCCCCTTCCAGGCCCTGTCATGGGGTGTCACCGGGAACAAAGAAGCGTTGAAATCCTAAAACCCTAGGGAGGAATTGGTGTATATCCAAAAAAAAATAATAAAAATATTTATTGATTAAGTTAATTAAATAAGAAATCATAATTAAAATAATTAAAATAATTTAATCATTACTAATAATAACATCACAACTTTGACACTGAAAAAAACAACTTTGGTGCACAAAGGACTCTAAATAGAGGTCATTATGACGCAAAAGAATTAATAATGTTACAAAATTGACTCTAATGAGACTCAATAGTGGTATAAAGTGACACTAATATGATGCAAAATGAGTAGTAATGATGCATTGTTGACTCTAATACGATGTTAATTTAGCTCAAAATGGCAAAAACATTTTGATTATCAATGCTATAATGACTCTAGTATGACACATATATGACACTATAATGACACCTAATTTGAAATAGAAATGCCCATATTGACATGCCTACATGTTAATATGATTTAAGAAACACACCTACGATGCAAAACTGATGCAGCAATGACTTCATGGGTGTTTTCTTCCGAAAAAAAATGATGTTGAATACACTAATATAATGCTAAATTTTTTTGCATCACTATTCTCGTTGCTAAGACGAGGCCTTGAAGAGTGTGTGTTGAATTAAATGACACAAATTTGATGTAAACCTTGGTGTCACTCATTGCATCATTTTTTGCATCACTGATACTTAAATTTTTTTAATATAAAAATGCACCAAGAGATGATGCTAATTATGATACTACAATGTCATATTGTAGTAGTGATTTTAAAGCAAGATATTAATCTTGTTTAAAATTGTTATTTTTTGTTTTCCATCACTGTCTCTATCATAACTCAAATCGTTGGTTGCATCATAATTAACACCATTAACCACACTTGTTATGATTTAAGGGTTTTTAATCCTATATTAACAATGCTATATTGTAGTATTGATTTTAAAGCAAGATGTTAATCTTGTTTAAAATTATTATTTGTTTTTTTATGCATGTGGAAAGCTTTGATGGCTCTGCGCGAGAGGATCTCAACGCGGCTAGGGTCTAAACCCTAGCCGTCCGCACTGGTTATCGTTTGCAGGGGCGAGGAATCCGCGGGGAGCAACCGACCAGGGTACCTTTAGTTTGCAGGGGCGAGGCATTGCGACGGGAGCAGATCAAGAGCACACAGAGACGCGATTTCCTGAGTGGCCCGAGTGCGCCAGCGACCTTGCACGCGTTTTCGCGGCGACTTGGTGCCAAGAAGAGTGGCCATGGCCTCAGATTCGAATGCCAAGAAGGGAAACGACCGGTTGGAAGCTTTCAAGGAGCTAGTTCGCTCGGCAAGACCCAAAACCGAGCCTCCGTCCTCGTCTAAGTTTGTTAAAAAGATGGAGGAGATCCCTTCGCTGGAGCTACCTCCAGAGGAGCCTTGCAATCTAGCCCTCCTATTTGCAGAAACGGCCCTCATCGGAAAGTTTACGGGRTTATGGCCTAGCCCCAAATCGGTGGAGGCATGGATGGATGATCGATGGAAGTCGCTGATACAAGGAAAAGTTTCTTTGTTCGCAGTAGGCAGGGGTTTTTTTGTCTTTGGTTTCGCGAGCAAAGAGGATCGTGATCTAGTTTTCAGATCTGGACCCTATTTCATGGGGTCGAGAGGACTATTCTTAGC
>JZKD02S1932960.1:1981507-1993732 GCA_000966675.3 Picea glauca
CGCACAGAAACTCTAGCCACCTACTTTTTCTAGTGTTTAAAGTCGGTTGATCAAACAAATATTTCAGACCATTGTGGTATGTTCTCAATTTGAATCTCCTTCCCATGAGGTAATGTCTCCATTTCCTCATAGCGTGGACGATTGCTGCCAGCTCCAATTCGTGAGTGGAATAATTCTTTTCATGCTCTTTCAGTTTCCTAGACTCATAACAGATTACAAATCCATCTTAGCTGAGAAATCCTCCCAACCCTTCCTTACACACATCTGTGCACACCATGAAATCCATATTTGGATCTACAATCCTCAATATTGGAGTGCTGGTTAACAACTTCTTAAATCGCTGGAAACTGTTCTCACACTCTCCAATCCACTGAAACTTTTTCTCCTTCCTTTGCAAGGAAGTGATAGGATGAACTATCTTTGAGAACCCTACTATAAACCTTCTGTAGTACCCCACTAGACCCATAAAGGATCTGACTTCCGCCACATTCCTTGGTGCTAACCATTCTCGGATGGCCTCAACCTTCTCATGATCCACAACGATCCCTTCTTCTGAAATAATGTGCCCCAAATAGTGGATCTACCTTTTGTAAAATGAGCATTTTCTCAATTTGGCATACAATTGCTGTCCTCTCAACACTTGTAGCACCAGTCGTAGGTGTTGTTCATGCTCTTTATCTGACTTGGAATACACCAAGATGTCATCCAGGAAGACTATGACAAACTTGTCTAAATAGTCCCTGAATACACCATTCATCAAGCACATAAAAACAACAGGTGTGTTTGACAGTCCAAATGGCACCACCGTGAACTCGTAATGATCGTACCTTGTTCTAAAGGTAGTCTTTCTGATGTCCTCATCCTTTATTCTTACCTGGTGATATCCTGATCTGAGATCTATCTTCGAAAATATTTTTGCACCCTTCAACTGATCGAAAAGATCATTGATCCTCGGCAGAGGATACTTGTTCTTGACAGTTACCTTGTTCAACAGTCGGAAACCAATGCACAACCTCAACATCCCATCCTTCTTCTTCATGAACATGACCGGGGAACCCCAAGGTGACACACTGGGGTGAATTTACCCCTTCTTTAGAAGCTCTTCAAGATGCAATTGCAACTCTTTCAGCTCTGGCATACTCATTCTATAAGGAGCTTTCGACACTGGAGTTTCTCCAGGCATCAAATTTATAGAAAAATCGATGTCTCTCTTCGGAGGTAGTCCAGGTACCTCCTGAAATACGTCTTTGAACTCTGTGAGTACCTCATGGTCTCCAATCCTTGAGACTTCATCTCTGGATGCTTCCTCCACATGGGCTACAAATAATTGACAACCTTTTCTGTAGGACTTCTTCAGCTGCATGGCTGAGATTTCTCTAACATCCACAGCTCTAATAATCCCTTAGACTGTTTTCTGATTCCCCTCCTCATCCAGGCATGTAAACCTCTTGTTACGAAAATCCAGGAGGGCATGGTGTTGGTCCAACCAGTCCATTCCAATTAAACAGTCATAAGAGCCTAAAGGCAGAATATTCAATTCAACCTTCGTGCCCAGTCCTTTCATGTCCACAGGATAGGACTTCACCAACTCAATGATTTTCCTCTTGGTTCCTATAGCCAACTGCACTAACCAAGACTTTTCATGTTTACTTCTTGATAAATGCAAACTTTCCACCACCCTAGGATCTGCATAACTATGGCTAGCCCCTGAATCGATTAAAATAATAAATGGTCAGTTGTTAATCATACCTTCCACTTCGATCATGTGCGATTGAAATTATGCTTGCTTGTTGTCTAGGGTTGCGTAGATCCTTGGCATTCTGCTGCCCATATCCTCCACTGTTTCATCTTGGTGAACATTGTGGACGGTTCTCGCTTTATCTTTTCTGTGGGGGCAGTCTCGGTACCTATGGTTTCCTTTACAACCCCAACAATCCATAGGTGGCGGTCTGGGCATTTGTTCACCCACTTCAGCCTTCCTGGGCTCTCTAAAGGATGGCTGTCCTTGAGGACTGTTTCTGAAAAAGGGAGGCTTGTTTCCCTTCAGCCTCTGCTCTTTCCTCTTCTAATCATCCCAAGCCTTCCGAAAAGTAGGCCTTTCTCTTTGTTGTTCATACAAGCATTTTTCCCTTCTTATTGTTTCTTCCATAGTCTTGGGATCATCATACTAGATCTTGTCACTAATGGAAGGTGGTAGTCCACTCAGATATCTCTGAATCTTGACAGCCTCATCTTTGATGAATGGAACATACTTCAGTAGTTCCCAAAACCTTCATTTGTATTCATCAATGGTCATGCTGCCTATCTTGAGTTCGAATAACTCCTTCATCTTTCTGTCATAGTATCTTTTAGTCAGATATTTCTTCTCAAAATACCCCTTGAACTCCTTCCAAGTGGCATATTTCTCTCTGATGTGTTGCACCTGCACAAACTGATCCCACCACATGGATGCTTTTCCTTTCAATTGATACATCACAATTCTTCCTTCTGCACGAGTGGAATAATTCTGTAGTTGGAAATATTTCCTCATGCCAAGCAACCAAGTTTTGACATCTTCCTCCTTCTTATGTTCTCCATCGAACGTTGGAGGCTTGATCTTGTTCATCTCTCCCTTCAATTCATCCACTCCAGATCTTCGGTGTTTTCTGGTAGGGGACGGGCTTGAACTACTATGTGCCTCCCTACTAGAATGCTTTGGGGAGTGATGATGATGTCTGCTACCACTCCTCGATCTTCTTCTCTTCTCAGGGGTTCTGACACTTCTTGATCTTTTTTCCTCTCAGGGGTCCTGCGACTCTCTGTCTTGCTTGAATCACTCCCCTTCTCCAATTTCCTTTCTATTCTTTCCAGGCTCTTCAACATTTTTAAGTTGAATTCATTCTGTTGATCCCTGACCCTCATGAGATTTCGGTTATCATCTCGGCGGGCCTGGGCATCTTTCTGCAATCTTTCAATGAGTTTCATCATATGTCCTTCCTTATCCATCTCTTTTTTGTGCCCATTATAGTTTGATCCTTCGATTCCCAAGTTGACATCCCTTCCTACCCTTTTGTTGTCTGTTTCAGAGGCAATATGTACCTCTTCCATTTGTATACTCGGCTATCCTGACACTCGTTGAACTCTGCACACACAATGTGTAGTCAACCGGGGTTTTTCAGGCCTTATCCCTTAAAAAAAACCACAACATTCATTAACCAATATGAATAAGAAAACGTTTCAAATTCACTAAGTTTTCTGAGCCCTGCTTGTCTCTGCAAATTTTTGGGACTTCGAGACTTCAGTTTTCTGGGTTTTTGTCCCCAGAGGTTCTCGCACTCGCTTCCCTCTTCAAATCCTGACTCCCGAACTTCCAACCTCTCTTCCCCTGGGCTCACAACACAACTTCCGCCAACCCTGGTAGGGATTTCAGGACTTGACACTTCGGGTTTTCAGGTCTTCGGTACCCAGGAGTTCACGATGCAGTGACTCCCAACCCCATGTCACTCCAACTCCCGAATTCTGAAATTTTGATTTACTTTACTCTCCGGGCCCACACCCCAGCTATCTCCCTTAACCATGGTGGCGCGTGGTACATTTAGGAGGGTCCACTTCACCTTTGGTGATGTCATCGGGCCCCACCATTCTCGCTTGTCTTCTTGACTCACTGACACGTGGTACACACCCATGTGTCCACGTCCATTCCAAGGAAATCCAATGATTAGACTTCTCTCAGATCTACGACGCAGATCTTTTCAACATTTTGAGGTTTCGGGCATTGGGAGTTCGTGCATCCACACATCTCGAACTTTCGTTTGCCGAAATTCTGAAATTACTGTCTACCCTTCCACTTGATCCAATGGTCAAGTTCCTCTCTTACGATCTATGGTGTAGATCATTTTGGAATATCGGATTTCGCTATTTCACGACTTGCAAAAACAAGGTTCTTCCCCTTTGGTTTCCCGGGTGCCGAAATGCCATCCGACAGCCATGTGTCCCCCCGATGGATGGTCCTGACGAATTCAGGATTTCATGTATCGTGATTTCCATGTTCCTGTGAAACTCCAAAGGGTTTTTAAACCTTGCGCATGTTTTCAAGATCTGATGGTCACGAGGGTTCTCCTTTTCCCCGAACAGATCCCACGGCTCCAAAAATTTTGGTGTGGAGTCCTCTCTCCCTATGGCTAGATGCCACCCTGGTTGCGATTTCATAACACCACTACACCTCCTGAGCTTGGTAACACGATCAAGTAACTCCTTGACACTCAGGAGCATTCAAAGGTCCGAAATTGGTCCTCTTGACACAATTTCTCCTCAAACCCTCCGTCCAAATACCACTCAACTAGCCCATCTAGGCTCAGTGTCGAAACCTTGGCACTAATACCAAACTGTAACGCCCTTATTCCGGGTCAGGCAGGCGCTACTTCGCGGAATAACAATCTCCTACTTAATTCTTTATATAAGACATCCATTTAAGCAAATGAAACACATTTAAACTCAGAGTAACCATAAGAATTACTGTTATTATAAATAATCAATGGATTTAACATTAATTCGTATGCACAACAGAATACATGACAAATATAAATACATAGACATGTAGAAACGTAATTAAAACATCATATGGTACTTATCTTTGAAACGGTGGTAATTCCACCAACCAGGTGTAGGCCTTCCACAAACCTCCCATCCTTAGACCACACTGCTCATCAAGCTCAGTAGTGGGTCACCCCTGAGCTAGGACTAAGCTCCACCCCCAAGGCAAGGAATCCTAGGCTAGGTTGAGGTTACAGGGTAAACACACAGTCACAAGGAAGGAATTCTCTTCCAGGAACCACTCATACTCACTGCTCACAGAGTCTCCTTCCCCACATGCCTGCTCCACCCCAAGAGTATACACCTTCTCTATCACCTAGACAGTCCTTCGGTTGCTAACCTTCCTTGCCTTGGGTTTCAGCAACAGACCAGATCGGAAGTCTCCGAGCTCTGTGGTAGCTACAAGGTTCCTTCCAGGAGTTCTCTCCTTCCTCTGTGCACTCTCTCACCTGGAGATAGTCGCTCACATGCCCAACAACCTGTTCTTCCAACTTCGACCACCTCTCTCACCTAGAGAGAGTGTTGTACAAACTAGCCAACAAGCCACACAGGATCAAACACTACACATCCACCACAATCAATGAGAATCCAAACACGAACACCCTAGGGAAGCTACAGACAGGTGCAACAACATAACCAGGCTTAGCATGGACGAGACACTTCTATTTCCTCAATATGGCAACACGGGATAGACTCACACTCTGGATTCTCAGGGATGTGTGACGATTTGTCCACGCAGGGGTCGTTTCAGACTCCATTGTTTAGAATAGAGAAGGGGTGTACCGGCTTTCCAGAAGAAACACAGACTTTTTCCCAAAATCAACACAGGATTCTGGTTCAGGGGATGTATGGTTCAAAAGATGCATGAGGTCTCTTACAGAGGTCGGACCGGTTCAGGCTCAGACGGTTGGGTAGAATGGAGGAGGACCCCCCCAGCATGGCTCATCTCAACCATTTTATTTGCATGGGCTTGGGTTGACACTTGTCACCCGTGAAGCTGCATGCTTTCATCAACGTGCGTTCCTCCCACCCTTTGGAAGTCACATGTCATTCCAAAAGAACTTAGGATAAAAACATATTATTTGCATGTCTTTTTGGAATAATATTAAAATATTATTCCCAAGACTTAAGCCCTTAGGCTCCACACTTAGCCCCGTTTTCCCACCTTCCAACCCCTAATCCCTTGCCCACTTTGTGATCGCTTATTTCCCCATCACTCATCCATTGTGTCGGCCTGCACATGGTGGTGTTTATATTTTTATTAATGTTCTGCATAGATAAATGTACAAAATTAGGCTCTTGGCCTTCAACACTCAGGCTCTCCGACATAACAATCGCATAAGCCCACCAACTTATATAAAATTGGCTCACCAGCCTATAAAACATTTTTACAACTCATTTCGTAAACAAGATTTACAACTAGGCTCAGCCTTGGGTACATTACACCTTACCTCCTTCGCCCGAAACTCTATACAAGTTTAAATAATTAAACTGCACCATGGTTATTAAGTACCACCGCAGGCGGGTTGGTAGCCCGGCTTGCCCAAAGCACTTCCCCCATGCCGAAGGTCTCAAGTTTGATTATGGGGAAGTCCAATATACCTTTTACAGCAACCAACAAATTACGGGGTGCCACGTGGCAGCCCATGACTGGGTCATGTGGCACCGTTTAACTCGCCCACCAAGATGACACTTGTCAAGCACTGATTGGACCACGTCTGCCACACCTACCCAGTCAAAAACCAATCCTCTGCCACGTCACTATATGTTCAAACCATGTGTCACCTCCAGATGATTCCATGTCAACATGATGATGTCAACATGTCGTCATGCTGAGTGTTGACTTTTTGCCTGTTTGGGAATTCAATCAGAGAGCAATAACTTTCGCATACGGTGTCCATTTGAGGAAGTAAATATATGGCCGAAATAAGTGCGACGAGACAGACACAATGGAATTGGTTCCATCTAATTCCGAGAACTTTCATTTTTGAGCATTTTTCGGACTTGAGGATCCTCTTGGATCAATCCTCCCCACTTGGAAGATTTTGGACCACTAAAAGTCTGTTATCGGTTGGTAAATAAGTGAGGATATTTTTCCCTCACTTTTCCAGTCTCCATCCACTTGGTCTGACTTGGATTTGTGCCCTTCAATCCCACTCGAAGATACTCCACATCGCCCCTGCGAGAAGTACAAACTCTTTTGTCCAAAATGGTTTGTTCCTGCAACTCATTCATATACTCAGGAGAAAAATATTCTATGGAAAGAATCCGAACATTCTCTCCTTGATCCTCGATCATAGGAGGCTCATACAGTCTCAAGTTTTCCACATTCACAACTGAATAAATTTTCATATATGGAGGCAATTCTAACCGAAAATCATTAGTACCAATCTTGTCTAAAATTTTGAAAGGACCTTAAGGAATTGGTTTTAGCTTTTTACCTTCTCCTTGCATTCTTTCCTTGCTGATGTATAACCAGACTTGATCTCCTGCTTTGAACTGATGATCAACTCGATGCATGTCATGTCTCGCCTTGTACTTGGCTTGGCTTTTCTCCAACTGTTCCTATACTGCCTGATGAATCAACTGGATCCGTTCAATGAAATTTGTAGCCCTGTCCACATCACTGTGTCTGTGTGCTGCAATGTCTTTCCCAAAGACAAAATCCAAAGGACATTTTGGCAAGTATCCCAAACATGTTTCAAATGGATATCTCTGAGTAGAAGAATGTTCGGCTCGATTATACGCATGTTGTACATAACACAAATGTTCATCACAAAGCTTAGGATGTTTGTTGCAATATGCCCGAAGTAGATGCACTACTATTATGTTCACCACCTTTGTCTGCCCATCTGTCCGTGGATGAAATTTTGTGCTCTTCTTTAGTCTGGTGTCCATAAGTTCCCACAAGATTGACCAAAATTTCCCCATGAACCTGGAGTCTCGATCAGATACAATAGAAGTAGCTAACCCAAAATGAACCCATACATTTTCAAAGAACGTTTGTGTTGTTTGTTCAGTTGTGACTTTCTTTTTACAAGGAATTAGAACACACATCTTGCTGAACCTATCCACAACTACATACACGTAACATGACCTTTCCTAGACATAGGCAATCCACCCACCAAATCCATAGATACACTTTCCCATGGTCTAGAAGGAATAGGAAGTGGAGTGTACAATCCTAGCTTTCTGTTACTTAGTTTTCTTATTGCACACATAGTACATCCTTTTACATACTTGGACATATTTTCATGCATTCGAGGCCAATAACAAAACCTTTGTAATTGAGCAATTGTTTTGTCTACACCAAAATTTCCTTCTATAAGAGAAGTATGTGCCTCCCTGATTACATGGACTCTTTCACTTTCTGGAATACATAACTTGCCCAAATGATGCAAAAGTTTGTCTTTAATATGATAATTTAATTCTTCTGCTCTTTTACCATGACTTAAAGTTGCATAGACTTCCTTAAAATCTTTGTCCTCAACATATTGTTCAATATAAATTTCATGAGTAATTGAATTGTGCTTAAGTATTGTAGCAATTGTACTAGGAGGTCTTGATAAAATATCAACAACTTTATTATGAATGCCCTTTTTATATCTGATGACCAAATGAAATTGTTGTAAAAACCCCATCCATCTAAAATGCCTTGATTGTTGTAGCTTAGTTTGTGATTGTAGATACTGTAATGGTTGGTGATCAGTATGTATTATTGTTTCTTTGCCCATTAAGTAACGTTTCCACTTTTTAACACTTTGTACTAAAGCATACAATTCTTTATCATAGGTTGGATAGTTAATTACTGTTGTAGTGAAGGTCTTAGAATGATAGCATATGGGCTTTTTGTGCTGCATCAACACTACCCCCACGACATAGGCACTTGCATCAGTTTCAATTTCAAAAGACTGTTGGAGATTTAGAAATACTAGAACAAGAGCTGTACTAATCTTCACTTTCAAAGTATCGAAAGCCTTTTGTTGTCTTCCTCCCCACTGGAATCCCCTTTTCACACTTGTCAATGCATGTAAAGGAGCTGCAATTAGAGAGAAGTTTGCAATAAACTTCCTCCAATACTGTGCTGTCCCCATGAAGCCTCTTACTTTAGTTACATTTGTAGGGTTTGGCCAATTTACAATGACCTCAACTTTATAGGGATCAATCTTAAGCTCTCCACCCCCTACAATGTAACCCAAATATACAAGAGATGTTTTGCCAAATTCACATTTTGACAACTTTACAAAAAGTTTCTCTCTCTGCAACACTGAAAGTATCTGCCTAATATGCTGGACATGCTCTTCCCTGGTCCTACTGAAAATAAGAATATCATCTAAGTAGACTATTACAAAATCATCAATGAATGGCCTAAATACATTGTTCATAACCCGCATAAAAGTAGCAGGTGCATTAGTAAGCCCAAATGGCATCACTAACCATTCAAACAATCCCTGTTTTGTTTTAAAATAAATTTTCCATATATCCTGTTCAACAACTTTGATTTGATGGTAACTACTTCTTGAGTCTAACTTAGTAAAATAAACCGCATGTTTTAATTGATCTAATAAATCATCAATGTGAGGAAGAGGGTAACGGTTTTTTACCGTGATCTTGTTTAAGGCTCGGAAGTCCACGCACATGCGCCATGTGCCATATTTATTTATCACCAGAATGATAGGTGACCCACATGGAGAAGCACTTGGTTTGATGACCCCTTGTTCAATCAACTCTTGTACCTATTTCTTTATCTCTGCATTTTCCAAAACTGATAAACTGTACATTTCAATGTTAGGAAGAGGAACATCCTTCTGCAACTGTATCTCATGTTCAACTTGTCTTTTTGGAGGTAATCCTTTTGGGACTTGAAATATACCATCATAGTCAGAAACAACTCTAACTAAGTCATCTTTCAACTTTGTACCACAATATTTGAAAGTATCAATTATGACAGTTTCCTTTGCTTTTACAACCATTAATAAATATCTTTTACTGACATTTACAATTCTCTTCATTTGCCCCGAGTTGATTAGTGATCAATTCAATTTCTTCTGATGAGCCCTTACAACATATTCTTTTCCACATTTAGTTAATTGATACTTATTGTCTTCATGATAGAATATTGTCTTTCTATCATACAGATATAGACTCCCAAGTACAATACCACATATATCTAGTGGAACCACATCTAACTCAACCTCATCTATACATTGTGAATTGATAGCAAACTTTAGGATACATTGTCTATTCACTTGCAACTGATTATCATTATGAATTCATCCTAAAGGATATTGTTTCTTATGAGGTTTAGTGATTAATCTCAACTTTTTAACAATTGTCTCTGATATAAAATTTACTTGTGAGCCATTGTCAAACAAAGTATCAATTTTTGTTTGTTTGGAAATTACTCTTATGTGAAAAAGTTCTGTTCGTTTGATCTCATCAACTTCATTATCAACTTTTAAAGACTCAACTGAAGAACTTGTACTAGCTTCATAATTTTTGCCTTTGATTCTCGTGATTGTGACCTTTGTCTCATCTCCCGAATCAGACCCCAAATTTGTTTGAACTGTTGCAGTAGTCTTTGGCTTCCCTTTATTTCCGAACTTTGCTAGTTTCAATTCTGGGTGAAGGATCCAACAATGATCCTCACTATGGCCTTCTTTCTTACAATGAGTGCATGCAGGTTTTTCCTTCTTCACTGTATTAGTTTTCTTCCCTTTGAACTTCTCTTTACCCTTACCTTTGAATTTTCCTTGAGTAGGTTTAAATGGTTTTACAAAATCAACATTTACATTCTTTCCTCTAGATTCAAGATGACTCACTTGCACACATACCTCATCTAAGCTAGTTGGATTAAACATAATAATTGTATGTCATAAATAGCTATGAAAACCACCTATATAATTAAGAAATGTCTCTTGAGTATCCAATGGTATTCCCAACAATAAATCTCTTTTTCGAAACTCCTGTGTATAACTTTGAACAACTTGTCCTTTTAACTTCCTAAAGTTATGTTGGATTACTGAGAGGGGGGGTGAATAAGTAATAGAGCAATAATAATCCTTTTTAACCATATAATCCAAGTGTTATATCAATGTATCATTAACATCCAATTACTGCAGAATAAAGAAGAAATGAACAAATGAAAAATCATACACATACACAGTACACCAGTGTTTTATGTGGAAACCCAAAGCGGGAGAAAACCACAAAATGATTTATCTTATATGTCTTGAAGAATTACATTCATTGGAAGCACCAAATTCCTTTGTTTTCCAGCTGCAACTGGAAGGAGGCTCCAACCCCCTAGTTTCTCAGGCTACAACCTGAGGGAAGTTCCAACTCCCCACTTATCTGGATACAACCAGAAGGAGGATACAACCCCCTATGTTCTTCAGCTACAACTGGAAGGTGGCTACAACCACCTATCCTTTCCCCGTCCAACCACCCTGAAGTAAAATTAGAATGATGGAACCACTGTCACACTATCACTGTGAGATATACTGCTGTAAACATGTACCAATAAACCTGAACCATGCATCAACCATGCATCAACCTGTACCTCAACCTGTAATCAAACTGTATCGTAAACAAGTGCATCAACCATGCACCAACCTGTACCAAACAATCTGTAACCAACATGTACCATAAACAAGTGCAACCAACCATGTACCAAGTATGTACCAATCATGTGTCAAGTACTCATCAAATATGATTCATCAATATGTACCAACATCATCAAATATACACCTCATGTATGTGCCAACTCATCAACTACTTGTCTCAAGCATATACCCAACTTGTACCTCAACCAAAATCCCTCATCAATTTCATCATCCAAATACGATTTGTAACTCTGTAATAGACCTGGTGTATATGATCACATACCTATAATGACTAAAGATATGAAACTGATACACAATGTTCTTTAGTGTGTTTTATGCAATTCCTCCAATTTTCACTACTTGGAACCTCTCAGGAAAGGAGTTATGGAAAAAATGGCACACCTTGCTGAATTCTGTCTTATTCTAGAGAGCGACCTTGTAGAGCGTGCCCCGCACTAAATATTTTTTAATTGTTCTAAATCTATTGAAAAACATACTACAGACTATACTCTAACCAAAACATTTTTTCTTACTGAATTTGGATCTGTTATGAATAAGTTATGACATTTTTACCCGAAACACCTGTTTTTGACTAGTTTCAGGACTAGCTACAAACCCTATTTTCCACGGAGTGTAACTCCAAAAATACAACGACCCATAAGATGAATTTTTTACCACAGGTACTTGGATATGTTTCCTAAATTTCATAACAATTTCATGGTTTGAATCATTCTAGAAAAAAAGTTATTGCGAAAATGGTGAGATGACCTGAAAAAAACATACCTTAGAAAACATCATCAAAAGAATTTATCCTTCCTTGAATTCCGGCCTTCTTTTCTTCACTTTCATTAGAAATTCAGATTATTTATCCTTTGGTTACCTCAGGCACCTATATGTATTCAATATGCTCAAGTGTGATTTAAATGAGAGAGCCTTTGACTACTTTGACCTTTTGGGGCTTCTAGATGACATATGAGGGTCCTCCAACTTCGTAAGGCCATAAATCTCAAACCGTGAGGAGTTATGTGATGTTACACATACCACCAGA
>JZKD02S1932960.1:2030390-2047860 GCA_000966675.3 Picea glauca
GAGAACATAGGGGGTTGTAGCCTCCTTCTGGTTGTAGCCAGAGAATTGGGGAGTTGGAGCTTCCATCAGGTTGTAGCCTGAGAAACTAGGGGGTTGGAGCCTCCTTCCAGTTGCATCTAGAAAAAAAAGGAAGTTGGTGCTTCTAATGAATGTAATTCTTCAAGACATATAAGAAAAAACATTCCGTGGTTTTCTCTCGATTTGGGTTTCCACGTAAAACACTGGTGAACTGTGTATGTGTGTGATTGTTTATTTCTTACTGCTCATTATTGGATAATAATTCTACATTGATATAGAATTTGAAGAAAAAGGATTATAATTACACTATTATTGATTCACCCCGCCTCTCAGTAATCCAAACCTAGAACCTTTTTGAGTTTCCCTTGCTGCATTATGGCACCTGTGAAGCAAATCCAACCAAATGACTCTGAGTTTTCTCTTTTTAAAACCCCGTAATTGCATGCCAGAGACACATTTTTGCAGGAGCATTTATGAGGAAACCGTTATGAATTAGCCAAAACCTTTTAAAACCCATTCTGAAAATGGATCCATTTACCTTAATCACGGGCAGATTCTTTAGAAACAATACCGTTTCAGAGATACAACTCATTCTTTGGAGGGAAAAATATCAGAATTTCTTTGTAGCTGAGGTAAGCGTTTTTGTTTGTTTTGCTCAGAGATCCAAGTTTGTTATTGGTTTTAGTGGGTTCCAAGTTATATATGCCCTTCCTATGTTTATGAGAATGTAGTATAATTTTCCTCTCCATCTCATTAAAAATTCCAACTCTTGCATGTCTAACCCTGCTGTCAAAAAACTGTGTGTTCATCCACAAAAAGACTATGCTATCATAGATCTACTCTTTGTTGTAGTTCGAAACCCAATGGGAGAAATCCATGGTCTGATTTCATGTCCATAAAATCATGGGAGGAAGTCTTAGATGTATTAAAGGATAAAAACCCTCCTATTAATGAGTATGATCAGGGTTTCATTACCAAATCAATAATTCGATTTTAATTTGGCAAAAAAGAGGATTAAGCAGGCTGGATAATACTTAACCAATTTCATTATTTTAAATTTGGATTTATTAGGTGTCTCTTTGGCATATTGTTGGAACAGTAAATGGTTTTTTTTGTTTTGATTGTGTTTTAAAAAATAAAAGATTTCATTTTCATTTTTTGTTATTTTTTTTACTATTTTAGACTAGCTACAAAAACCTGTAGCTTATCTTTTTCTAAAAATTAGTTTGAATTCAAGTCTTTTTTATATAAAATTTAGTAATTAGTTATCTAACTTGTTCCAACTTTCGTTTTTCAGGATGTGGTATATCGGATGTTGATTTTATGATATGGAACATGCCCAATCTAGATGATTAGTAGGTCCCCATAACTCTCACAAGATTCATAATCTCATTTTTTCATATTTTTGTAACCCATATAAAGACAAAATTGCAGAATGGCTGGAGGATTCATACAACAAGAATGTTCAAGGGAATGGTAAGATCATGCTTGCCTTGTTTTTAAATGATGATGATAAAGGTGAGTATGATATATTTTTTTCATTTTTTGATATACTACCATTCTTGTTAGTAATATTTAATTTTGTTTCTACTGTAGGATTGGAGTTACTCCGATGGCTACATTGGAAGCATGACTTCACGTAGTATTCTGATTTGTTTAGTAGTTAGAGTAGGTTTAGGAGTAGGTTTTCTTTTATCTTTATTTCTCACTATTTCTCTTTGTAATAATGCAGTCATGAACACAAGTGGGCGCACCAAGAGAGCCATAATATGATTGTTGTTGGGGAAGTCCGCTTGATCCTTTTCTCTCTACTTTTCTTTGAATATTTCTTTTCAAAGCTGCAATATTATTATGAAAATTTTAGATCGAAAGTAAAGAGATAAATAAATCTGAACTGTAAATTCAGCCTTGACCCAAGGTACCATGAGTAGGATTGCATTCACATCAGTGAGGATTATTATATTTTCTTTTAGTCTCTCAAGAGATATTTCGCGTGATGTTTTCAGATCCACCCTCTTGTAAATATTTTTAATTTTCTTTTTTCATTTTGGTTTTTTTCGTTTTTGGTTTGTTTCTAAAAAATTATGTCTGGGTTACCATTTAGTTCATGAAAGAAGACCAGAAATATCATCATAAAGCAACAATCGAGGTCATTTCAAAGCATTCTTGCTGTAAATTGCTAAAACTCAGACTAGCAAAAGAAACTTTATGTTCAAAATAGTCTTCCTGGTTTCACTTTATAATCATGAGAGGATACGATCATCATTAAAACTCTTGATGTTGTCCCTGTTTTTAAGAAAACAACTCAAGTATTCCTTCTTGTCCTCGAATTTTTTTTCTTATTAGAAAACTAAGTTTAGATCATGATGAAGGTCGTAGAATGAGAAATTAAGTTGGAAAATATAAATTTGTTCGAAGTCTGAAATTTTCAGCATCACCTCGCTCTCCAGGAGATCATAAAGTTTATGTCAAATTGGAAATAAATTCTAAAGAGATGAAAGCACTGTAAAGTGTGGGAAGTGTCTGTAAACCCACCGGGATACTGAACAAGTCTATTGGTAGCAGGTAAATGCATGCATGATGCCAAGGCAACTTTGCCGGGGTACTGAACAGGCCTGCTGGCAGTGAAGCAATGTCGGGTTCAAGAAACTTATCAGGTATACATTTTTGGTATTAATCGTAAAATGTCCTTCATCTTGAATTGATATTTCTTGGACAGGTTAGAGGTGTTAGAGTGGGTTAATTGACATCCCTACCGAGGCTATGGATGCCTGCTGGCAACAGTGGCCCTATCAACAGTATTGGAGTCATTTGCCTAAATGTCATCTCACTCATAATTAAAACGTGTCACCGGTTTGCATTTGGACAGAAACACATCTGACACTAGACTGTGTGATTTTGATTTTGATTGGGATGCTTGACCTACTGTCGATTGTTCTTTAATTTATCAGGGTAAAATCGTGAAGCTGGGTAACACTTTCGTGACAATTGGGTCTCAAAAATTTATAGCGACAATTTTTCGGCCGAAAAAATGTTGCTAGGATTTTTTTTGGCCGAAAATTTTTTCGGCCGAAAATTTGCACATCAAATTGAACGGTGCCCTTGAAATTCATGTACAATGTTTTTCGGATGAATTATTTTTTTTTGGTAAGAATATTTCAGCCGAAAATTTTATTTTAACGGATCTGTTAAAAACTAATTTTCGGCCGAAAGAATATTTCGGCTGAACACATGAAAATGGGACTGTTTGCAGGAAACTGCAAATTCTCTCTATCTTGCTTGATCTTTGGAGGTAGCAGACTCCTACAAATACTCAAAATTTGGTTTCATAACTGATACCAACATTTTAAAAATTGAATCTACTTTCATTGGATATAATTTGTTTTCATTTTCATTGTTTTTATCTAATTTTATTTAATTTTATAAAAAAAATCACTACATAATAGTTTTAGGTGAGATTATGATTCGGTGAAATGAAAAATCCATATCTCAAAAAACACATGGTGGAAAATTATGGAAAATTTATATTCATAATCCTTAAACTGTTCTTTTCAAAAGGGTATATTTAGATTTTACTTTTAAGTAAAAATTAAGATAGATACAAGGTGTAGAAAAACATGTGTTTAAAATCTGCAATGTCTTCAGCTTGGTCAACTTCAAAAAATTCTAGAAATTATAATATTCATCTGTTAGATTCAAAATTATAGTAATAATAAAATAGAGTCTCTGTAGATTGTTTTAGTATATTTTCTTTCTTAAAAACATAAGTCTAATAATAGATACATTGTTGTAGAAAAAAGTTACTCATCATCATTCATTTCATGTTTAAGAAACATATTGTTAAACAATTGTCAAATTGACATATGAAATCGTGATAATGTTTTTTTGAAAAATAGTCATTGGAAATCTAACAAAATTCTTCACAAGTTTTGTTTTTACTATAAATTGAAATTCTAAATAAAAAAAATACTTTTGTATGACGGAAGTTGAAGAACTTGTGAAAATACAGTTTTTTTTTCTCATAAAACTAGAAAAAGTGTAACCCATCTTCATGATTTTACCCATCAATCATTCTGATTTGTCCTAACGTGAACTCTCTGGTGATGCAGCGATAACTTCTTCTCCCAGTAATTCACCATTGTTGACAACCCCACATGATTTCATTATTTGGGGCTGCCAACAATGGCGACTTCAGATCCACCCTCTTGTAAATATTTTTAATTTTCTTTTTCATTTTGTTTTTTTTTTTGTTTTTGGTTTGTTTCTAAAAAATTATGTCTAGGTCACCATTTAGTTCATGAAAGGAGACCAGAAATCTCATCATAAAGCAACAGTCGAGGTCAGTTCAAAGAATTAATGTTGTAAATTGCTAAAACTCAGACTAGCAAAAGAAACTTTCTGTTCAAAATAGTCTTCTTGGTTTCTCTTTATAATCATGAGAGGATACGATCATCATTAAAACTCTTGACACTGTCCCTGTTTTTAAGAAAACAACTCAAGTATGCCTTCCTATCCTCGAAATTTTTTTCTTATCAGAAAACTAAGTTCAGATCATGATGAAGGTCGTAGAACGAGAAATTAAGTTGGAAAATATAAATTTGTTCGAAGTCTGAAATTTTCAGCATCACCTCGCTCTCCTAGAGATCATAAAGTTTATGTCAAATTGTAAATAACTTCTAGAGAGATGAAAGCACTGTAAAGTGTGGGAAGTGTCTATAAACCCACTGGGATACTGAACAGGTTTGCTGGTAGTGGGTAAATGCATGCATGATTCCAAGGCAACTTCGCCGAGGTACTAAATAGGCCTGTTGGTAGCGAAGCAATGTCGGGTTCAAGAAACTTATTAGGTATAAATTTTTGGTATTAATCATAAAATGTACTTCATCTTGAATTGATATTTCTTGGATAGGTGAGAGGTGTTAGAGTGGGTTAATTGACATACCTACCGAGGCTATGGAAGGCTATGGACACCTGCTGGCAGCGGTGGCCCTGCCAACAGTATTGGACTCATTTGCCTAAACATCATCTCACTCGTAATTAAAACGTGTCACCGGTTTGCATTTGGATAGAAACACATCTGACACTAGACTGTTTGATTTTGATTTTGATCGAGATGCTTCACCTAATGTCGATTGTTCTTTAATTTATCAATCATTCTGATTTTTGCTAACGTGAACTCTCTGGTGATGCAGAGAAAACTGCTTCTCCCAGTAAGTCGCCATTGTTGGCAGCCCCACATGATTTCATTATTTGAACAAGAAACTACATTTTATGTGGCTGCCTACACCTCATACTCTAAAAATTACTATTTGGGGGTCATTTTTGGATTATAAAAGATGTTTGATTATTCTTTTTATTTTTCATTTTCATGTTTGATTCATGACCGAAAGCATGGATCAAGCTTGATTTTGTATTATATCCATATTCAAAACATGTTTTTAAAGGTTCATTGTGACTTACACCTACTTCATATTTCATACTTAAATGGTCTTCCATTGGAGTTTATCGAATGTCGATATAGTACCCATGCTAATTTTCTTTTGGAATGTAAGCTTATTTGTTTGAATTTTCTGTAAATCAACTATAATACCAAACATAGAATCACATTTGAATTGTAAAAACATATCCATTCCAACCCTTTTCAAATCGACTATATCCATTACATGATGTGGGGATTAAATGCACCAAAATCATATCCTGTACTTTGTTTTGGCTGACAGAATGAATTGACAAGCCTCTCATTTAGAGTTAAGGGTTTGTGTAGTGTGATGTACTCAGAGCTTTCATTACCAGGAGTGTTCAAACCCCATAACCGAGACCTTCTTGTGTATGCTATGATCGCACAGGTTTTCTACTTATTTTGTTTTCATGGTATTTTCTCAAACTTATCCATGTTACTCCTACCATCCAAACCTAGAACCATTTTGAGTCACCCCTGCTGCATTATGGCACCTTTGAAGCAAATCCAACCAAATGACTCTGATTTTTCTATTTTTAAATCCCCGTAATTACATGCTAGAGACACATTTTTGCGGGAGCAATTTTGAGAAAACCGTTACGAATTAGGCAAAACCCTTTAAAACCCGTTCTATAAATGGGGTCATTTACCTTCATCGTGGGCATACTCTTCAGAAACGATACAGTTTCAGAGATACAACTTGTTCTTTGGAGGGAAAAATCTCAAAATTTCTTTGCAGCTGAGGTATGCGTTTTTGTTTGTTTTGCTCAGAGATCCAAGCTTGTTATTGGTTTTGCTAGGTTCCAAGTTATATATGCGCTTCCTATGTTTATGAGAATGTAGTAGAATTTTCCTCTCCATCTCAATAAAAATTCCAACTCTTGCATGTCTAACCCTGTTGTTGAAGAACTGTGTGTTCATCCACAAAAAGACTATGCTATCACAGATCTACTCTCTGTTGTAGTTCGAAACCCATTGGGAGAAATCCACGGTCTGATTTCATGTTCAAAAAATCATGGGAGGAATTCTTAGATGTATTAAAGGATAAAAACCCTCCTATTAATGAGTATGATCAGTGTTTCATTACCAAATCAATAATTCTTTTTTAATTTGGCAAACAAGAGGATTAACCAGGCTGGATAATACTCAACCAATTTCATTATTTTAAATTAGGATTTATTAGGTGTCTCTTTGGTAGATTGCTGGAATAGCAAATGTTTTTTTTTTGTTTTGATTATGTTTTAAAAAATAAAAGATTTAATTTTCATTTTTTGTTATTTTTTTTACTATTTTAGACTAGCTACAAAAACATGTAGCTAGCTACAGAAACCTGTAGCTTATCTTTTTCTAAAAATTAGTTTGAAGTCAAGTCATTTTTATATAAAATTTAGTAATTAGTTATCTAACTTGTTCCTACTTTCGTTTTTCAGGATGTGGTATATCAGATTCTGATTTTATGAGATGGAACATGCCCAATCTAGAAGATTAGTATCTCCTTTTGTTTATTTTGTAAATAGGAAAAAACTTTTATAAATTTTTGAAGATACAATTTGATGATGAGTAGTTGTAGGCCCTTCATAATTGCAACGTTTTGATCTTATGGATCTAATCTTATCCTGAGAGATAGGAAGATCAAATTTCCCAAAAACTCTTTAAAAACCATGCATTTTGTAAATGAAAGGCATATTGGCCTAGAGCAGAAGATGGATGAATGATTCTAAGACTTAATGAAACAACATATAACATTTTGGCTTTAGCCTTTTGTGAATGGTGTTTTCATTCATGTTTAGTCAATCCTGGTATATTAATAGGTCTGGTAGCTTTAGAATCAATGAACTATTATGTTTGGGATACTCATGTTATAAATATCGTCCATAATTTGTTGCTCTAGATATTAACATTGTGATCATCTCTTCAATTTGAATGACATGATTTCTCTTTGATTTTTAGTTGAATATTGAAATGCAATATGTTACTCTCAGATTTATCCTACTATAATCACTTGCTATCATAAGATCACAAGATTTATTTGTATTACCTATTCTGTTATTAAATTTCAGTTACCAGTACAAGTTATGAATTTATTCAGAACATTTGCACTATAAGTCTATTGCAGATTTATCTCGTAGGCATGGTAGCTGGATGCTTTTTGTTCACATAGAATCCCAAATACATTTCACAAAGTAACACCAGGTTAGCTCTTTCAGTTTCTAATTTCTGTCAATTATGCATTAGTGAAACAAGAAAGTTTATATTAGCTTTTGACCATCTATACATCTGTGTTTCATAGTCTAGTTAATTCATCATTTATTAGATTTATAAAGTGAAAACCAAAAAATATTCGAATGTGATTTCTTTATCTACTTCTCGAGAGCAAACTATTTTTATATTGATTTCGTAAGTTTCGATTAAAACTTGCAATTTGTAAATGATGTATATAAGTGAGATTTGTATATTTTCTTTTTAAATACACCTACAATAGTTATATTAGAGTATATGTACATATATAATATAGTGTTTAGCAATTAGTTAGTTATTTCTTTCTTTTGTTTGTTTTCTTTTTAGGATTTTAGATTGGCTAACAGAGCCATTAAACTCGTCAGAACGAGTTACACTAAACGGCTTGGGTTACTTAGACAACCCTGGACTGGATTCGTTCTTCCAGTTGACAGATGGTCAATTTCTCCCGTCAACAAATACTACAAGTGGTATCAGAGCACTTTCCTCGGCATAAAATTGTGGGTTAATTTTTTTCAGGGTAGAGATGTATTCCGACGTCTTAAAGCTACATAGATCTGTCATTATGTGCATAAACCCACAGTTGGGGAGTCATACACGCATGAAATACATGAGGTACTTAAGCGCACATTTTTTGGCCACCCTTGTAACCCCTGTTGGTACCCCTTCGAGTGGTAGCACATCAGACAACACCTGCATACAGATCGACCTAGATTTCCTGAAGCCTTCCATAGATAAACCGATTAGCCACTTGACTACTATAGTTCCATCGAGAACAAAACTCGGGAAGATACTCTCTAGTACCTGGGTATTCGGGTAGTACGGATAAGGGCATAGTCTAGCCTCCTTAGTTGGTGCCCTGAGAGATTGGTCCGAGTACTACTGTTGGACCCCACACGTATATCAGAGAGCTATAGCACAGGGAAAACCCTTTTCTGTAGAAACCCTGAATATGCTACCCTTGGGGACATAAACAAAAATAGAACAGACAAGATCTATTGCCGCACAACTGTGCCTTCTACATTCTGGTTGCGAAATTACTACACATTTCTTCCTGTTAAGCATTTGGGCATTTCGTCACTACGGTATTCTTTAGGCTGGAGTATAACTTATTTGGGACCTATTCCATTAGATTCCCCTTTTCTCCCTAATCGCAGTGATACCCTTAATTTACCCCTTCCTAATTTCCCTATTTTTCCGCCTATTCCATTATATTTCCCTTCTTGCACTGATTGTTATGGTACCTATCACTTATAAGTCCTTTGTTTTGGTCCCACCCACCCATTTTTCCTTACCCGCACTTCCCCTCTCCAAATGGACACCACTCGCAACCAAGAACTCTAATCTTCCATTAATCAAGCCCATGCCTCCATCGAACATATGACATCTAAGATTCATTCCACCGATTCCCACATTGAAAAAGTAGAGAACAAATTTGACACCATGGAAGCCAACTTCACAACCCAATTTATCGCCCTCCAGTTTGTTGTCAATCAATTGTTGCACCACCCTATGGGTCCTTCCTCATCAGACCAATCCGATGCTGCTGATTCCTCTCAGTCTCTACATTTTAAATCCATCTCCTTTCATTGTGAACCCCGTCTTCCCTGTGTAGAGATCAATAAATTTGACGGATCTGATCCTACAGGTTGGGTCACTCAAACGAAGATTTTTATTTTTCTCTGCATGGTATTACTGACGAGTTTTCCAAACTTTGCTATGTTTTCCTCTATCTAGATATTGAATGTTGACAATGGTAACAATGGCATAAAAATTCACTTCATGGGTATATTTCCTGGACCCTGTTTGTTGTAGAGCTCTATGCCCGCTTTGATACTGATACTCACTATCTCGGTTGTTTGACCAAGTTGAAACAGTCAGGCAAAGTGGAGGACTTTGTCACTTATTTTGAGCATTTTTCCTTTCGAACAGAGGGCATGTCAGATGCGTTCTTCCATGAATTGTTTATCAGTGGCCTTAAGGATGAAATTCGATCCTAGGTTCTCATGGCCCACCCTCAGACTTGGTTGGAAGCTACTCAACATGCTAAAGAGGCCCAACAAGTTCTTTTTTCCCAGAAAAAAAAACCCTCTTTTGTTCCTCACCCTCGACCCACTAATCCTAACCCCCCTGTCACTCCCCTCAAGGTCCAGAAACTAACTAGGAACGAAATGGTTGAACGCAAACCAAAGGGTCTTTTCTATAGTTGTGATGAAAAATATTTTCCGGGGCACAAGTGTAAGGAACAAAAACTTTTTATGGCCATTTCCGAAGATGTTCCTGAAAATGATGTGACAATTCCCCTTGTTGAAGAGCCCTCCCTTCCCAATGCTACCCAGGAGCCTGCTGACCCACTTGAAGTTGACCCACTTATTTCCTTGCATGCCCTCACTGGCTTCTCTGCCCCACAAATGCTCAAGCTCATTGGATATATTAAGCATAGGAAGGTAATCATCCTTGTTGACAGTGGTAGCACCCACAATTTTATTCATCGTCACATTGCCCAAGAACCAATTGCTATATTTGTGCTGTCAATAATTTTCAAATCATAATAGCCAATGGTGGGTCCATGAAATGTGGTGGACATTGTGAAAATGTTAGTCTTCAAATTGGACATTATCAACTGAAATATCATATGTTTTCCATTGACATGGGCGGTTGTGACATTGTGCTAGGTGCTGAATGGTTACACACTTTAGGTCCCATTCTTATGGATTTTAAGGAATTAACCATGTAATTCCAATAGGAGGGTCAAATGTATCAATTCCAAGGTCTCATAGATGGTTCTCCTAAGATCATTAGTTCCCATCGCATGGAAAATCTCCTCAAGAAAGGCCACTCCGGTATTATTGCTCAACTCCATTCTATTCAAGTCGTTGCGACACCCTCTGTGCATCTTGACCTCCAAGCTATCCTTTCCACACATCAAGCTATTTTTTCCACCCCTTAGAGACTTCCTCCTTCTGTTGGTGTTCATGATCATTCCATTCCCCTTTTTCCTAGAATTCTTCCTCCCAATGTTCTCCCTTATCACCATCCCTTTTCCCAAAAGAATGAAATTGAGAAAATAGTGCAGGAATTTCTCCAAGCGGGTGTTATCTGCCCTAGTACCAACCCTTATTCTTCCCTTGTGGTCATGGTACTTAAGAAAGAAGGTACTTGGTGCATGTGTCCTGACTTTCGTGCCCTCAATAAACTCACCATCAAGGACAAGTTTTCCATTCTTGTCATTGATGATCTCTTAGATGAGCTGAGTGGTGCTTAGTACTTCACTAAACTTGACCTGCGTTCTGGATACCACCAGATACATATGCAAGAAGATGACATACCCAAGACTTCCTTTCAAACTCATGAGGGTCACTATGAGTTTTTGGTCATGCCCTTTGACCTGAGTAATTCCCCCTCCACCTTCCAAAGCCTCATGAATCATGTCTTCCATCCTTTTCTTCGTCATTTTGTCTTAGTTTTCTTTGATGATATTCTCATCTATAGTAAAACTTAGCAATCCCATCTTGCCCATGTGGATAAAATTCTCCATCTACTCTCTCAACACCAAATTTTCCTCAAACGCTCTAAATGTGCCTTTGGCACCTCAGAAGTAGAGTACTTGGGTCATAATGTTGGCAAGGCTGGTGTCCGGGTGGATCCTAAAAAGATTCAAGCAATGCAGGATTTGCCTCACCCAAAGACTATCAAAAGCTTGCATGGTTTTTTGGGTTTAACAGGCTCTTATCGCAAGTTTGTTCGGAATTATGGGAAGATTACAACCCCTCTCACTGCTCTCCTTAAAAAGAATTGTTTCACTTGGACTCTTGCAGTCGATCAAGATTTTCAATATTTGAAGGCGGCTATGTGTACTACTCTAGTCTTGGCCCTTCCTGATTTCACAAAGACCTTTGTCCTGGGATGTGATGCCTCAGACAGAGGAATTTGAGCCATCCTTATGCAAGAAAGAATACCTTTGGCCTTTACCAACAAGCAATTGTTAGAACGCAATTTGGGCCAATCAATATATGAAAATGAAATGTTGGCTATTCTTCATGCAGTGGATCTCTGACACCCTTATCTCCTGGGGAAATGCTTCCAAATTAAGACAGATCATCAAAGCCTCAAGTATTTTCTGGAGCAACGACCTTCCTCCCATAACAACAAAAATGGGTAACTAATCTCTTTGGTTATGATTATGAGATCATTTACAAGAAATATAAAGAAAATGTGGTTGCTGATGCTCTTTCTCGAAAATATGAAGATGAAGGGTCCCTTTTCTCCCTCTCCTTCATTGTACTAGATTGGCTCTAAGATGTGTGCCAAGAATGGCTACATGATTCTAAAATCTTTCATATGATCCAACAATTGCAAGCCAACTCTCTAGTTTCCCCAGGGTACTCTTGGTATAATGATGAGCTTCACTGCAAAGGCCATTTGTATTTAAGTAAACAGTCACAAATTAAATCCATGGTGCTTTCTGAGCTTCATGCTACTCCCATAGCTGGGCATTCATGGTTTACCAAAACCTATGACCGGGTCAAACGTTCTTTTTTTCTGGGATGGTATGAAAAAGTACGTTCGCACTTTTGTATCATAATGTGATGATTGTCAACACAAAAAAGGTGAAACCATCAAACCTCCTGGCACACTCAAACCAATTCTGATTCCACGCGATATTTGGAGGGATATCTCTATGGATTTTATTGTGGGATTACCTAAATCAGGCAATAAGTCAGTCATCATGGTGGTCATGGATCATCTTTCCAAGTATGCTCATTTATGTGCTCTTCAACACCCATTTACCGCATCCACTGTCGTTCAATTTTTCATGGATCATATCTTTAAGCTTCATGGCATGCCTCATTATATTGTTTCTGATCGAGATCCAACTTTCACCAACAATTTTTGGCAAGAAATGTTCAGATTACAGGGCACCCAATTACATCTCAACACCACCTATCATCCCTAGACTGATGGTCAAACTGAATTCGTCAACAAGTGTTTGGAGACTTATTTGAGGTGTTTTTCCTCTGAAAGGAAAAATTAATGGGTTCAATGGTTACCATTAGCTGAATGGTGGTACAACACTTCTTACCATACAACTACTTGCATGACTCCTTTTGAAGAAGTGTATGGCCAAAATACACCTTCCATTATGTCCTACATTCCAGGTGTATCGAAGGTTTAGGCAGTTGAGAAAACACTTACAGTTAGCGAGGCTATTCTCTGTACCCTCAAAGAGAATTTTTTCATGGCTTGGAATCGCATGAAGAAACAAGCTGATCAAGGTCACTCAGAACATAAATTTTCTAAAGGAGACCAGGTATTTCTTCGACTGAAACCTTATAAGAAAACTTCACTCAAGGCCGAACATTGTCAGAAACTAGTGCCCAAATTTTATGGTCCTTATACAGTTATCAAGCGCATTGGACAGGTGGCCTATCAGTTAGATTTTCCTAGTCATTCTAAGCTCCATCCCGTTTTTCATGTTTCCTGCTTAAAGAAGTGATTGGAGCTAAGTGACAAACTCAAACCAACCTTCCCTAGTTGGATGAAGAAGGATCCATCTGGTTATAGCCACAAGAAATTTTGGACCAGCGAGAGTGTCGTCTTCATCAACGTACCATCAAGTAAGTGTTAGTCTAGTGGAAATATACAACTCCAGCAAATGCCACCTGGGAGCGCGCTAACATTCTGCAACAATTTCCTCATCTCAAGCCCTGAGGACAAGGTTGATTTTAAGGGAGAGGGCATGTTAGGTACCTAACCTACCTAACCCCTCAAGTGGGTAGAATAATATATTTTCATGTAATAAAGGTCAATATTAATAAGGCCTAGAAATAAGGAGGAATAAGTCAAATGTAAGAAGACCTAATAGAAGCTTCCGCTTCTAAAATGATCTTCCTCTAGATTGTTCTTTTGGATATATAGATTTAGTATAAATAGGAATAGAGGGTATGAGAAGTTTTGTCTTGGATATTATTGTAATAGAGCTCTGCTCTGCTAGAGGTTTCCCCCTCGAAGAGGCAAGTGAAAATTGCTATCAGTAATCAAAGTGCTCATTTTGGTGTTATTCTGGAATTATTCTGGTATTGTTTTGATATTATTCTGGTTATATCCTTGTTTCTCTGCCATTTCTAGCTAAAATATTTATGTTCTGCATACTATTTTATATCTGGAATACTACAGGATTCTTGGTGGTGATTTGGTGGGTTGCACGTATATAGGAATTTACATTATCACCTTAGGTGGCATCTAGACTCGTGAATATGCGGGGTTCACATATTAGAGTCTTATATGTAGGGATCCACAAAAGGAACAAGTATTTGATGTGGTCATGCAAAAATGATATCTATGTGATGTGGTGGAGATGATGTAGGAGGTTTTATTCATACAATATGTCAATGTTGAAAAGGTGGAAGACATGTTGTCTAATTGACCACCAAGTAGATGTCCAAGCCTATTTATACAATCAATAGAATATGAAGTCTAGGGATGGCTACAAATATTATTGTCAATATTGGAAAATGACCAAGCTATGATCAATCTAAAGGATATACTTCCATTGTTTGTGGGATCACTTGCAGAGAGAAGTGGCAATGCCTACACTATGTGGAAAAGAAAAGGTTGGGGAAGGAATTCATATTGAATGCATAGATCATTGGATATGAGGTTTGGGGGGTGGGGTTATGCTTGATCTTGACTCAAATGTCAACATATTTCCCAAGAAATTCTAAGAATATATGGGAGACTAAATTTGGTGTACTTGTTGATTTAGCTATGGTTGGTGAATCAATCACAAATTTTTCCAGTTGACAAATTGGAATAAATGGAGGTGAATCTTGATGGTGTTAAGACCTATGAAAATGTTGTCAACCTCGAGATTCTAGATGACAAGGATTCCTATCTTGCATTGTTAGGGATAAACTGGAAATTTGAGAATGATGCCACCCTAAATCTCTAATAGCAATGAATGTTATTGAAGAAAGAAAGTTGTAGGGTTGTTCAACAATTGGATCCAACATAGGGTGAAAGTTTTGTGAAGGAAGTCGAAGAGGTGTTGGATGATGGTGCCTTGGATCAATGATACATTCTTACTACTGCACAGAGAAAGGATGAAATAAACCCAAAAATTAGTGGAGAGCTAAGTTAGCATATAATTTTCTCCTATGCAACAAATTTGGAAGTTGTCATTACTCGCTAGTAGAATGAAGACTATGAAAAATACACACAACATTGCATGGTACTAAGAGCCCGCAAGTGGATTGGTGTTGAGATTAAAGATCTTCCGATGTTTGATGGCATGACTGTCATGGGAATATGTGGAATAAGCGGTGGAGTAGATCATGCCTAAGCATAGGATAGCAACATTGGATATCCCTTTGGCAGAGACCCCTGTGCATGGGAGGGAAACACATAAGAACACATTGAATTCATGGGAGGCTATGATAGAGGCATTGCAAACAAGATTCTTGTAGGACATTAAGGTTCTACCAACCAATGACATTTACATATCTGTTGACTAGTGTTGATCACGTGGACCATAGTGAAACACATTGGGTAGTACATGGTGTCCCTCTTAAAAAACAAGTGCTTAAGTTTGTGCATGCGTTATAGCCATTGTTGAATAATTGGTTATTTGTACACATAAATGCAATGATAAATGACAAACTAGCTAAAACTATGGGAAATGTTTTGTTATGCTTTATGACTTTGTGGGGGGGGGAGGATATGCCATTTTCCATGGTGATTTAGCACATTCATTATTTCCCATAGATGGACCACTTGTAGTGTCTAACTATATGTTCCATTGAGGGGAATCTCACAAAGGCTGATGCTACAAGGGAAGATCTCATAGAGAAACTTCAACATATATAGTGTAAAGAAACTAAAGGTCACTGTGTCATCCAAGATATCAAGAATTCTAGTAGTTCAACGTATTACCATGAGCCATTGCATATGAAGAAAGTTAATATTGGCACTAAGAAGCCCTTTAAGCTTTCTATCACTAGGGATTACCGAAATGACCACATCATCACTGCGATTGTAAGTTTGCTTTGGGTGTATGATGATGTGTTTCTAAATTGCATCATACAAATGAAAAGAATGGTAGGGGAACTTGGTGAGATGAATATTGAACTAAAACCAATTACTCGTCTAATCAAGCAAAGGCCATGCATGAATCCTCACTACAAGTATTAGGTTAACCAGGAAATTGAAAAAATGCTTGATATCAGTCTATTCTTTCCAATGAAGTCTAAGTAGATCAATTTGATTATGATACACAACAAGAAAATAGGAGGAATTTTCATTTGTGTGGACTTTCATGGACTTAATGAATCTTGCACACAAGACCCTTTTCTTGCCCTATTTAGTGATGAGATCTTGAGAAAGTAGAAAGAATGATTTCTATTCTTTTATAGATGGATTTTTGGGGTATCATCAAATACAAATTGTAGAGGGAGATAATAGAAAACCATTTTTTATATCAAATGGGGGTCATAAGATGACAATGTCATGCCCTTCAGATTGAAGAATGTACATGTAGTGTTTTCCATGGTAGTGATTGTTGCATTTTGAGAACACATCCTTAAGTTCATCAAGGTCTACTTGGATGATTGGACCATGTACAATTTGTAAACGATAATTTGGATAAGCTCAAGTTAATGTTGGATAGGTGTCAACAGATGTAGCTATCATTGAACATTAATAAATGCATTTTATATACTTCATTCAACATGTTGTTGGGGGTACATATTGTATATAAGGAAGGATGTTTGGTCATTCTGACAAAGATCATGATAATTCTCAATTTTCCTATGCTAGGTAATGTATCTGCACTACAATCTACATTGGTGCATATGGGGTACTACTGTGGGTTTACTAGGGACTACATAGAACCCACAACAATGATAGATGCATTGTTGTGGAAAGGAGTCCCTTTTGTATGGATGGTTTAATACAAGGTAGAATTTATGCAATTGAAACAAAGGATGGCAACTGTTCCAATCATAGTTTTTACGAATTGAACAAATATTTTTCATGTACATGTGAATGCCTCTGGCATCACACTAGGGAATGTCCTAGTGTAGTTATGGGAAGATACATTTGATCACTCAGTCTACATTATTAGTATAAAGTTATCCTATGTTAAGAATAATTACAACACTAAGGAACATGCAATATTGGCTATGGTGTATGAACTACAAAAAAATTCCATTACCTTTTAGGCCACCCATTTAAGTTTTTCATTGGTAATTTTGTGATGAAATATTTGATAAAAAAATACTCGTGTTAGAAGGCCATATTTTTCATTGGTTTCTATTGTTCCAAGAATTAGACTTTGAGGTGGTTTTTAAACCAGGAAAATATATTTCTATTCTGTTATGATAATTTAAGCATTTGGATCATTACAAAAGTATTGTACATATGGATTTGATTGAAAAGTCTATTTGTAGATGTTGTTGAATACACTAACAAGGGAATACTCCAAATAGTGCAATTAGATGAAAAGTTGAAAGAATGATGGCTGACTAGCACATGATTAAATCCCTATTCGTCCCCAATCCCAACAGAGCCACCCTGAGTTTAGGCGTGTGGAGAGTTAATGACCACAGTAGAACTCCAATTTCAACATTTTGAATTTTTGCAAGTTAAATTTCAGTAGTTTCAATTCAACTTTATTTATTTTTAATTTTTTTTTTCTCTATAGGCTTAGTAATAAAAAAAATAACAAATCTAGAGTTATTCATGTTAAAATTACTTCTC
>JZKD02S1932960.1:2053343-2066219 GCA_000966675.3 Picea glauca
GGGGGGGGGGCGGCCGGGTAGGATGAAGCTATTGCAATTGTTTAGGCCATTGTTCAAATAAGGAATCACCAATTTTTTACATGTTCTATGTTTTCAGACCTCTCTAGTAGTGAATAAATGTGTGAGGTTGCTCTTGTCATGAACTCACAGTGGCAGGATACAACTTGAGTAGAAAATTTCCATTGATGTAGACAGTATCCATGCATTTATTAGATGGTTGCAGGAGGGAGAGGATGTCAGCAATGCATTCTTATCAAGAACTAGAGTGCAACACAATGTGGATGTCTTAGAGGAGTAGATAGATCCATGCTTAAAATATGGTTGAAAACATGTGAAGCAAGGATGCAAAATATAATCAATCAACAATTTTCTAGTCAACATGGTATCTCGGTTTCTATCTACTGAAGTACTATAGACCTACTAGTGGGGGGGGAGGGTTTCAAGTAGATGGTTCATGTAGCTAAGGTATGTGTAGCTAGAATGAGGTTGAACTGGGTGTCATATCTTACCAATGAAATCTTATAGAACTGTATAGATGAGTATATGTTAGATATATTTGGTCACATCTGACTAGATGTACCTTATTTTCCATTTACCTATAATTGATTAACTTTTTTATCTTCTTCCTACATGAATTAGTCCTTCACTTATGACATGCCTGCAAGTTGTATTCAACAAAAATGTGAGATGCCCATGGATTTCCTTAAGGAAACACATGATCACCTTCAAAAAAGTTGAAAAATAATAAATGTGCATTAAATGTTTGCTCCTTAGTGGAATCCACATGATTCGTACACGTGCGCAAGCCTTAAATTCCGCCTCAACTGTCTTAAATACATTTGCTTGATATAAGTAAAGATTTTTGTTGGGAGAAGGGGAAAGAGTCCACTGCAAGCAAGGATACATTGGAGCAATTTATAGTGGAGTAATCTTAGATTTTTATTATTTTCCCCTCTTTAGAGCCCTGTGGTTCTGAATCATTTTTTGACTTTGAGTTAGGTTAAAACATTTCAAAGGTTTTCCCAACCATATTAAATTTGGAGAACATAGGTGGAGCATAAGTAGATAAGTAGTTCAAGCAAGAGGAGCCCAAACCCAAGCGATGAGGGTTCTAACAACACATATCAAGTATTATATGTATTTTTTTTTCATGATTAATAAACTTATTAAGATCTTTCTTCTTTCCCTCCCCTAAATCATGACACAAATGTGTTTAATGATTTGTTTTCAACTCTTGATTTGAGGTTGAACTAGTTTCCTGATAATTAGTTAGAATTAGTTTATTGTGGATTCATGTTATCATTTTATATATTTATCATGAATCACATTTACATGTCAATTTCAATTTGAGGAAGGTCGATTGTTTGTATTTTGTGAAGATTTGAAGATAGGATTTCAATTAGAGGGGCCAATTGCTAGATCACGGGTTTTTGTTCCTTCCTCTTATCCTTGGTAGTTATATCTTGTAACCCTATAGTTTTGGATTTTAGATAGTTATCTTCCCTTTTCTATGTTAATGATCCGCCCTATGTCATTGGGGATTTTCCCCTAAAACATAACTAGCGACTCCACCGAGGAGAACTTTGTGAATTCATTCTCTTAGGGTCTCTCTCCTTTGTTTTTTCCAACTTGCCGAAGTTTGGTCTGAATGATACCTTTGTTATTTTCCCTTTATTACTGCTATAGAACCAAAACTTGTTTGCTTGTTTAGTATAATTTTCTACCTTTGTTGACTTACGGATGCACTCATATTCAATGAAAAACATGGGCACCCATAAATTTACTTTAGTAAATGCACATGTAGATGTAGGTTGCTGCAAAGCAACCCATGGAATCTTTGGTAGAATACAAAAATCAGTACAAGATTAGAATTTACCTGCCCAGTTTTGAATAATTTTACAAAATTGAGGTTTTAGGTCTTAGCTTCATGGATTTGACATTGTTTACATTTTTTTCCATTGAATTAGGTGTTTCCCGTTGTTTACAATTTACCTATAATGAAAAATAAAAATTAAATATTTTAAAATACAAACTATTTTCATTTGGTTCATTCAAGAATCTCTTAAGTAGTTTGATGCATACTGGGAGTGGTTGCATTTAAAGGAAAACATTATATTTCTTTCATTAGCATGATCGAATAGTTTTGATTGGTTTCATCTATATTTCTTGAAAATTTGCATTGCATTTAGGGTTTGAAAATGTTTGCTTCATTTTTGTACTTTTCAATGTTTTTTGGAATTCAAGCATAATTTTCAAGTTTAAAGCAATGTCCCCATTTAAAAGCTTTCTATTTTTGTATCTTTTGAATTTGAGAACATCATATTTTCTCACTTTTGCATCTGTCTTAGTAAAAACATCCATTAAAACCAATGTTTAATAAAATGAACTAGACTTGTTTTTCTTTGATAGAAAACCTACAAATAAGGGGAAATTTTAAGGATCTATACTTATGTTAAAGTGTAGAATCTTGGTGAATATTACCAATCCTTAAAATGTCAAGTATAAAATTATTAGCAATATTTTTCTAAAAATATTGAAATTTCTAAGGATTTCATCTAGTTTCTAGAAAAGTTTGGTGATTTATAGAGTAAAATAATTATATCTAGTATAACTTGGGTGAATCATTTTAAGAAAAAATGGAAATTAGTGAATCATGTTTTTGAAACAAACATGGAAACTTAGCCCATGGGTGAAATTTATCCCCTCAAACTTTATTTTCATACAATAGTCAAGTTTTTTAGGGTCTTGGTTTAGGTTTTGAGAGTCAATTCTCCAAGGTTGTGAAAACTAAAACTAGGACTATTAAAGAGAAAAATCCATTAGTAGCGAAAGGTACTTGTCGAGAAAGTGTGCCTCACACATATGTAAAGAACAAGGTCAAGCTAAGAAAGTATAGAAATTACCCCCCATTACTTGTTTGGTGGGATATGCATGATAGGGGACTTCGACAAAATTGGTAAGTCCTTAGGGTGACACCTATTTTCTAGAGTTATGGTTACATGATGAAGTCTTGTATTTTCTACCCATATGTAGACACTTGGCCCATGACTATTCTACATGACTACCAATCATGAAGTGGTAGCCATATTTTTTTTTCATACGGTTCACATGGGTGACTACAAGTGGGAAGTTCTTGCAGTACTATATCGTACCTAGTTTCCCACCGAGCCCCGTTACCACCTTACACATGCTTTGATACCACCTTGTAATGTCCCCAACCACCCCAGGTTGGGCCACATCACACCACCTCAACTTATGTGGTTATGAATCAACCAAATTGTAACAACCCCAAATTACTACTAGACCATGCTACTCTGAAACTTCACTGCGTAGTTTCTACTCTTCACACAAGTCCGCACAATATCATTTTAAGTTAATGTGATTAGCCCAATCTCGATTCATTCCACACAACTTATAACAGTGGAAACAACATACTCTTGTTAATACAACCTTAATCAGTGAAATTAAATCAAACAACTGCATGCACCAACATACTGACCACACAGTACAACTGTGCACACAACCACCTAGGCGACATGCACCAAATATGTTATTACTGTGCATGAGGTATAATTCCTTAACCTTAGACACATGAGTTCCAGCCTCTTGAAGCACACAAGTTACGATCCTGTGCACCCAACCACTCAATCCTCTTCTTGATGACTCATAACCAAAATCATAAGGGTAAACATAACAAGAAAAGTTACCATCAACTAGCATGCTCACACACAACTACAATTAAAGGATAAAAACACCATGTTTACATGTACAAGTGACATTAAACCAAATAACAACAAACACGTATATGCAACACATACAAGAATTAACCCATTTCAAACATAGTCAAATATGCACATAGTAAAAAAGACAAGCGCATAAAGAACACTTATCTTTTTATGAAAGTCACTAACTGCGATCTTGAATCAGACATTGCTCCTATCCCTAGACATTTTTACTCATTAAGATTTTAGAAACATGTCATCCCCGAGTTGGGGCTCAACTCTACCAAGGAAAAAGGATTATAGAGACACACTATGGTTTATGATTATGAGGTTAAAATTATGGTTTATGATTATGGTTTATGATTATGAGGTTATGATTATGATTATGAGGTTTATGATTATGGTTTATGGTAAGTAACTTTTTCTCTAGTTCAAACAGTTTAAAATTTGATGACATTGTTGGTGTTATCCTTAGCGAGGAAATGCGATGGAAAAGCACAGGCGAGACATTAGGTAATGTGTTAAACATGGAGAACAAGGGAAGACAAAAGGATAAAGGAAATGGCTCAAGGAACCACGAGAATTCTAGGAAGGGAAGATCCAAATCCAGACTGGGAAAGATAGAGTGTTGGAATTGTGGGAAGAAAGGACATCTGAAGAAAGACTGCAGAGCTCCAAAGAAACAAAGAGATGGACAATGAGAGAAAAATCAGGAAGCAAATGTAATAGGTGATGTGTTACAAGATGCTTTGATTCTTTCTGTAGATAATATTTCTGAGTCTTGGGTAGTAGATTCAAGGGATTCATTTCATGCCACACCCCATAAGAAACAATTTCTAGATTATGTTCAAGGTGATTTTGAATAGGTTCATTTGGGTGATGATGTACCATGAAAAATTGTTGGAATGGGAAAGGTAAAAATAAAGCAAAGGAATGGAAACGAATGGTTGTTGAAAGAGGTAAGAAATGTTCCATATCTAAGGAAAAATCTAATTTCAATAGGGTAGTTTGCAAGTGAAGGTTGTATATCCATATTTACAGATAAGGTGTGGAAGGTCACCAAAGGATCATTGGTGATAGCAAAAGGAGAGAAGGTAGGTACATTGTATTTATGTACTGGTAATACTAACTCTTCTATATCTTGATATTCTACAAGAATGGATACAACATTGTGGCATCATAGGCTTGGACAAATGATTGAGAAGGGGATGCAAATACTTCACAAAAGATTTTTTTTTCCAGATCTTAAACAAATTGATTTGGATTTCTGTGAGCATTGTGTTTATGGAAAACATAAGAGAGTCATATTTCTCAGAGTCGAAAAAGAAAAGAAGAGTGAAAGGTTAGATCTTGTGCATACAGATGTATGGGGACCAACTCAGGTATCATCTCTTGGTGGCTCTTTCTATTATGTTACTTTTATTGATGATGCAACTAGAAAAACTTGGGTTTATTGCATTCGAAAAAAATCTGATGTTTTTGATACTTTTAAGAAATGGAAAGCTTTGGTTGAAAATGAGACAGGAAAAAGGTTGAAGTGTCTCAGATCAAACAATGGAGGTGAATATTGCAGCAAGGAGTTTGATGACTATTTTTTATACCATGGGATTCATAGAGAGAATACATTTCTAGGAACACCACAAGAAAATGGTGTGTCAGAAAGGATGAACATGGAAATCATGGAGCATGCAAGGAGTATGATATTGCATGATGGTTTTCCCTTACAATTATGGGAATATGTTGTAGATATTGTTGTTTACTTAATAAACATAGGACCTTCAATCTCTTTGGATTGTGTAATTCCAGAGGAGGCATGGACAAGTAAAATGATAAACTATTCTTTTTTGAAGACTTTCAATTGCGAAGCATTTTTCCATATTGATAAATAAAATAGAACAAATCTTGAGGAAAAATCCAATAAGTGTAACTTTATTGGATACAGTGTTAATGATTTTGGTTATCTCTTATGGAATTATGAAAATAAAAAATCATTAGGAGTAGAGATGTAATATTCAATGAGAAGGTCATGTACAAAGATCAGTTGTAGGGAAAGAAACAAAAAAAAGAAAAACCATAATACATAGTGCTTTATGAAATCACTGAAAAAGAAATTCCAAAGGTACCCAAAAATCAAAATGTACAACAACAGGAGCAAAAGGTACCACAAACTCCTACAAGCGTATTTAGAAGAACTACCAGGTTAAGTAGACCCCCTGAACGATACTCTCCTTCATTGTATAATTTATTGTTGACTGATTCTGGTGAACCATAATGTTATGAAGAGGCAATGCAGGTAGAAACTAAAAAGAAGTGGGAACAAGGTATGAAAGAGGAAATAGATTCCCTGGTAAATAACCGTACTTGGTATTTGGTTCAGTTTCCTGCAGGAAAAAGAGCAATGAAAAATAAATGGGTTTACAAGTTGAAGGAAGAAGATGGAGGCAAAAAGTGGTACAAGGATAGACTTGTTGTAAAGGGGTTTGCACAAAAGAAAGGTGTTGGCATAGGGGCAGACCCAGGGTTCGGCTCCAAGAGAGCACCGACAAGCCCTAGCTACTGGCCCTTTCAGCAGCACCTATGAAGCAGATGCAATCTCACCCAAAGCATATATGAGGGGGTTGTAGGACAGATATGTCTACAACCAAAGGAATATCAAGTGGATCTACTATAGAATAATACAACATGCATATATCACTTATCAAGCTAGATCTACTCCACACAACTATAGATCTGATCTACTACAGCAATGAAAATAACAGTATAACAATGACAAAGATCACATCATCAATCACACATTCAACACAAGATATATGTGGTTCACCCTCTCTCTAGGGATACGTCCACAGAACTATGCTTATGATATATTAAGGTAAAGCTTATAGTTCTTGTCTGTGCTCTCTGCTAGAAGATATTCTTCTTATTCTCTCTTTCTCTCCCCTTCCTGTGCACCCAGCTGCAGGATCTGACCTTCGCACCTAGCTGAAGCTATTACGATACTAGAAGGCTCTCACACTTAGCTCTTCTCTCTCACAATACAATAATCTCTTGTCACACAATACAAAAATATTGTATCACACAACAACCAACCCGACCCAGGTCCTCTTGACCTTTATTTATACATTACAATCACTCACCGAAAACCTTAGGTCGAAACCTAGGTGACAAAACCCTAGATACCAAAACCCTAGGTGTCTAAAACCCTTGGTCAACTTGACCCACATTTTTCGGGCTTTGCTAGCCTGTCTTTCCTTGCTTCTCGCGCGGTGATCCAAAGCATCTAAAGGTGTATTTTTCCACTTCCCGAGTTTTCCACAATCCTTCTTCCTTGTTGATCTTTCATCCCTGATCTCCTCATCCAACGGCTTGCTTTTCCGCACTTCTCTCCATCTTTTCTTCTCCTTTGCTCACTTTGACCCAGTGACAGTCACTATGTCCTCCATGAAGTTCACATTTCTCCTTTTCTTCCTTGATCTTCGCTTGCTTTCATACCCGAGGGCCAACAAAAGGTATATATTTTGATGAAATATTTTCTCCTATTGTTAAAATGAATTCAATTAGGAATATTTTAAGTCTTGTGGCAGTAGAAGATTTACATCTTGAACAGTTAGATGTAAAAACAACTTTTCTCCATGGGGATTTGGAGGAAGATATTTATATGCAGCAGCCATAGGGGTATGAGGTTAAAGGGAAGAAAAATTTGGCATGTAGGTTGAAGAAGAGCTTGTATGGCCTAAATCAAGCTCCAAGTCAATGGTATTTGAAGTTTGGCAGGTTTATGACAAAACAAGGTTATAGAAGATGTCATTCTGATCACCGTGTTTATTTTAAAAAGCTAGAAAATGGAAGATATATTATCTTGCTATTGTATGTAGATGACATGCTTGTTGTAGGGTCTAATATGCAAGATATAATGTGCTCAAGAAGAAACTATCTAATTCATTTGCGATGAAGTATTTGGGTGCTGCAAAGAAAATCCTTGGTATGAGAATAACAAAAGATAGGAAAAATCGCAATTTGACATTGTCTTAGGGTGAGTACATAGAGAAGGTGTTGAAGAGGTTTATAATGCAAAATGAAAAACTAGTTAGTACACCTTTGGCCAACCATTTCAAATTAACCAAAGAAATGTGTCCCAAGACACAGGAGGAGATAAAATACATGTCCAGGTCCCTTATTAATCAACAATTGGCAGCTTGATGTATGTGATGGTTTGAACAAGACCAGATATTGCACATGCAGTGGGAGTTGTGAGTAGGTATATGAAAAATCTAGATAAAGAACACTGGGAGGTAGTAAAGTGGATTCTCATGTATTTTAAAGGTACTGCTACTCATGCATTATGTTTTGGAGATCCAGACACTTTTCTATAGGGATATTTTGATTCAGATATGGCAGGTCATAAAGATAGTAGGAGGAGCACCACATGGTATGTTTTTACTGTAGGTGGAACAAAAGTAAGTTGGATTTCAAAACTGCAAAAGGTTGTTGCAATTTCAACAACAAAGGCAGAGTATGTTGCTTCTATAGACGCTAGTAAAGAGATGATTTAGATACAAAGGTTTATGGAGGAATTGGGAAAGAAGCAAGAGAATAGCCAGTTGTACTGTGACAAAGAGAGTGCCATTCATCTTGCAAATAAATCAACCTTCCATTCGAAGAATAAGAATATACAACTCAGGTACCATTTCATATGATCCGTCTTGGAAGACAGACATTTGAAGTTGGAAAAGATACACACTAGCCAAAATCCTGTAGACATGTTAACAAAAGGAGTAACCAGGGAGAAACTAATTTACTACTCAGTTTCAGTTGGTCTTCAAGCATGAAGGTGAATATGAGAAATTTTTGAGGTCCAAGGTGGAGTATAGTCCAACAAGTACAACAATAGTGGAGTTGTTGTGATCAATTTCCAAGTGGGAGTTTGTTGGTTGTGGAGCCTGATTATCTTCCTGTTTCATAGGTCTTTGTTTTCAGCCATGTTTATACCCCATGAATACTATACACCCCTCCATGCAGGGGGGATTTCTCCCCCTATGGGGTCTGGGGGAAAGCGAGACCCCAACGGGGGTTCGAGGGAAAAGCCCCCGAAGGAAAAATTTATTTTTAAATGTGTTAGCGACATTTCTTGCAAGGGGGGTTAGAATGTGAAGGAGTGGGTAAAAAACCCACTTATCATAAGTACCGGACGCAAAATGCACCTGTGGTAAATAACAAGTGGATCTGGATGGCAGGTATCCGTGCACCCAGATCAACGACACACTTTGGATTCCAGACCCCCCCGCCTTTATACCTTTAAGCGGGGGGGGGGGGGGGTCTAGAATCAGGGGCGCAACTCTTCAACGGCTACGATCGAGGCGCTCGGATCAACGGTGCACGAGGTGATTCCGGACCCCCCCCCGTCCTTTCTACCTTTAAGAGAAGGGGGGCGTCTGGAATCAGGGGCACAACTCTTCAACGACTGCAAGTAGAGGGCCCATATCAACGACAATCGAGTGCCCCAGACCTCCTGTATATTTCTACGATTAATCGAAGTGGGGCCCCCTTCCCGTCGTATCATCTTGCCATATGTCCTCCACCTGGTCGTGCGATGAAGCTCGCCCCCTTTATCCCTTCCTCATCCTCTGACACCTGTCTGCCTCCCCTCTTCTAGTTTATGTGGTCCCTCCCCCCATCTCATCGTCCACTCAGCGCCCACCATATGTCCCGCCCATTCCACGTCAGCCTTAATGTGCCCGTTATATCCCATCTTCTTCCCCCTCCGCTTGTTGTCTTCCACTGCGTGTTTTCCCTTGTCACATCTTCCTCACCTCATCACCTCTCATCTCTCCCTCACAGTATTAACGTCACCACTCTCATCACGCCCCCCCAGCCTTTGGTGGCCTCCATGTCTTTTTCATCAGGCCGTTCAACTAATCGAGGTGGCAGTGCGAGGAGTCTTCCGCGTCCCAAAGGTGTCGAGTCAGCCGAGCCATTCTCGATCCCAATGAAGCAGTTATTAAGGTAGTTGGCGGTGGTTAGACATCATCTCTGCCATAATGGGAAAGTTCGGTGACAAATTAAGAGCACGTCGATTCACCTGCGGAACTGTCAGAAGTCCGATTGTGTCTGCCATAGGTGCACGATCAACCAGAGACTACGGGTGCAGATTGTTAGAAGCCATGCAGACGCAAGGCTCTTAATGCAATGTCTCGATTTTGTTGCTATGGTTGTTTTGAGTATATGTAGGCATTTTTTCCTTTTTTGTATCTATCGATGGTTGAGCAGAGCTCCCGGTTGTAAAGTTTTAACGAAGCACTGTTAATCTGGTGATGTATGGACTTTTGAGACTTCTTGCCTTATGAATGCCAGTTTCTTTCGCACCTTTGTTTACACTATGTTAGAGAAGCTCAGAATTGGAGGATTCGGTCGAGTTGTAGCTGTTATAGAATGATGTTGTAATGGATCACTGTAATAGTTGCATTGTCTCTAATCGGTTCTTGTGATTTTCCCCAACACTGAGTGACTTGGAATTGGAGGATCCAGTCAAGTCCCCTTTCAGTTTCTTGAGACCCTGAACCAAGAGGATCTTGCGTTCAGATTTTTTCTTCTGCAAACTGCCGAAATCCTGTTTCCCTAAGTTGTTTGTTCACCTTTCTTATTAAGTCTTCCACCTGTCCATCTTTTAATCAATCCACTGGCTGAAGTTAGATCAAGACCTCCTTTGTTTCTTACGTACCAGACTCAGTCCCTGAGTTAGAGTGATATCTCCCCGAGTCTCTACCCATCGGATCATACATTAAAACTATTGTGACATAAACTGATGGGTGTCGGGATCTGCTCCTGCAAGCAATCTAGGAGTGACTTCTGACGCTAACATTTCTGGCGCCGTTGCCGGGGATGAAATTGAAGATTTTCCCTGGGTAGAACGACATTGAGCGTCTGATTCTGAAGGTGCATCAGGTATCAGATCCCTTCAAGATTGCTACTGTGCACCTGGTGACTCCATTGTGGTGGCTCCACTGTTTCCACAGCTATGTTTCAGCTGTGTCTACTGTCAGAACACCTGAAAGCTGACCCAGAGGAGCTTTCTCGAGAAGGTTTCAACAGCTTCTTTCTCTACTCGAGAAGCTTCCTAGGGTAACAACAATGTTAGGATCTGGCCTTTGATGGTGAACAAGGAACAAACACATTCGAAGCTGTGCATCTTTCACCTGGCGACTCCATGATTCAAAGATCAATTGGCGACTCCACTGGTTTGATATGGAGAAATTCCTTGCTCATAGGTTTGGTCCTTTTAATTTTTCTGCTATTCCTAGTTTTCCTAATTTTGTCCCCTCTCCGAATGAATGGGGTGATTATTTGCCCATATTTGGAAAGCGTGAAGAGGACAACCCTGCTCAACACCTCAGCGAGTTTCATGAACTCATGCATCAATGGGAGATACATCATGAGGATGTATTACTGAAAATGTTCGTGTTATCGTTAGCAGGGGATGCTCGTAAATGGTATCATTCTTTACCCCCTACTAGCATTTCTTCACTCAGTGAATTCCATGCAGCCTTCACTGCCTATTGTCAGGAGCTTTATCGCTCTGAGTTGATTTTTCATAGCTGTTGTGCAGGATACTACAACAAATGTATACAAGATAGAGCTGTCTCTTATGAAGGCTATGAGGATGATCCTGATGACCTGGATCAGAAATCAGTCCTTTCCCCTCCCCATTCGTCTGCTTCGGGTGAAGTTATGGAACTGATAAAATCTATCACTGCCAGACTTGACAGGTGGGAAGTTGAGCAACGCACTGAGGATTTCCCATCCTTTGAAGAAGATGCTCTGAGTGAACTAATGGAGCGAGAGATACCTCCTGTTGCTCAACGTGCAAAGTTGGAATCTGAGGACCATGGGGAGGATTTTCCAGTCTCCAAGGCAGATGTTCTAGATGGCTATTTTGAGGAGATTATTGAAGATTTCGTAAATGCATTAACATCTGCCCCCGATGAGCTCGTTGTCTCAGATCAAAATGATGAAGAGGTAGTTGTGGAAGAGGATTCCCATGATGTGTTTACATTCGGGGTCGAAATGGAGGAGTGGAGGATAGTTCCACTTCTGCAAGTTGGAGAAGCTCTGTTCCCCCCCGACTTTGATGATTATCTAGAAGAGGAGCAGGGGAACCCCACATCACCTTTCGTTGATCAGAGCAGCCAACCCACTTATTACAGTTACGAATCAGAGTCTGGGCTCGATATGCTGGATTTGCAAGAGTAGATCGCATAACCTTGTCCTCTGCTCACTGAGGAAAATTATCACAAGGAAATCATCCCTCTCAGTCTTTCAGAATATGCTGAGCAGTATGAGGAAGAGAAGAATTTACCCGGGGGGGCTGTTTATGATGAATATGAATCTGACCCGGGGGAGAGCCAACCAGAAGAGGAGAAAGAACCAGAGGAGCAGAATATTTCCTGTCCAGAGCCAGTCAGTGAGTAGCCACCGCCTGAGATCAGCAAGCCTACTTCAGTTATGCACCCACCTGTGCTTATCAGAGATATTCGGCCACGTGTGAACAATTGTGTAGCAGAAGAGGCTGTCTGTCGCCAATTTCCTGGAATTGGCCACTCATTCGATGACCCTGTCAGCAAATACATGGAGTGGAATTTCCCTTATGCTTTGGAGCCGCCATATCCCATCTCAACTTCAGCTTGTAAGGAAAGAACTTCACGGTTACATCAACTATTTGTGATCACTAATAGAAGGAAAGAACTTCCCTTTAGGAAGTTACTTGATTGGCTATGGTGGAAGTCTGCTTTCACCTAGCGCCATGTAAAGTGCTTTATTAGTTTAGGATTGTATATAAATAATCTCCTTTGAGCATGTATCTTTATTTTGTTGTTTTTATTTTTCGGCCTGTATTTTCAGAAACGGGGTGTTTCGAGCTTGACTCCATAGCCCAACAACAAGGCACTAAAGCTGCAGAATGATTTCTTAGAGCATCACAGGGACGACTCTATCCTCCATGGAGCCTAATGTTAGTGAAATTTCTTGTAAGGGGGGTTAGAATGTGAATGAGTGGGTAAAAAACCCACTTATCATAAGTACCGGACGTAAAATGCGCTTGTGGTAAATAAAAAGCGGATCTGGACGACAGGTATCCGCGCGCCCAGATCAACGACGCACTTTG
>JZKD02S1932960.1:2079315-2162139 GCA_000966675.3 Picea glauca
TCTTTTAAATTCTTTACAAGGCACTCAATGATGATCACAATAATGCAGGGAAATAAGCAATGGCACATTCAACATCAGTCACATATATGAGAAACACAGAGACAAATATTTTCCCAAGGAAACCCATACAGGGTAAAAACCTCTTCTTCTTTATATGATAAGTATTATTTACATTCTTTACATTATCATACATATGAGCACCAAATCATTGTGAGGCTATAGCCTCTATTTTTCAAGCTACAACTTGCTGAGAGCACAAACTCTCTATTTTTCTCTAGCACCCACTAGAAGGAAGCACCAACTCCCTGGATTCTCTAGCACCAACTAGAAGGAAGCACCAACTCCCTGGTTTCTCTAGCACCAACTAGAAGGAAGCACCAACTCCCTGGTTTCTCTAGCACCAACTAGAAGGAAGCACCAAATCTCTGTGTTCAAGCATCCAATTGAACCTCTGAGGACACCAGTCCTCCCTCGCACCTCCCTACCACCCAGGAATATAAATCTTTGCTAATGAAACTTATCACAGTGATACAATATTTATCATTGGCTTACCAGACTTATCATTGTTCTGCTACACTGCGCTGCTCTGTCTGCATCAATGTCTTCTGCACACTCCTCTATGATTTATGTTCTTCTCACATTATGCAGTGTGTGCCATCTCTATTTGATCCACCATTCTTTTGCTCTGCATTTCAGCTATTGTACACTCCTCCTTCTACCCTCCTGAATCCCTCATAACAACAACAACCTCATCTCTTCTCTATACCGTGTACTTATAGCTTCTATGCACCTTGTGCATGCAATGTGCAGAATGCCTCTGCATGCTCACACCATGCCGATCTCCTGCACATTTCGAGTGCTTTGCCTGATCATCACAACTCTTCATCTTCTCTGGTGGTTCCCACCATGCATCCAACATCACTGGGTGTTCTATTGAGATTCCTTAGCCTCTCTGGTAGTCGAGACTCCTCGTCTTCTTTGGCACAGTCAAGATTATCCTTTCTGTTTCAGTTACAGACTTCAACACTCATATATCTATCAATCCCCTCTAAGAATAGCCTTCATTCACTGGAAGAAGCCTAGAGACTCTTCAACTCCTCTGGTGATCACACAGAAGTCTCTTCAAATCTTCTGGCAGAAACCATCAATGGTTTCTAGCAGTTACACTGTGAGGAGCAACATTATCCCTCTGATCATACTCAAATTTACATGCACCGTTGGATTGGCTCCATGGGATCTTTCATTCATTTCAGCATTTTGACATTCGACAATTCAGCATTCGTGTGACCAAGTGTCTCGACACTCCTAGTCGCGATCCCCGAAACTCCGAAAAGGAGCTTGTCTACACTAGCTCCTTCCCTCATATTCCACCGATGTGACCATAGGCGGTGAACATTGGTTAGTTCGAAACTTCATTTCACAATTTCTTATTTCGAGGATTCTCCAGTCAGTCCCTTGACTCCTCCAACTCTCGATCCCCGAAATGGGGTTTAGCACAAACTAGCTCCTTCCTTGATATGACCTTGGCCAAGACCAAGCGCTTAACCATAAAGTGCTTTTCGAGACTTCGCATTTCAACATTTCAGGACTCCTGATGTTGAGAGTCTCTGACTTCTCCATCTCCCGATAACTGAAATACCGGTCTCCAATACATCGAAGGGGGTCAGATCAATGGTCCATGATCTCTTCGAACCAACGGCTCAGATCATTTCACGATTTCGCAAATCGCGATTTCGACATTCCTGTGGTGAATTTTCTTGACACTTCCAACTCCCAATCTGTGAAACTCCAAAATGGCGTGGGATCAACGGTCCAAATCCACCCTTGATCTGATGGCTTAGATCATTTCACGATTTCACAATTCACGATTTCGACATTCCTGTGGTATTGTTTCTTGCCTCTCCATGTCGCGATTCGCGAAACCACGAAATGGAGTCTTTGACATGCTCTGATCTTCTACCAAGCATCCCTCTTGGATCAATGGTCAAGATTTTATCGAGACTTTGCAACTCCACAAGCCTTCATTGTGCCTGATCAATGGTCCATATTTGGCCTTGATCTAATGGTTGAGATTATTTCGCGATTACGCATATCGCGAGTTCGAGAGGTGAAAGGTTGGATCATTTCATACCTTTGACTTTCCAGTCAGTGAAATGTTGATCTGTGTCCACGTGTCCTACCCGTAGATGGACGGTCCTCCTTCTTTTGGGATTTTGTATACTCGCTTCTCCTTGCACTTTAATGAACGTGCAGGTTCTCCCTGATCCAACAATGGTCGGAACCCACGCTTAGATCTAACACCCAAGATCTATCCTCCTCTTTTGTGTGTTCTTCTTATCTACAATTAGATCTAATGGTCCTCCTTCTTTCGGGAATTTAAATGGGATCCAACGATCACTGACGCTTCTCCTCCTGAGCTTAGGCACCGTGATCGACTCTGCGCTAATTACTCCTGAGCTTACTTTGTTCCTGTTTTTCCATCGATGCTTACTATGATCTTGTCATCAATGACCTGTCTACAATCCTTTGCACGTTTGCTGCCTTCTTTGCTGTTGTACTTTCCATCAATGAAAAGCATACACTACCTGTTCAATATTTTCCAACACTTGCAATTCCGGACTTTGGAAGAAACAGGGAAAACTGTAGATTATCAAGCATGAACTCGATTTGCACAAAGATCAGATTGAGGCATGGAAATAGTCATTGGAAATATAATTTAGAGGAGAATAACCAAAAATTATCAGGATTTAGAGAATTGTGATGTAATTCTTCATGAATTTAGAAGAAGAAGCACCTATAGCATTAATTGAATTTTTTTTATAATATCCATAACTCTAACAAAATGGTTTCTTGCACATTTTGAAGAATTAGGGGTATAAGCTTATTAGTTCAAGCTAGTATTGTTGATTAGAGACATATAAGATGCGGAAGGAGCCTTTAGTCACAAGAGAGAATACAAAGGCCAACATATCAATGTGGGTAATGCAAAGACAAAATCTAATGGACACAACAGTGTAAAGGAGCCCACGAAATTGATAGAGACTATGAGAAGCTTGAGAATAGAAGTGAAGAGTTATAGAGATGACAATGAGAAGATAATGGGAGAAAAATTGGAGCATAGTCAGATAAATGATTAGATGATGCAAATCCTAAATCAGTTGTAGATACAAGTGAAGAATGGATCAGGCTCAAGGCATGAGGAAAGAGGAAGACATCATGAAAGGAGAAATAATTACAGAAGATCCAATCACTCAGGAAGTGCTAGTAGGACTCATATACATCAATTTCCTACTCACTTATCTAGAAATTTTTTTGCATATGAAGAGTCAAGGAGAATTCCATAAGTGTCTCCTATTAGACATCAAAGATGAATATATGAGTTAGGCAACTTGAAAGGAGAGCTTGGGAAGATTAAGCCACCATCCTTCGATGGTGAAATAAAAAGTGGAGATGATCTTGAAGCTTGGTTTCCAAATACCATTTGTGTGGAAAAAAAATTTTGTGGTGGAAATAGTTGAAGCAAATTGAGCACCTGGATGAGAGTAAGATTACTTGGAAGCAGTTCAAGATATATTTTAAGAAAGAGTATCTTCCAAAGTACTATTATGACAAGAATATGAAAGAGTTATTTGAAATCTAGTTGGAGAGCATGACTGTGGGATAATATGAAAATAAGTTATTGGAATTGCTGAGATATTTGGGGTTTATTGTGGATGAGAAGGTGAAAATACAAAGGTTTATGAGTGGACTACTATATTTTTATAAAGAAAAAATTGTAATGTCCCCCTCAAGTTGATGACTCATTATCCTACATGACTACCGTAGGCTACAGTCAATAAAGAAAAAGGGGAGTCAAAGTATCAAACCCTAAAGAGATATTAAATAAAACTAATAATTATATTTTAATCAAGTGACGGTTTGATTTGGTCAAGAAGGAAGATCTAGAAGAATCATAGAAGAAGAATAAATAGAAGGGGAGCCTACCTCTTTGGGAATTATGATTTGATATGTATTGAGTGCTCTTGTGGCCAATGTTTTCATTAGGGTTTTGGGTGAAACCCTTCTAGTGCAGGTTTAGTTTCGGTGGTGCAATACCTACCCTAGCTAGACAAATGAGAGTTCATTTGGAGTCTTTGTCTTGTGGTATTTTCTGAAGATATTGAAGTATACTAGAGAAGAGTAGTGGGAGGCTTGGAGAGCCTCATTTTCTATGTTGGCATCATACCATATTTCCTTGTGTGTTTTGTAGTAGATTGTATAGATTCCTAGAAGCCAATGGTTTATATTCCTAGTCTTGTTCTGCAGCTGTTTTTACAGCCACTAGAAATATTTGTATTGTTGTTCCCATTCATAATAATATGCCATATTTTTCTTCTCTATTTATGTGTTATTTCCATGTGTTTGATAATATTCCTCATTGAGAAAAATATTGTAAGGATTTAATATCATTTTTACATAGGAAGTATTAATAATTTGGGTCAAGGATATTATCGTGGTATCAAAGCTAGTTATTCTTCCAGCCTGTAATGTCGAAGAAGAAGGGGGGTGGATCACAACCCTATAACAAATCACTAGAGAGGAAGTCAGAATAAATCCCATCAGAATCAAAACTAGAATGAAGCATGGGAAACCAGGGTGAAGACAAAGTCCAACAATTGTTGGAATCTATAGTTGCAGGACAACTACGGATGGATGCTAGCCAACAAAAGACAACACAAATCCTGACACAGCTCATTCAAATCCAAGGAGGATAAAATGGGAATCAGACAGAGGGAAGTCAAAAAAGTAGTAGGGCTTATAGGGAGAATAAAAACACTCATATTATAATAAAGAGTCGCTCACCGACAGGTAGCAGTAAAATACCAAGGCCATCATTACCACAATTTCTTAAGGAGTAGCAGACAAAAGTTCCAGAACAACAGGACCAAGATAGTGATCCCCTTAAGGGTTACAAAGAATACCTAGCCACACCATAACGTTTCCCAGAAGCATTTTCTTTCCAATACTATTACAATGCTAAATACAGGAACAAACAATGGGAGAAAAACATAGAAATGCAGTACCAACAAAACTGTGATCTTATGCGCAGGGTGGGTAGGTTAACTATTCCCTCTTTTGATGGATCAACTAAGATTTCAACTAGCTCTTGGGTGCATAAGATGGACACTTACCTCCAACTTAACCCAATGAATGAGTCTGAGGAAATCAATATTTCCACCTTGCATTTGGATGGGGAGGCTCATGAATGGTGGCATCATGGGTTGGTCACCCTTGGAAATGCTAACATTACATCATATGTAGAATTCACCCAGAGGGTGATGGATAGGTTTGAAAGGAAGGATGCTAAAATTCATTTCAGGGAGTTGGCCCAGTTGATACATACATGTACACTAGAGGAATTTATCATAGAGTTTCATAGGTTGGATGTCAAGGTAAATTATATCTCAGAATAAAGGTTAGTGATGCTATTTACAAAGGGGATAATTGAACCCTTGAAGGGTTGGTTTAAGTATTTAAGGCCACCCACATTATAGGATTCCATCAATAAAACTTAGGATATGGCAGACACAATGGTCGGAAAGCCCCTAGTAAATACATTCAGTCCTCAGAAGGGGAAAGCAACAAATTTTCTCCAGCAGACATGGACAGGGAAAGGCAGGTTGGACGAAGACACTAGGATATAACTTATAAGAAATAAAATATGATCTAGTTTCAAGGATCCATGGGAACTAGGTCACTGATGTATGGGGAAGGGAAAGGTCCATTATATTGAAGTACTATCTGATGAAGAATATGAAGGTGAGGAGGTGTTGACGGGAGAAAATGAATGCTCGTCAACTGGAGGAGTGGATCCAGTCTGGGGTTGTCTAAATAACCCAAGCCGTTTGGGATGATCCACCCCGACAGGTTTAACGACTCTGTTGGCCAATCTAAGTCCTAGGAAAATGAAAGAAAACTAACTAAAGGAACTAATCTAAATGAAACAACAATTAAAGAAAACTAATAAACAAATCTGAAATACATATATACAGTCTATTTTCTAACATTCTACAACAATAATTCTATGAAATTAAATGTTCAATTATCGACAGAATTAAATCTTAATCACAAATGTACAATATTTACAGATTACAGATTTAAAATGAAAACCTACTAAAATCATTTGTAAACTGTCCTATGACAGCAAAACTATTGTTTTTTGATTTTTTTAATTTTATGAGAAAGAAATAAAAAGAAAACTATCTAAGCTGAACAATTAAATAATAATCCTAACTATAAATATGAACTATATATATCTATTTAAACCACTTAAATAACACTAATAAATTAACTATTAAATAACAAATAGCAAACTGACTTGAAGCAACGCTTCAGGTTTGTCCTGTATGCAATAGTTGATTTAGTTGTTCGGTGGGAGGAAACCCGCACCAGATTCTACACAAGATTCTCGTAAACAAGAAGTAGCAGTGCTCTTCGAATATAAATGACAGGACAAACAAGACATAAAAAAGGATAGCAATCTTATAATTTACAAATCATTGCAGTTAGATAAATCGCTATGCAAAGATTTGTACAAAACAGTTCAATTAACGAAGAAGATAAACCTTTATTCATTAAATTGAAAGGGAGTAATTGTTGTACTAAAACTGAGATACATAAGACATGGACAGAATTTAAATCACAACACATTAACATGTAACAAGTCTTGATATCTAAAGTAGTCAATGACTTAATCACAAATTGAAATGCACAAAACCTGAACGAAAGTATGATAAATTCAAAGCTAAAGCTGTTACAAAAGATCTACTTCCATTCGAGTTAGTATCATCATAAATCCATAGTCTTGTTCTCCCAACAATCGATGATGGGTTCATTACAAAAAATAACAAGAATTTAAAGGCCACAGGGTAAAACATCCCTGTGGGAATTATCAAAAACAGTTTACAAAAAATTTGGGAATAATCTCCCAAGTCTCTATTTCTGCCTATGACCAACAACTTAAAACAAAACTATATCACAACAAGTATCTTCTAAACTGCCACATCATGCCCAATTTTCCATTGAAATTCGTAGGTACCTGCAGGTGGACAAGAATAGACAAGTTTAGATAATGTTTTATTGGTAAAATTAACAAAAATCTAAATTTTAAGACTAGCTACAGAATCTCACGATTATGTAGCTGGTCTAATTTGAAAGAAGAACCATTTTAAATCAATTCAAAACTAAAAGAAATATATTGGAACTATTAAACAAATCTTTAATTGCTAATTTAAAACAAAGCGAATCGTTTAAACCAAAACTTCTATGCTAATTGAGAGCAAACGAAATCATGTTTGAATCTATTTCAATCGAAACAGACCCAAAACAAATATCAAGCAAACCTCAATATAGACATAATATGTTAATCCAACACTCAACAGAATCATTTTTTAAATCCAAACTAACAGAGCTGTATCGAATCTGTCTTTGATATTAATCCAACTCATTCTAATTCAAGGCACGCAACACTGTTTGCAAATCAAACCAAACAAGAATGAATCAAACTAACTTGGGGATGGAAAAATCGTTATGCAAAATCGTATCAATCAAAACATAGCTACATGATTTTAGCAAACAAATATTTTATACAGGTCGAATGCAATCATAATCCAAACGAAAATATTTATTCAAAACGAAACATAATCGTTTCTTGAATCTATTCGAACAGAACTAAACAAAAACAAACCCAATTGACTACCCTAATTCAAACGTACATAATTGTTTCAAAAGCAAACCAAACAGAATTGAAAGCAAATCAATCGTTTATACTAATCTGAGAGCAATAAAATCACGTTAACCAAATCATAGTTGTGTCCGAGTTTAGCAAACAAATCTTCTTTACAAGATTCATAACGAAATGATTTTTGGTAAAACGAAAATAACATAATCGTTTTGAATCTATTAAAATGAACAGAACTAAACAAAGCAAACCCAATCGGTTATATTAATTCAAACCAACTCATAAAACAAAATCGATGTTGAAACACATACCTGGGCAGTAAGAAAATGATTCGATCATGATAACTTTGAATTGACGAAGGCCGTTGCTGCTTCGACATTTCTTAAGACAATTGAACCGGTGGTTTTTTGTTTCTTCTCGTTGGCCTGTAGCCTGTCATTCTCCTTTGATAACATAGAAACTCGTTCCTCTAATGATTTGATCTTAGATTGCAACAGGGGAACATACGTGTAATAACGTTCAAGCCAGGAATTGCATTGTAAACATGGTGATTGATCGGGCTTTGGCATTGCAGGCAAGGGTTCTTTCAAGTTACTAGGGGTTTCATTGTGAAGCTTAATACCCGGGTAGTTAGGGTCGTTCTTGAGGCATGGAGTTAAGTTGGAGACATAGTCATAGGGTTCCATAGAGCAGAGGCCATGAGAGTAGGGGTATTCCTCGGCTAGGAAACATTTGATCTCTGAGTCTGAATCCTCGCTCAAGACGATAGGATTTTGGTTAGTGCTCTGTTTAGGCTTGTTTCGAGCACATCTCGATATGCATCGGGACTTTTTCTTTCCCTTACTGTTGACACCAATATCACCTTTGCCTTTCTTCCTCATAGGCCTCTTGACGACCTTAGTATTTTCTTTAGCACACGGGTCAGCCACGGTATCGGGTAGGTCCATGTCAGAGAAATTCGAGGGTTTGACAGGGGGTAAAAGGGTAGGAGGTGGCACAGCTGGCTCAACCAGTGTTTCAGTGACCACAGATTTATCCATTAGAACACAATCGGAGGTGGCAAAGCCATTCCTTGATAGGAAGGCTTGCCAACAGTCACCACTAAGGCTTAAATGATGAATGATAATAACTTTGATCAAGCAGTGATGGAAAAGGCTGCTATCAGCCTTCTCACACTTGAATCTTTTGGACATATTGTACAGAATATGCAAAAGATAATGTGGCATATTCAGAGGGTAGTCTATAAAATTCATCAATAACCGAAGATGATACAGAAATACCAAGCCATAACAACCTTCGCAAGTCACAAACTGCTTAACAGTTGCCAAAAGATCGTGCCACCTGGGTTTGAGGGCGGTCACAGACATACCTCTATCACAACTAACAATCTTTCTCGATGTGAATAGGAGCGGCCATGGCACCTCGTCTACTTTGGAATTTTTAAACCACCTTTTCCCTGTAGCTGGTAGTCTTGTAGCTAAGATTAGGAACTCCTCATTTAGCTCGAGCTGTATGTCTCCGACCTTAGCCTTGCATTTGTCGAATGTAAGGGAGAACTGTTGGGCAACCGAAAGGTTGAAACCATCAAATCTTCGGATAAACACCAGCCAGCCACTATTTTCCAAATCCTCACAAGCATTGTCGAATAGTAGCAGAGTTTGGATACCATTTGGTTCTATGCACACCACAGGTGCCATAGAACATAATACACAGTGGGCAGGGTAAATGGTCAAGGGTTTGGATAGAGTATACGTAGGCACAATAGCTCACAAGCTTCCCCAAAAAACAACAGAGGTAACCCGGGATAGGAGGGAGGCATTAATGCCCAAGTATGCGAGGGTGGTGGAATGGAATCAACCCACACAAAACAGTAATTTCCAAGAGTACAACCGACGACACATATGGTGATTCAAATCACTATTGCAATGTGTTATAAGTAATGACATCCAAACAATTAACAAAAACTATGGTAAGTTGATCCAAAAAATTTGCACAAGCAATAGTGTTTGCATGGTTTTAAAATCAAAACAATGTTTCGAAATCAGCACCAAGGGTTCGATCATAACAAATATGTGTTGTATGAAATGATTGCACCAAGGGTCTAACCACAATGTCAATGTGTTTTCATGAAACCAATGCGCCAAGGAAATCAATGAAAGACTATAGAACATCAAACCACCAAATGTATTAAGGACTCAATGACAGTCATTATAATATCATCACAATCTTATAAAAATGAAATCATATTAACAACAAAAGAATGCCAAATGAGTAAATATCTTGGTGTCTTTCCAACTGTGTGACTATAATTAAATTGGAAATGTAATGAACACATAGACAAGATGACGCAACCGCACCTGCAGGCACGCCCGCTCACAGGATCTTCTCTTCCTTCCTGCCCGAAGAACTGAAACGTCCTTCTATTTCCCTATCAGGAAATTCACACCCACAGAAATCTCCATGCGATCCCCCTTTTGTATTTATTGGGGAATCGGAACTCACGACTTCGCAAGTCCAATGGTCAAACGCTGCACTCTCGAATCCCCGAGACCCGATACCTTAGTCAACGCTGACCTTATCTCACCCTGTCGGGACTTCTGCTCTATCGCGATTTCGCTATTCACGATATCAAACACTTTGATTTACCGACCCCCGATACCTGATGTGCCAAAACTCCAACGCACACGTGCGAGTTCACATTTCCACTTCCCTTCACTTCTATCGGGATTTCGGGGTTCGCGGGATCACGAATCCTGATATCAAATGTTTCAAGACTTTTCTTTTCCCAAACTTCGATACGCGTGCCACCTGTACTCCACTCGCCAACTCAGTTGTGGCCCAAACATTGCTCTCCCGTCGAAATATCGCGGTTCGTTATTCCAACCTGTCTGAGTATCCTGCCCTCAAGACCTCCGATATGTCGAACTCCGACTTCATCTGGTTTTCTGACACACGTTCCCCTGATGGACGGTTCTAATCTGTCGGGATATCGCAGATCGCGATATCGGAATTCCCGTTGCAATAATTTGGAGTTTCGATCTATGAAACCCCGATCCACGATACACGTGTAGATATAACGATCCTCATGACTCTGATCAATGGCTCTACCCCTCCTGATCTTGGAACCCTTTTGGGAATACGTCATCATATCTCCCCTGCACCTTCTCAAGATCTAACGGTTCTCGAAAGTTCGCGAACTCTCCTTGGAGGATTTCGACCATCCATTCTCCCCGATGAATTCTGCGAAGTGAATCAAGTACTTTCTCCACGAAGACTTGTTCACCTGCACGCAAACCTGCGACGCCCTTGCAACTTCAAAGTCGCAACTTCTCTGCGATGTTCTTTAGCTACTCAGAGGCCTATCCCTCCTGATATTTTTCCAATACCTTTATGTCCTTAAAGAAAACTTCTTGCATGCACTCCTTGTGGCAATCCTTCAACAATGTCTAAGTGTTGAAGTCTCTGACTTTGCGCACACCTGCAGTAGTAGTCTTTCAACTCTTTACTCGGGCTTGCAATCCTGAGAATTTTACCTGGCCTGCGCACTCCTTGCATGGCTCCTGTGCCCAACTGCACTTCTGGGATGAATGAGAACAAAAGCTATCTCTATCTGAACCCTCTGTCAACACACTCTTTGCAGACACTTTGACTGCACTCCTTGCAGGAATCTCTAGCTCAGATAGAGAAACAATTGAAACTCATTCCATTATCCTTTCAGATTTCACCTTCAACATGAAATCACATACACAGCATATAAAACAAATGCATAACAGGAAAATAAATACTCATGGGCACATCATTTAACACACATACACAAAGAAAATACACAAAACCATGAATCTGAATCAATTTCTTCTATTAATTCAAGATCTATACATGGGTGTTCTTCTACAGCTCTCTGCTTCTCTTCTGTGCTCTTCCTAGATTGATAATGTTGCAATGCATAATGAGGGTGTCTATATCCCGTTTCCCTCTTGCGCTCTACAACTGTCTAGTCTATAATTAAATTCTACCTACTTTACATTAACTATTTTAAATGCCGTCTATCTACTAAGGACGAGAGCTTAAAGGATCAAGGTCCAAATACAATATACAAGTGCGCTTCATCTTAAATGACACATTTAAGATCGCGCAACAACTTCCAAGGTGAAATTCAAAAAGAAATTGTGATGGCTTGTCCAGTTGTCCTCCGCTTCCGCGTTGGCTTGCTTGATGTGGGCGATGCTCCTGCATCATACTCCCTCGCTTGAAAAATTTCTTGGGCTCTTGTCCATGAGCTCTTGCACGGTCTGTCCATGCCTCTGTATCTCAGCTTCAGTCTCCCAGCTGGCATCTTCAACTGGATGGTTCTTCCACTTGACTAGATACTCAAAATATTGCTTACGCCTGGTCCTTTTGCTCACTCTCTTGTCCAGTATGCACTCCATCTGTGGCTTCTCTGCAACTGGAAATTGTTTCATCCACTGGATCACTAGCTGCTCATCTCCAGTCTCTTCTTCTCCAGCTCTATATGGGTACAAATCTGAGACATTGAATATCAGAGATATTCCAATCCCATCCGGTAACTCGATCTCATAAGCATCTATCCCAAATTTTCTCAAGACCTTACATGGCCCGATTTTCTTCATTTTCAATTTATTGTATGTTCCCCTCGGGAACCTTTATTTTCTCAAGTGTGCCAGAACTAGATCACCAACTTCAAACTGAAGTTTTCTCCGATGCTGATCTGCTCTGCGCTTGTATTCCTGACTTGAATCCAACAGTCGCTGCTTCACCTGACTGTGAAGTTCCTTCATCGCCTCAACGAATTCTTCTGCACTAGCACTTCTAGTAGTAGTCTGTTCTGAATCCCTCAATTCAGAAACTCCTCTCGACTGCATGCCATAAACAACCTGAAATGGACTTTGCCCTCTGCTCCTGTTAACAGAGTCATTGTAAGCAAACTCTGCCTGTGGCAATACGTTGTCCCAACTGCTGTGGTGCTCTGTCACAAAGCTTACTAGCAAGTCTCCCAAACTTCTGTTGACCACTTCTGTTTGTCCATCAGTCTGCGGATGATATGATAAACTAAATGCCAAGTTAGTTCCCATCCTCTTCCATAAGTTCCTCCAAAAATGCCCTATGAATTTCGTGTCTCTGTCCGAGACTATACTTCTTAGCAAACCATGAAGTCGAATGACCTCTTTGAAGAACAGATTAGCAATGTGAGTTGCATCACTGGTCTTCTGGAATGGGATGAAGTGTACCATCTTGGAAAACCTTTTCACCACCACAAATATTGAATCAACACCTCCTTGTGTTCTCGGCAACCCTAATACAAAATCCATGCTTATCGCATCCCACTGCCTTTCTGGTATGGGTAATGGTTGATACAAACCTGCATTCTTCCTTCTTCCTTTGGAATGCTGGAAAATCCTACATCTATCCACAAATCTCTTGACCTCTGATCACATCCCCGGCCAAAAGTACGATTCGCTCAGCTTCACGAATGTCTTGTCATGACCGAAATGTCCTGCCAATCCTCCACTGTGTTTCTCCTTCAGCAAGTTCTCCCTCATGGAGCATTTTGGAATACACAGTTGATTGCCTCTGAACAACAATCCTTCCTGGATCATATAGTCTATCTAAGGGCTTCTGTCTCTAAGAAATGGATTCTCAGCTGCTTCATACGCTTCCTTGAAATCCTGATCATCTGCGTACATGTTCCTGAGATCCTCAAAACCTAATGTTTTGACTCGGAACTCCTGCAACAGCAAAAACTTCCTGCTCAAAGCATCAACAACTTTGTTAGCAGTACCAGAAATATGCTTAATCACAAAAGTGAAATTCTGCATATACTCAACCCATTTGGCATGTTTCTGATTCAACTTCCCCTATTGAGTCACAAACTGCAGTGCATGATTGTCACTGTACAATACAAATTCCTTGGGTATCAAGTAATGCCTCTATTTCTTTAGTGCTTGAATGATAGCATAAAACTCCTTGTCATATGTGGAGTATTTCACCTTCGCCTCATTCAGCTTCTCGCTGAAGTACGTGATTGGCCTATCTTCTTGACTTAAGACTGCCCCTATGGAAAATCTGCTTGCATCACATTTCACCTGAAATGTCTTCAGGAAATCCGGCAACACCAACACTGGTTGTTCCGTGATCTTCCGTTTCAACAGATTGAAACTTTTCTCAGCTTATTTTGTCCAGTGAAAAGACTTATGCCACTTCTTCACTGTATCCATCATCGCTGCACTGATTCCACTAAAATTCATGATGAACTTCTGGTAGAAACTAGCCAGTCCATGAAAACTTCTCACCTCGAATACATTTCTCGATGATGACCAATTCTTGATCACTTCCACCTTATTCGGATCCATCCTCAACTCATTTGCCGAAATAAAAAATCCCAAGTAAATGAGCTCCATCTTCATGAATGAGGACTTCTTCATATTAATCAACAACTTCTCCTACTGTAGCCTCTGCATCACTGTAACCAAATGCTTCAAGTGTTCTGCCACTGATTCACTGTAAATCAGTATGTCATCTAAATACACAATGACGAACTTGCCAATGAAATCCTTTAGGAGTTCATTCATCAACCTCATGAAGGTACTTGGCGTGCTTGTTAAGACAAATGACATAACAAGCCATTCATACAAACCTTCATTTGTTTTGAATGCTATCTTCCATTCATCGCCTTCTCTCATGCGAATCTGGTGATATCCGCTCTTCAAATCAATCTTTGAAAAGTATCTTGCTCCACTCAAGGAATCCATCAGATCATCCATTCTTGGCAATGGAAATCTATACCTGATGGTTATCTTATTAATCGCCCTCAAGTCGGTACACATCCTCCAGCCTCCATCTTTCTTCAGACTGAGTACTGTTGTAACATCACATGGACTCAAGCTTTCCCTGACCAAACCTTTGTCCAATAACTCCTGGACTTGCCTTTTAACCTCTTCATTTTCTGGCGGCGTCAGTCTGTACGCGGCTTTGTTTGGCAAACTGGTTCCTAGTATGAGATCAATATGATGACTCACACTCCTCATCGGTGGCAATGAATGAGGTAATTCATCCACTATGATGTTAGCGAACTCTTCCAGCAGTTCCTGAACCTCATCTAGTAAATCATCCACTCTCGTGCTAGTCAGAACAATCCTCGGTTTCCTTACCACAAAGAATTGTGGATCCTCCTTATTCTTAACCTCTGTAAGAAGTTCCTTCCCACTCATGAGAAGTACTGTGTTGCTTACTTCCGGCTTCACCTCCTTATCCTTTATCGGAAGCAACATGTGTGTCCTCCCATTCTTCTCCAGGGTGTATGTGTTCATTCTCCCATCGTGAATCACATTTATGTCATATTTCCATGGTCTACCTAGCAATAGATGACATACATCCATGGGAATAACATCACACAAGATCCTATCATTATATCCACCTATCTTGAATTCAACCAAGCATTGTTTAGTAACAGTTACCTGGTGTCCCTTTTGTAGCCACAAAATTCTGTATGAGCTTGGATGATCAATCGTCTCCAGCTCCAACTTCTCTACCATCTCTGTGGATACGAGATTATCCGTGCTACCACTGTCCACGATGACCTTGCACACCCTATCCTTGGTCTTGCAAGTAGTCCTAAAAAGTCTAGTCCTTTGGATTGAGCTTTCCGCCTCCTTCTTGGGTGTCAAAAGGACTTTTCGCATCATGAGCGATCTTCCGCCTTCAGCGTCTTCAGCCTCAACATCCCGCCTATGTGCTTCGGTGATGTGAGCTTCTCCAATGTCCTTCTTTTTCTCTGGACACTCGTATGAATTGTGCCCATTCTTTCCACATGTGAAGCATGTAATTACTCCACCTCTTCCTCTACCTCGACCTCTAGTATGAGGAAAAGTGTTTGCGTCAGCATAATCTCCCCTCTGCTCATTATGCTGCCCTCTCTGTTCATTATATTGTCCACGCTGTGAACTTCCACCTCTCTTTGTACGAGTCTGAGGTTTCTTCCATTCCTCCTTGGGCTTCTGATATTTATCCTGGACAACTACTTTGCCTCTGGGCTGACTTCTGCCTCGGTCCCTCTGACTTTGCTTACGGCTTAGCTTTTCCTCAGCTTTCAGAGCCAATTGGTAAGAATCTTCCACCGTTTGGATGGTTATCATGCTCAATTCATCCTGAATGTCATATCTCAGACCATTCAGATACTTGGAAACCTTCTCATCATCTCTCTCCCAATGACCTACCCTGATGTTCAGTCGATAGAATTCCTCCGTGTATTCCTTCACTGTCATCAACTTCTGTCTCAGGTTCTGCATTCTCCTGAACAAAGTGATTTGGAAATCTCTCAGGATGAACTTTGCCTTCATCTTTGCAATCATCCTGTCCCAACTTTTGATCTTCTGCTTGCCCTTGTAGTGTCTGTCAGCTTGTAGCTCATCCCACCACAATGCTGCATGTCCTTTCAAGCATGTGACAGCATGCTTGAATTTCTTCTCTTCTTCGACGTCTTCATAGTCGAAGTAAGTATCTAGAGCTCTAATCCAATCTAGAAGCTCCTCTGCATCCAAGTTTCCCTCGTAAACTGGAATGTCCATCTTTGCTCTTGCACCCATCCTGGCAATAGCTCTGATCAAATGCTCGTTTGATGCATCTTCGGCTGCAACTTCCTCCTCTCGTTCAACTTCTATTTCACTCTCGGAATCACTGAGATCTCTAGCACTAGCTGTGCGTCTTTGCGCTATCTCCATGTCTTCGAGTCTTGCTCGGAGATCACGAATCTGTCTCTCCATTTCTGGATTTGTTACCTGCCTGCCTCTTCTCTGCACCTCCCTATCCTCTGGATGAGGTGATTGTCTTTCTCTCCTCGGAGGCATGGTGAATCCTTCTCTGCTACAGAAAGCAAAGAATATTTCTTTTCTCTGATACCACTCTGACGCAGCCACACCCGTAGGCACGCCTGCTCACAGGATCTTCTCTTCCTTCTGACCCGAAGAACTAAAACGTCCTTCTATTTCCCTATCGGGGAATTCACACCCACAGAAATCTCTGTGCGATCCCCCTTTCTTATTTATTGGGGAATCGGAACTCGCGATTTCGCAAGTCTAATGGTTGAACATTGCACTCTCGAATCCCCAAGACTCGATACCTTAGTCAATGCTGACCTTATCTCACCTTGTCGAGACTTCTTCTCTATCGCAATTTCGCTATTCGCGATATCGAACACTTTGATTTACCGACCCCCGATACCCGATGTGCTGAAACTCCGACGCACACGTGCGAGTTGACCTTTCCACTTCCCGTCACTTCTATCGGGATTTCGGGGTTTGCGGGATCGCGAATCCTGATGTCAAATGTTTCGAGACTTTTCTTTTCCTGGACTCCGATACACGTGCCACCTGTAATCCACTCGCCAACTTAGCTGTGGCCCACACACTGCTCTCCCGTCGGAATATCGCGGTTCACAATTCCAACCTGTCTGAGTATCCTACCCTCAAGACCTCCGATATGCCGAACTCCGAATTCATCTAATTTTCTGACATGCGTTCCCCTGATGGATGGTTCTAATCTGTCAGGATATTGCGGATCGCGATATCACAATTCTCATTGCAATAATTTGGAGGTTCGATCTATGAAACCCCGATCCACGATACACATGTAGATCTAATGATCCTCGTGACTCTGATCAACGGCTCCGCCCCTCCTGAGCTTGGAACCCTTTTGGAAATACGTCGTCATATCTCCCCTGCACCTTCTCGATATCTAACGATTCTCGGAAGTTTGCGAACTCTCCTCGGAGGATTTTGATCGTCCGTTCTCCCCGATGAATTGTGCGAAGTGAATCAAGTACTTTCTCCACGAAGACTTGTTCACCTGCGACACCCTTGCAACTTCAAAGTCGCAACTTCTCTGCGCCGTTCTTCAGCTACTCAAGGGCCTATCCCTCCTGATCTTTTTCCAAGACCTTTAAGTCCTTAAAGAAAACTTCTTGCATGCACTCCTTGCGGAAATCCTTCAAAAACATCTAAGTGTTGAAGTCTCTGACTCTGCGTACACTTGCAGCAGCAGTCTTTCAACTCTTTACTCAAGCTTGCAATCCTAAGACTTTTACCTGGCCTACGCACTCCTTGCACAACTCCTGTGCCCAACTGCACTTCTGGGATGAATGAGAACAAAAGCTATCTTTATCTGAACCCTCTGTCAACGCACTCCTTATGGACACTTCGACTACACTCCTTGGAGGAATCTCTAGCTCAGATAGAGGAACAATTGAAACTCATTCCATTATCCCTTCAGATTTCACCTTCAACATGAAATCACATACACAACATATAAAACAAATGCATAACAGGAAAACAAATACTCATGGGCACATCATTTAACACACATACACAGAGAACAGACACAAAACCATGAATCTGAATCAATTTCTTCTATTAATTCAAGATCTGTACGTGGGTGTTCTTCTATAGCTCTTTGCTTCTCTTTTGTACTCTTCCTAGATTGATAATGTTACAATGCACAATGAGGGTGTCTATATCCCGTTTCCCTCTTGCGCTCTACAACCATCTAGTCTAGAATTAAATTCTACCTACTTTACATTAACTATTTTAAATGCCGTCTATCTACTAAGGACAAGAGCTTAAAGGCTCAAGGTCCAAATACAATATACAAGTGCGCTTCATCTTAAATGACACATTTAAGATCGCGCAACAACTTCCAAGGTGAAATTCAAAAAGAAATTGTGCTGGCTTGTCCAGCTGTCCTCCGCTTCCACGCTGGCTTACTTGACGTGGGCGATGCTCCTGCATCACAAGAGTAACCATAATAATCCAGTGACGATTTTAATGCTATTGACGTGACTTCGAAATCAAAATTTTCACGCTTGCAGTTGTGAAAACGATGACAAAGGCAGGTGTGCATATGAGCAAAAGATTGTGATGAGAATCAAGGGTTCGAAAACACTTGTGTAGGTAGCTTATAAGGATAGGATAAAAATACGAAATGGCTGCCAACAATGGAGACACACTGGTAGAAGCAGTTATCTCTGCCAAAAGAACAAATCTAGATTAGGATAATGAGAATAATTCCAACAGAAATAACCAAAAAATTGTTTAAACATCATGATTGATCAAATATTTCAGCAGTGCTTAAAGGATGAAAACTGATAACAGTCTTAAGATAAGCAAGCCATGATATTAAAGATAAAATCTCCAATACTGTTGACAAGGCCACTACTACCAGCAGACGTCCATAGCCTTGACAATGTTGCCATTTAACCCACTCTGATATCTGTATCCTGCCAAGAAGTTCCAGATCAGAATAAAGGACATTTTAAGGTTAAGAGGTTTCATATTTGCAAATTTTCATATACCCGACATTGCTTCGCTGCCAATGGGCCTGTTCAGTACCCCGGTGAAGTTGTCTTGGTGTCATGCATGCATTTACCCGCTGCCAGCAGACCTGTTCAGCATCCCGGTGGGTTTACAAGCACTTCCCACAACTCTTTTATGATTTTTTTTTTTTTTAAAGATATATATATTGAGCGGGATGACGCTGAAAATTATGATATTTTAACATATATTTTACAGACCTCAATAGAATTTTTTAGGATTGTCCTTCATTAAGATACAGAGAAGGTTTATTTATAGAACCAACCTTCTAAGGCAAGGAGACATCTTCTGAGTCATTCCCTTAGGGAACAGGGACGGCGTAAGAAGATAATAGATGATCGTGAGAGGCTTTACTCATAGATCGAAATCAGTTAACTTCTTTCAAACAACAGTCTTTTCTCAACACAAATGTAAATTTCAGAAGTATATAATTGATGTTTACACAATTTTTTAGCAGTCATTTCAGTGAAAGAATTTTTTGTTTTCCTTGTCTGAACAGTTCCAAAATTCAGGTACAGGTATTTCCAAAAAATGATAAGCATAAAGGAAAAATCAAAACCAAAACAACAAAAGAAAAGCAAACAAAATAAAAATATGTACATAGTATACAAAGGGTTTTCATCAAACGAAAAATCTTTTCAGAGCTTGGCCATTCACCGGATAGGTGTCTGGCTGTCCCTCTAAACTTTATAATCAGAAAGAGCTGGGACCCAATTTCTCAGCGATTAAAAATGGTCCAAGCCATAAGTTCTGAAGCTTCATGTGCTCTCCCTTTCCCTCATGCGCTTTGCCCCATTTCAAGACAAGATCACCTACTTCAAAGTTCCTATCAGAGGCAGAGTTGGCATCAAACTAGCTTTTAACCACTAGCTGATGTTGATCTAACTTACGTTTAGCTTGGGCTCTTACCCCTTCTAGCTTCATTAAGGCGTTAATTCTGTTTTCCAAAGGGGGACAGTCCTCTTCTTGTATTTTCTGTGATAGCTGTAGTGAGGGAAGAAGAATGTGTGGTGGCAGAATTGCTTCTCTACCATAGATGAGAAAGAAGGGAGAGTTACCTACAACAGTTTTTGGTGTTACCCTATCAGCCCAAATTGTGTTTAACAACGCATTATGCCAGTTTTTGTGATTCTCAGATATCATTCTCTTGATGATTTTAATCAAATTCTTATTTGTTGATTCTACCAATCCATTGCCCTGGGCATAGTAGCTGCCAGAATACTTCAATTTAATTCCCTTTTCTAGAGGGAATTCGCTCATCTCAAGAGATGAAAAATAAGAAGCGTTATCGAATACTAAACAGTCAGGGATACCAAAACGAGTGATAATATTTGAATTTAAAAAGGCAATTACCTGACTGGTATTCACAGTTCTTAATGCGGCAGCTTCAAACCACTTGGTAAAGTAATCTGTGGTTGTTATGATAAACTTATGCTGCTGTAATGATAGAAGATTGATTGGACCTATAATATCAAGGCCCCACTGCTGAAAAGGGGAGTCTACTGAAATGGGCTGCAAAGGAAAGGCTGGTTTCTGTAACTGCCCTGATGCTTTTTGAAAAATAATACACTTACGGCACAAGGCATGGGCATCTCTAAAAAGTGTGGTCCAGTAATAACCTGCTCTCAAAACTTTATGGGCAGTGGTGTCTCCACCAAAATGCCCATTAGCTTCACTTGCATTCAATTCTAGTAAGACTTTTTCTGCTTCGTCTTTCTCAAGACAACGCATTAGTACTCCATCAAAATTTTGACAAAATTGAATACCATTAATCAAATGAAAGCAGGAAAACTTTAATCTTAACGCTCTTCTTTTAGTGGGATCCAGGTGACGGGGGGCTGACCCATGTTCAAGACAAAATTTTATATCGTCATACCATGGATTGATAGAGTTTTGTGCACAACAGATTGCATTTTGATTGTACTGTCCTAGGTTTGACATATCGTTTTCTTCTTGTTGTCCTGCTGCTAAATCAGCAACTAACTTGCATAACCCTTGGCCTCTCACTATCTAAGCTGGGGTAATTTCTAAGTCATACTCCTGCAAGGAGGTAACCCATTTTGCCCTCTTTTCACCTAACTCTTTTTGCACTAACAGATTCCTGACGGTTGGGTAGGGGACAATAATTTTCATCCTAGATTTCAAAACATAAGACCGGAAGTGTTTGACTGCTTTGAAAATAGCATAGGCTTGCTGATCTACCGCTGGGTAATTTAGTTCCACACCTTTGAAAGCAGAGCTCATAAAGGCAATGGGTACTTCATTGTTTTCAACGTTCTTTTGAGTTAAGACGGCAACATAGGAGCGGTCAAAAGTGAATGTGTAGAGTGTGAAGTCTTGCGAAAAGTCGGGGCTCATGAGAGAAGGAGCATCTATTATGGCCTTTTTTATTGCATTAAAATCTTGGTTTTCTAAGGGTCCCCAATGATATTGCGTGTCTTTCTTAATTAAATTTTGTAAAGGTCTGACCATTTCGGAGAAACTGGGGACGAATCTCCTGACAAAGTTTATCTGGCCTAAGAAAGACTGCATAGACTTTTGGGATGAAGGAGGGGGAAGTTTCGAGATGACTTGAGTCCTTTCGGGGTCGATAATCATCTCTTTGCTTGACACAATAAATCCTAAGAGTTTACCTTGTTCTACTGCGAATATAAATTTTTTAGGATTCAAGGAAATGTCGTATTTATGACATCGTTGTAGAACAACTCTTAAATGATCTAGATGATTGGTTTTGTTTTTTGAAAATATAGTAACATCATCTAAGTAAACTATGACGGATTGATTGATTAAGCCTCGGAAAGCGATGTCCATCACTCTCTGGAAAGTGGCACCAGCATTAATCAGTCCAAAGGGCATTTTTCGATAAGCGTAGGTGCCCCATGGAGTGCGGACGGTAGTCTTAAGTTGGTCTAGAGGAGACATCAGGACTTGGTTGTACCCTGAAAAACCATCCAATAAGGATAGTCTCTCAGAACCAGATACCTGTTGAAGGATCTGTTCCATGGGTGGGACAGGATAGTTGTCTTTATCAGACGCTCTATTAAGGTTTTGGAAGTTGGCGCAAAGTCAGATTTCCCCACTTTTCTTCTGGACAGGGACAAGGTTAGAAACCCATTGTGTGTGCCTAACTGGGAAAATTATTTTAGCATTCAGGAGTTTATTTAATTCTTTTTTGACGGTTGGTTCGAGCTTAGGGTGCTTTTTTCTTAATTTTTGTTGAAAGGGCAAGGTTTGGGGTTTCATAGGAATGACGTGTTGTATGATGTTGGGGTCGAAAGTTTTAAGGTCATCATACGTCCACGCAAAAACATCTTTAAATTATTTAAACAATTTAATGAATGCAGCTTTTTCTTGTTGAGAACACCCCACCCCTAAATTAATGCACTGTGGATTGTCATCAGTTCCTAAGTTTACTTTTTCATATGATAATGATGAACTATTGGTTTTACAGTTGACCGATTTTTTGAATTTATCTTGAAGATCGTAAAATTTTTCTAATCTAACTACAGACTTAGGGATCGAATTTACCATGTCCGATGAAGATTCAGGAGTTCTCGGATCTGCTATTACCGTGAAATCGCGCAAATTGTCGTCATGAGTGAATTTGTCGATCACCGCGCCTTGGAAAGTTTCTTCCATATCCAGGAAGCTAATAATCTGTTGATCGTCGTCGAAGACTCTCCAATTTGTGATGTTGTCGGGAATGCATGGCCTAAAAAACAGTTCGACGGAGAATGCGTTCAGAGACAAGCCTTCTACAGGAAAGAGTTTGGAAGCTACATTAGCTAATAAATCAGCTTCAAAGTTATTCAATCTAGGAATAGAATTTATATTGAAAGTAGAAAACTTATTCATTAAATTCCATGCCTCGGATTGGTAGCTTTTAAGATGCGGAGACAGATAGTGGATAGAATCTCTTACCTGTCTAACCACGATTTCAGAATCGCCAAAGACAGTCAAATTTTGAATGTTCATATCTATAGCTTTTCTGAGACCCTGCAATAAAGCCTCATATTCTGTTGTGTTATTAGTACATTCAAATTCTAGCCTACATGCAATCAAGGTTTTGTTACCCGAGGGATCAATAATAACGTAGCTTGCACCAGCTCCTTCTTTGGACTTTGACCCGTCAAAATAAAAAGACCAAATTTGATTTTTATCGGGTGCATGAGACCATTGCGTAGAAGCTGCTGGCTGCGCATATGCTACAATCTTGGACTGCTGTGCTGGGTTGGTGATGGATAAAGTCTCGGCCATGAAATTGCCGAAAACAGTATCCATCCCTTGTATTTTGGGTGAATCAGCAGAAGGTGTAAATGGTTCATTTGGATCATTCAAATCTGTGACCGTGAACTTAAGGTAGTGTTCATGATTTACCTTGATTTTGTTTGGCTTGCCGTTCTCGGGAAGCCATAGGTGAGACCAATCTATTGTAAAATAATCGTGTATCTGCTCTAACCAGTCCCTTCTTAAAAACAAACCATACACTTCTGTAACATCCACAACGATAATATCAATAACTTGATGAACTTTGGGGTTAGACGATAATCTTATAAGCACATTCCTTAATTCGCCTATGACTTTAACACTAGTTCGATCAAGTTGGATGATTTTTAAAGTGGATGGTTCAACTTCAGTGTTAATCTTCTGACACACAGACTATGGCATCACATTGGATGACGCTCCCAAGTCTACCATACAATTGTGCACTTTTCTATTAAATATTTCGAAAGTTAAAAAAAATGGAGGTACATTTCTGCGAGTACTAAGTGTGGAAGCTTGTGGCTTTTTACTCGCGGTTTCTAAAGATAATTTATCTACATTTGTTACATTATTTACAGGAAGGATTCCTTTATCATGAGGATCAGGGTTACTCTTTGCAGAAGTCTTTTGAGGAACTTTGTTCTGAACAACCTTGTTACTGCTTGAATTACCATTTTTGTTATTCTCTGCGATATTCTGTAACATTTTTTGTAGAAGAAATGGAAATTTTAATAACTCATAAACATAAATGTTAGCCCTTAAATTTTTAAGATATTCAACTAAATCATAATCTAAGTTGGGGTTTACATGACTCTGTTTAGTCTCAGCTAGTTTAGACTGCTTTGGGGGAAAAGTCGTAGTGTTTTTGGAAGAAGGTTTGTTTGCTGTCGTACTCCTAGTATTGTAGGGATGAACTGTCTCGAAATTAGCTTGAAAAATGCTATCCGAGAAGTGTCCAAAAATGTTCGGAGAAGATTCTTCTTCTTCAACTGTCTCTTTTTCAACTACCTCCTCAATATTCTTAGGAGGCATCAAGTTATCTTGAGCTTCTATAATTGTTTGAAGGGCGTATTGTAGACTTTCCAGATTAAGGCCCTCGATATTTGGATTAGGTTGGTTGGTGGGAAAAGGCTTCCTGAATGGGGGTTTGTAAGGCCCTTTGCTCGAAGAAGCTTCTTCGGCCGTCCTTTTCAAATCTATAACTTGATTTGACAGTTTTTGAACGAATTTAGTTAGGTTTTCTAAATCTGAGCTTTCAGGTTGTGTTTTATTTTGAGAAGGTCTAGGGAGGATTTCGATCTTCTTTTTGGAAGATGAACTAGTTTCTGTTTCGTTGCTAGTAGTGTCTTTTAAACTAAGTATGTCTTTTTCAATCTGGCTGGCCTCTTTGAAGGCCTCTAACAATGTGGCTTTCTTAGATTGTTTTACCCAAATGGCTATACTTTGATGCAAGGCTTTAGTATAGTATGCTATGATAAGATTCTCGGCAGGCATGGAATCCGTAGGGATTCGGTTCTTAAGTGTTCAGAATCTTTGATTAAAGTCTTTAATTTTCTCTTTTGGGTTCATTCTTAAGCTAGAAATCTCCATGACTAGGACTTCCGGGGAATTATCGTCTCCGAATTTTTCCAGAAAGCATGACTCGAACTTCTCCCAAGACACAATGGTATGGGGTTGTTGGGAAAAATACCAGGTAGAGGCATTGCTCTCGAAAGTGTAGGGGAACAACCTACGGACTACGTCTTCATGCTTGACATTGCGGAGTCTGATGGATAACATAAAAATTTTAATGTGATCCTCTGCGATCTGTTTAGAGTCAGGGTCAAACTTGGGAAGCCACTTCTCTGGATGTTTGGGTAAGGGATGCTGAGCCCCAGGTACGGCTACTGCATCCTGGTCGAGCCAAGGTCTGGCAGGATTGTTCTGGTTGGCCATTGGTGTAGGCGGTGTGGAAGGCTGAGAAGGGGAACTGCCTTCATCGGAAGAGTCTTCTCCAGAAGAAGAAGGAGGTGATGGAGGTGGTGAGGGTGGTATTCCAGATCCTCCTGCAGCATGAGTGAGGATTGGATTGGTAGGGTTCAAAGTAAGGTTAATGCCTCCAAGTTGTTCTCTGATATCAAAGAAATCTAAAGGTTGGTCCAAAGGTTGATTTGGTTGCCTTAAACGGGCGAAGGCACTATGTGTTCTTAAAAGAGATTGTCGGAGAATATCTTGTACATTACCACTTGTAGGATTCGGGGTTGTTGGTTCAACTGTGATCCGTAGATTGTCGTTTGATGTGGTTGTTGTTTGAGGGGAGATGTTGTTGTTTGAATGGCTTCTTGTCACTATAGGTGAGCGATTGGGTGGTGGAGGAGTCTTACGACCGCCTCGTGCCATTAATAAATTTCAGGCCCTCCTTCTAGCGCCATTTGTTGATGGGCGAAAATGAACGCTTGTCAACTGGAGGAGTGGATCCGGTCCGGGGTTGTCTAAATAACCCAAGCTGTTTGGGATGATCCACCCTGATGGGTTTAGCAGCTCCGTTGGCCGATCTAAGTACTAGGAAAATAAAGAAAACTAACTAAAGGAACTAATCTAAATGAAACAACAATTAAAGCAAACTAATAAACAAATCTGCAATACATATATACAGTCTATTGTCTAACATTCTACAACAATAATTCTATGAAATTAAATGTTCAATTATCGAAAGAATTAAATCTTAATAAAAAATGTACAATATTTACAGATTACATATTTAAAATGAAAACCTGCTAAAATCATTTGTAAACTGTCTTATGACAACAAAACTATTTATTTTTTATTTTTTTAATTTTATGAGAAAGAAATAAAAAGAAAACTATCTAAGCTGAACAATTAAATAATAATCCTAACTATAAATCTGAACTATATATATCTATCTAAACTACTTAAATAACACTAATAAATTAACTATTAAATAACAAATAGCAAACTGACCTGAAGCAACGCTTCAGGTTTGTCCTGTATGCAATAGTTGATTTAGTTGTTCGGTGGGAGGAAACCCGCACCAGATTCTCCACAAGCTTCTCGTAAACAAGAAGCAGCAGTGCTCTTCGAATATAAATGACAAGACAAACAAGTCATAAAAAAGGACAACAATCTTATAATTTACAAATCATTGCAGTTAGATAAATCCCTATGCAAAGATTTGTACAGAACAATTCAATTAACGAAGAAGATAAACCTTTATTCATTAAATTGAAAGGGAGTAATTGCTGTACTAAAACTGAGATACATAAGACATGGAAAGAATTTAAATCACAATGCATTAACCTATAAAAAGTCTTGATATCTAAAGTAGTCAATGATTTAATCACAAATTTAAATGCACAAAACTTGAACGAAAGTATGATAAATTGAAAGCTAAAGCGGTTACAAAAGATCCACTTCCATTCGAGTTCGTATCATCATAAATCCATAGTCTTGTTCTCCCAACAATTGATGATGGGTTCATTACAAAAAATAGCAAGAATTTAAAGGCCACAGGGTAAAACATCCCTGTGGGAATTATAAAAAACAATTTACAAAAAATCTGGGAATAATCTCCCAAGTCTCTATTTCTACCTATGACCAATAACTTAAAACAAAACTGTATCACAACAAGTATCTTCTAAACTGCCACAACATGCCCAATTTTCCATTGAAATTCGTAGGTACCTGTAGGTGGACAAGAATAGACAAGTTTACATAATGTTTTATTGGTAAAATTAACAAATATCTAAATTTTAAGACTAGCTACAGAATCTCACGATTCTGTAGCTGGTCTAATTTGAAAGCAGAACCGTTTTAAATCAATTCAAAACTAAAATAAATATATTGGAACTATTAAACAAATCTTTAATTGCTAATTTAAAACAAAGCGAATCATTTAAACCAAAACTTCTATGCTAATTGAGAGCAAACAAAATCATGTTTGAATCTATTTCAATCGAAACAGACCCAAAACGAATATCAAGCAAACCTCAATATAGACATAATATGTCAATCCAACACTCAACATAATCGTTTTTTAAATCCAAACTAACAGAGCTGTATCGAATCTGTCTTTGATACTAATCCAACTCATGCTAATTCAAGGCACGCAACACTGTTTGCAAATCAAACCAAACAGGAATGAATCGAACTAACTTGGGGATGGAAAAATCGTTATGCAAAATCGTATCAATCAAAACATAGCTACACGATTTTAGCAAACAAATCTTTTATACAGGTCGAATGCAATCATAATCCAAACGAAAATATTTATTCAAAACAAAACAGAATCGTTTCTTGAATCTATTTGAATAGAACTAAACAAAAACAAACCCAATTGACTACCCTAATTCAAATGTAGAGAATTGTTTCAAAAGAAAACCAAACAGAATTGAAAACAAATCAATCATTTATACTAATCTGAGAGCAATAAAATTGCGTTAACCAAATCATAGGTGTGTCCGAGTTTAGCAAACAAATCTTTTGTACAAGATTCATAATGAAATAATTTTTGGTAAAACGAAAATAACATAATCGTTTTGAATCTATTAAAACGACCAGAATTAAACTAAGCAAACCCAATTGGTTATATTAATTCAAACCAACTCATAAAACAAAATCGATGTTGAAACACATACTTGGGCAGTAAGAAAATGATTCGATCATGATAACTTTGAATTGACGAAGGCCGTTGCTGCTTTGACATTTCTGAAGACAATTGAATCGGTGGTTTTTTGTTTCTTCTCATTGGTCTGTAGCCTGTCGTTCTCCTTTGATAACACAAAAACTCGTTCCTCTAATGATTTGATCTTAGATTGCAATAGGGGAACATCCGTGTAATAACGTTCAAGCCAGGAATTGCATTGTATACATGGTGATTGGATTTGGCATTGCAGGTGAGGGTTCTTTCAAGTTACCAGGGGTTTCATTGTGAAGCTTAATACCCGGGTAGTTAGGGTCGTTCTTAAGGCATGGAGGTAAGTTGGAGACATTGTCATAGGGTTCCATAGAGCAGAGGCCATGAGAGTAGGGGTATTCCTCGGCTAGGAAACGTTCGATATTCAAGTCTGAATCCTCGCTCAAGACGATAGGCTTTTGGTTAGTGCTCTGTTTAGGCTTGTTTCGAGCACATCTCGATATCCTTTGGGCATTTTTCTTTCCCTTACTGTTGACACCAGTATCACCTTTGCCTTTCTTCCTCATAGGCCTCTTGACAGCCTTAGTATTTTCTTTAGAACACGGGTCGGCCACGGTATCGGGTAGGTCTATGTCGGAGCAATTCAAGGGTTTGATAGGGGGTAAAAGGGTAGGAGGTGGCACGGCTGGCTCAACCAGTGTTTTAGTGACCACAGATTTATCCATTAGAACACATTCGGAGGTGGCAAAGCCATTCCTTGATAGGAAGGCTTGCCAACAGTCACCACTAAGGCTTAAATGATGAACGATAATAAATTTGATCAAGCAGTGATGGAAAAGGCTGCTATCAGCCTTCTCACACTTGAATCTTTTGGACATATTGTACAGAATACGCAAAAGATAAAGTGGCATATTCATAGGGTAGTCTATAAAATTCATCAATAACTGAAGATGATACAGAAATACCAATCCATAACAACCTTCGCAGGTCACAAACTACTTAAGAATTGCCAAAAGATTGTGCCACCTAGGTTTGAGGGCGGTGACGGGCATACCTCTATCACATCAAACAATCTTTCTCGATGTGAATAGGAGCAGCCACGACACCTCGTCTACTTTGGAATTTTTAAACCAACTTTGCCCTGTAGCTGGTAGTCCTATAGTTGGGCTTAGGAACTTCTCATTTAGCTCGAGTTGTATGTCTCCGAACTTAGCCCTACATCCGTCGAAGGTGAGGGTGAACTGTTGGGAAACCGAAAGGTTGAAACCCTCAAATATTTGGATAAACACCAGCCAGCCACTATTTTCCAAATCCTCATGAGCATTGTCAAATAGTAGCAGAGTTTGGATACCATTTGGTTCTATGCGCACCACAGGTGCCATAGAACAGAATACACAGTGCGCAGGGTAAATAGTCAAGGGTTTGGAAAGGGTATATGCAGGCCCGATAGCTCACAAGCTTCCCTGAAAACCAATAGAGGTAACCCAGGATAGGAGGGAGGCATTAATGCGCAAGTGTGCGAGGGTGGTGGAACGAAATCAACCCACACAAAACAGTCATTTCCAAAAGTACAACCGACGATGCATATGGTGATTCAAATCACTATTGCAATGTGTTAAAAGTAATGACATCCAAAGACTTAATGAAAACTATGGTAAGTCGATCCAAAAAATTTGCACAAGCAATAGTGTTTGCATGGTTTTAAAATCAAAACAATGTTTCGAAATCAGCACGAAGGGTTTGATCATAACAAATATGTGTTGTATGAAATGATTGCACCAAGGGTCTAACCACAATGTCAATGTGTTTTCATGAAACCAATGCGCCAAGGAAATCGATGAAAGACTATAGAACATCAAACCACCAAATGTATTAAGGACTCAATGACAGTCATTATAATATCATCACAATCTTATAAAAATGAAATCATATTAACAACAAAAGAATGCCAAATGAGTAAAGATCTTGGTGTCTTGCCAACTGTGTGACTATAATTAAATTGGAAATGTAATGAACACATAGACAAGAGTAACCATAATAATCCATTAACAATGTTAATGCTATTGATGTGACTTCGAAATCAAAATTTTCACACTTGCAGTCGTGAAAACGATAACAAAGGCAGGTGTGCATATGAGCAAAAGATTGCGATTAGAATCAAGGGTTCCAAAACACTTGTGTAGGCAGCTTATAAGGATAGGATAAAAATACGAAATGGCTACCAACAGGAGGATAACCCACACACTCTAGATGAGGGTCAGAACAGTGGTGAGGCACCACACCTTGAAATTCCAGAACATGCACCATTACAATATGGGGTCAAGAAGATTACCATAGCCACATTGTTAGGAGTCTCCATGTACTATACCTTCTGAATCAGAGGCATTATGTAGGGACAAATATTTACAACGTTTATTGATGGAGGGCCACCCATAGTTTCATAGATGCAACATTGGTTACTAGGAGACAAATTCCCATAGAGGAATTTGATGGTTTTGAAGTAGTAGTGGAAGATGGGTACAACATGACATGTACTCGGAGGATTAGAGGGTTGGATGTGACATTGGGAAGCTACACCTTGACTGATGAATTTTATGTGGTGGAACTAACAGACACCAAATTTGTGGTATTGGGAGTACAATGGCTAGATTCCCTTGGAGACTTCAAAATGAATTATCAGAAGATGAGGATGGAATTCATATACATTAGGGGTCAATGGTTTATCCTAAGGGGTATTTCATCATGAGAACCCAAGGTTGTATCCATCAGATGCATGGAGACTGTCTTTAGAAGCAAATATGTGGCATGCGCAAGGGAGTGTTTGGTTACAATGTAGAAGCCATCTTAGGATCGTCAGGATTACCATGTGGACATAAATGAGTTACTAGGTAAGAATGATAAGGTATGCAGGCCACTACTAGTAGTAGCACCAACATATCGAGGATTCAAACATGTCTCTGAGTCATAGGAAGGGGCCAAGCTAATGATTACTACAACATACATGAACCTAAATAATTTCAAGGATGAGATATAAAAGGCCATACATGAGCTGTTGGAGATGGGATACATCTAGCCTAGCTCTAGTTCATTTGCTTCTTCAGTAGTATTGGTGAAGAAGAAGGATGGAATGTGGAGAATGTGCATTGACTACTAGTATCTAAACAAGAAGACTATTAAGAAAAGATACCCGATACCAAGGATTGGCGAGTTGATATATGAGCTACATGGAGTAGTATATTTTTCGAAGATTGATCTTCGATCATGATACCACCAGATCAGGGTGAGAGAGGAGGACATCCACAAAACAACATTCCAATGTCAATATGGTCACTATGAGTTTGTGGTCATGCACTTTGGGTTCACTAATGTACCAACTACCTTCCAGTCATATATGAGCCATATCTTCAACAAATAGTTGAGGAGGTTCCTATTGGTGTTATATGATGATCATATGATCTAAAATAAGACATGGAGGGAACATTTGGGGCATGTGGATGAGATTCTCACCATTATGGAGGAACAATCACTTTTTTCCAAGGAGGAAAAGTGTGAATTTGGATTGACAAAGATCCTATGTTTAGGGCACATAATAGGTATTGAGGGAGTGAAGGTGCATCAAGAAAATATCTAGGTGATCTTAGATTGGCCTACCCCTAGGTCAATCACAGAGTTGCGAGGATTCTTTGGGATATGCAACTATTACAGATGATTTGTGAAAGGGTTTTCACAACTTGGGGAACCGCTGACAGATCTGACCAAAAAGTGAGCATTTAGGTGGACCGAGGAAGCACACGTATCCTTTGACCAAATGAAGAAGGTAATGAGCACTTTCTCGGTACTAGCACTTCCAAATTTCTCTTAGCCATATTTACTGGAGTGTGATGCATCCAGGGAAGGGATAGGAGCGGTACTAATGAAAAACCGCCATCCAATATTTTTTGAGAGTAAGAAGTTGAGGGAACCAAAAAGGCTCTACTCCATCTATGATAAGGATATTTTGGCTATTATGCATGCACTGGACAAATTCTAACAATACCTAGTGGGAGGACCTTTTGTAGTGAGGACCGACCACACCAAGTTGAAATACTTTCTAGAGAAAAAGGATTTGAGAGAAAGACAACATAAGTGGGTGAGTAAGTTACAAGCCTATGACTTTGATATTGAATATGTTAAGGGAAAGAAGAATTTTGTTTCTGATCCCATTTATAGGAGGCCTTCAGTCTTTTCCCTTGTCGAGGTCTCAACAGATTGGAAGTCTACCCTCTTGGTGGAATATTTCAAAAATACATTCACCTATGAGTTGATGGAAGGTACCAACCAGGATGACACATACAGAGTAGTGGATGATATAATCTACTATAGGGATAGGATATATCTTGTCCTTGAATTCATGCTGAAGGATAATATCACGAGTACATTTCATGATGCCCATTTAGCCAACCACCTAGGGTACTTGAAGACTTATAGACAAGTGAGAGAGAGATTCTCATGGAAGGGTCTCAAGGAGGATTGTAATGTCCCTTTCCAAGTTACATTCCAAGGATTTTAATGTCCCTTTCCAAGGATTGTAATGACCTAATTCATCATTATGCATATTTTGACTTGTCATTGAGGAGAGAGGCGCATCTCAAGAGAGGTAGCTGAGTGGATTCTAGGAGGAATACACCAGTGGATGATTTCGATGTTGAGAGACACACCCCAGTCACTGGGGAGATCACACAGGTCTTCCATTAGTATTCAACAACAGTTCTACAGGATTCAACAACAGGGGCATGCTTGTTTAAGGAGAGGGTGCAATTTCTGAGGAGGTTTAGAGGATCAACTTGTCCCATTCAGGGAGAGTTTAAATATTCCCCTCTGACCCAGTTGAGAGGCAGGCTAGGTGCATATTTTTCCTGGTTCCTTGTCATATTCTGACAAAGGATCATCTGGGGTGCATTTTCCAGACATTGGGAGTGTGACACTTTGTGGGGACATATTTGGGGTTCTCGAGCGATCATCAGATATGATCCATGGAAACACTTATGAATCATTTCAAAGTAGGCCAAGATGATTAGTTTGAGATAGTTACCAGCTGATTCCAATGGTGGAATCACTAGGGCACAGTTTTATAGTAGCATACAGGCACATTTCTTCAGGGGTATCCATCCAGGGTCTAAACACACCAATAAAGGGGCCGGTTAGTCACCAGGTCTGAGAGGTAGATTATGGTGAACTATTTGGGATAGTTTCCATGAAATCTTGAGAGGTTTATCCACTGGGGTGAACTTTCCATACTTGAAAGAGTTTTTGTATGAGCTGCTGTATCCTGCAACATATATTCATCACATCCTTTGCATTCCACATAATTCTTCTATTATCGGGTATTACTGTTTTAGTTGCTATTGTATTCCAGCTAAGATCCTTTTGTCATTTGATCTAGCTGAGTGATTTATTTTACTCAGCTGCATTCAAAATTTTACTCACAGAGATATCATAATATAAGATTTGCAGTCTTTTGTCTCATTTATTAGCTATATGTTCATTATATGCTGCAACAATGAATTGTCTGCAATAGAAATATACAATTAACAATATTTACTAGACTATCCAAGTCAGGAACATTATAGTGGTATCAGAGCTTTAGTCCTACCAGCATGTGACTAAATATGATGAGTGCAGCAGAGGACCCAAGGGGCTGTGAGCACATAGGTGACAAATATGTCACTTACAATAGATTCAAGGAGGGAAGACCTAGAACTTATTTCCTCCCTTTCCCTCCCAGCTCAGAGGAAGGGGAAGAGGCACAGAGGGAAGCAGAGAGAAGGGTAGATTGTGATGTTGAGCATGAGGTAGAGAGGATGTTAGGAGACATATATTAGAGACCGAAGGGAAGTGGTAAGGCCCCCATGGACCCAGAGGTAGACTTCATGCAGGTAATAGAGAATATAGTAGTCAATCAGTAGGCCATGACTCAGTCCTTGGCGCAGATGGATGATAGATTGGCTATAGTGGTCACCCCATGCACACGAGACCCACATGCAGCATAGGGGAACTCAGGGGCAGACAATAGACCCCAGTATCCTACTCACACATGAGCCTCTTCAAGTAGGATTCCCATGCCATTGTTCCCCAGTTTCCAGAGGGCACCCCCAACAACAGTATAACAACTAATAGCACAAAGGCCACCCACTCAGGAGGAGGACATTGTTGAGTATAGGAGGGAGTATGCAACATTCACCCACGACTTCCATCAGGACATGACCCTGGTCGTGTATTGTGGACTCAGACTTAGGAACTGCCCTAGAGAGCCACATAGAGGAGGACAACAAAAGAAACAGGGGCATAACATTGATTTCATCTAGAAAGTTGGTACAATGACCATAACTTCTTTTGATGGATCGTCCAAATGCACCACTAGAGATTCGGTACAAAAAATGGACACATACTACAAGCTCAACCATATGACCGAGACAGAGGCTATCCATTTTTCGACCCTACACTTGGAGGGTGAGGCACATGAGTGGTGGCATCATGTATTGGTGATTTTGGGTTACAGTCACATCACCTCCTACATGGAGTTCACATAGAGACTCATGTATAGGTTTGAAAGGAGGGATCCTGAGATCCACTTCATAGATCTAGCCCAGTTGAGATAAACTGATACAATAGAGGAATTCATCACATAGTTTCAATGGGTAGCAATGGAAGTGACAGATATATCAGATCCCAGGATGATCATGTTATTCACAGAGGGACTCACAGAGCCCTTGAGAGGATGGGTGAAGTCATACATGCCTCACACCTTATAGGATGCCATCTTATGCACTCAATATTTGGCAGACTCAGTGCCAAAGACTAAACCCTTTTCCAAAGCCTTCGTACCACAAAAGGACCAAGAAAGGAAGCCATTATAGAGAGAATGGAAGGGCAAGGAGAAGTTGGATGATGAGACGAAGTGATAGCTTACGAGGAAAAATCTTTACTTCAGTTGCAGAGAACCTTAGGTGCCAGGCCACATGTGCATGGGAAAGGGAGAGATTCATTATATTGAGGTGGAAGCAGACAATGTGGATAGTGAGGAGGAGGAGCATGAAAGTGGATCCACTATATCAGAGGAGGAGTCAGTACAGGCAAAGGAGCCTCCTGAGAAGGGTAACAGATGGAAACCAACAAAGGGAGGAGTCATAGCAACCCTTTCTGGTGTTCCCAGGTATGATACCCTCCGGATCAGAGGAAATATTCAGGGACAACGAGAAATCACCCTGATAGATGGTGGGGCCACCCACAACTTCATTGATTCTTCATTAGTATTGAGTTGGGCACTTTAGACAGAGGAGTTTGAGGGGTGTGATGCTGCAGTAGTAGATGGCCATACAATGGAGTGTCTATACATAGTTCTAGACTTGGAGATAAAGTTTGGAAACTACATAGTGAGAGACACATTTTATGTGGTTGAACTATCTGACACATAGGTGGTATTGGGAGTCTAGTGGATGATCACCTTGGGAAAAATCACCACCAATTACCAAACCTTAGATATGGGGTTCAGAGACAGTGACAGGAAGAGGGTTGTTCTGAGAGGAATGTCAATAGGAGCACCCATGAAAGTTTCAGCCAAGAGGATGGAGATGATATTTAGATATGGGGAGGTAGAATATGCTGCAGAGTGCTCGATCACTACGTGGAAGGATTTAGAGGGTTGATAGCAGTATTAGAAAGATATCAAGAACTTGTTGGAGCAACATCAAAAGGTTTTTGGTTTGATTCCACTAGGGAGACCACCTAACAAGGGGTTTGAGAACACCATTGAGTTGGAGGAGGGGGACATACCTATGATCAAACCCCCTATTGTCATCCTAGGAGGTTCAAGGATGAGATAGATAAAGAAATTAATGAATTTCTAGCGATGGGACACATCATACTGAGAAATAGTCCATTCGCCTCTTTAATTTTCTTAGTTTTGAAGAAGGATGGTAACATGAGGATGTGCATTGATTACCAGGTCTTGAACAAGAAAAAAATCAAGAATCGATATGTTATTTCTCGCATTGACAAGTTGATGGATGAACTACATGGGGCAGTTTTCTTCTCTAATATTGATCTAGGCTCTGGGTATCATCAGATCAACATTCGAGAGTAGGACATAGATAAGATGACATTTTGGTGTTAGTTTGGACATTTCAAGTTTCTGGTTATTCCATTTGGGATAACCAATGCACCAACTACATTTTATTATTGCATGAGCCACATTTGAAATCTCACTTGTTAGTGGAATATTCCAAGAACCAGTTCTCTTGCGAGATTCTATATGGACAGATTCAGAATGATAAGAACATGGTCATTGACGATGTCATATTCTTCAAAGATAGAGTCTACTTAGTACCAAATTCAGGGCTCAAGAAGAAGATCCTCGCAACAGTTCACGATTCACCACTAGCAGGCCATCAGGGGTTTTTCAAAACCGACAGGAAGATAAGGGATATGTTCTCATGGAAGGGCCTCAAACATGACATTATGAGGTAGATTAGTGAGTTTGTGACTTGTCAACAGAACAAGTTAGAGCATACGCTTCCAACAAGGATACTTCGGCCACTCCCCATTCCAGAGAAGAAATGGAAGAGCATATCGATGGAATTCATCACAGGCCTACCCAAGCTCCAGGGTAAGGACTACATTTATGTAGTGGTCGAAAGATTGACCAATTTTTCTCAATTCTATGCCATACTGACAGAGTTCAACGTAGTTCAGGTAGCCAAGTTATTCTTCAGAGAGGTCTTCACACTTCATGGGTTGCCGAGAAACATCATCAGTGACATGGACAGTCAATTTATTGGGACATTCTGGAGTGAGTTGTTTAGATTGATGGGGACAAAGTTGACACCCAGTACCAGCTATCGCCCTCAAACATATGGGTAGACAAATATCATAAAAAAGTGGGTTGAAGGGTATTTGAGGAACTATGTCAGTGGACATCAGAGAGCATGGGTCAAGTGGCTACATTTAGGAGAGCATTGCTACAACACCACTTTCCACATGTCCATTGGTATGACACCCTTCTGAGCATTGTATGGGTATGATGCTCCCACTTTGGTTGAATTGGTTTTTGGGGAGATAAGATCTCCCAAGGCCAAGGATTGGATCACTGAGAGTCATGATATTCTCAAAGTAATCAAAGAGAACCTACAAATGACACAAAATCGACAGAAGATGAGTGCAGACATGAACAAGATAAAGCGCATCTTTGAGGTTGGGGATTTGGTCTTCTTGAGACTCCAACCATATGGAAAGTCATATTTGAAGAAGAGTGGGGATGACAAGCTCAAACCTAGATTTTATGGCCCTTACATGATCATGCGCTGAATAGGCGAGCTTCCTATGAGATAGAGATTCCAGAGGGGAGTAATATTCATAACGTGTTCCACGTATCGTGCCTCAAGAAGGTGGTGGGACAATTCATCATCATATCAGAGGAGCTTCCCCCATTAGATGAGGAGGGATAGTTGGAGTTGGTTTCGGAGGAGGTAATGGAGTTTTAGGAGCGAAAACTGAGGAGCAGGGTCATCTGAGAGTGTTTCATTAGATGGAGAGGGCTTCTGGTAGAGGATACTACTTGGGAGAGTGAGTAGGTGTTGCAACACCCTCGATTGGTATTGCTTGAGGACAAGAAATTTTGGGCAAGGGAAGACTGTAATGTCCCTTTCCAAATAGGAGCTCTAGAGAGGAGGCTAAATGGTCTAAACAACCCCGTTAGACTATAGACAAGGCCAGACATGGGTAAACATGGTTACTAGAGGTCATTCCAATCAAAGTTGTTATAATCAGAAAGTGACATTGAGCTAAAAGTGGATAAAATATATTTTAATCCAACTTGAGATAAAAATAGAATAGATGAGCTAAAATTATAATTCAACAACAAATTAGGGTTTCGGGCAGCTATAAGAGAAGTTTCAATGACCTAATTCATCATTATTCATATTTTGACTTGTCATTGAGAAGAGAGGTGCATCTTAAGAGAGGTAGCTCAGTGGATTCCAGTAGGAATACACCAGTGGATGATTTTGATGTTGAGAGACACATCCTAGTCATCGGGGAGATCACCCATGGCTTCCATAAGTCTTCAACAACAGTTCTATAGGATTCAACAACACAAGCGCACTTGTTCAGGGAGAGGGCACAACTTATGAGGAGGTTTAATGGATTAACTTGTCCCATTCAGGGAGAGTTCAGAGATTCCCCTATGACCTAGTTGAGATGCAGGCTGGGCACATCTTTTTCCTGGTTCCTCATCAAATTCCAACAGAGGGATCATCAGGGACACATTTTCCAAACATTGGGAGTGCGACACTTTGAGGGGACACATTCCAGGTTCCCGAGTGATCATCAGATCAGATCCAGGGAAACCCTTTTGACTGATTTTTGTTTATTAATTGGGTTGGTTTTCATTGATGTCAACCCTTGAAGAAAGTCTAGTAGCGAATTTTAGTAGCACAAAGGTTTTGGCAATGGAACCAAGTTTGTTTGAAGGATAATGGTATGAGTTTTTATATATTTGCAGGTAAGACTATTCGAGATGGATATTAGATGTCATGCCATTTCTGATGGTATGTGGAACATCACATAACTCCTCACGGTTAGAGAGTTATGGCCATGTGAAGTTGGAGAACCCTCATGAGTCATCTAGAGGCCCCAAAAGGTCAAAGTGTTTGCAAAAAAGAAATTATTTAAATAATAAAGTGAAGTGATGAGTGTAGTATAAGTCAAATAGGATGAAAAATAAATTATTTAAATAATAAAGTTAATGGATAACTTACTAATTATGGAAAGTGGTTAAGTTAAGTGGACAAGTGGTTATAACTGGGTTAACCCTAAAATAAGGAAAGTGGGTTAAGATGGTTAGAAGGTAACCCATTGAGGAAGCTACATGAAAGTATAAATAAGAGGCAAAGGTCTCTCATTTAATCACACTTGAAAATATTGAATATATATTGTTGTATAAGGCTTATTGCAAGTACTCATTGATACATTTGAAGTTATGAAAGTCTAAGGTAGCACGAAGGGTTGACAATGAAAGTTTTGGAATTACAATGAATACTAAAAAACCCTAATTTCTGAGGTGTACGTGGGATAATAGTGTATTAGGGTTCGTACATATGCAGGCTGGCAGTGTATTAGGGCACATAAATGAGGGTAAGGACATATAAACTTGAGAAGATGAAGATGTCGAGGTTCTAGGTTCTGAGATCAAGCTCCCACGAAGGTCTACAGTGATCAGATACATCATATCTATCCATTGGTTCAAAAGGTATGTCTTATTTCTATGAGTAGTTGGATTTTGATGTATGCATGAGAAATGGTTAATGGAGATTTGAGGATTCTCCCCAGAGAGACTAGTGGTTGCATGAGATCTTCTGTATAAGCCAGATCTACATAAATACAATGATGGTATAATCAATATTTATCATTGATACTTCTTGTTAGAGTTGAGGCACATCTTGTATTTCTTGGGATATGGCTAAGGTTTTTGTGGTACATGGTTGAGAGCTTGAGTTTGTGAAGTGGTTGATGTATTGAGAGGCTAAATATAAAAAAGGGTTTGATTTCTAGATCATGTGAGGGTTATTATACTTGTTCATGATTATGCACACTTATGGCACATGACTAGAGAGAGGTATATATGATTTTGGTAAACTTCATGTATAAGGATGCATGCACAGGGTACAGTTATGGTTTGGATACAGTGACATGTTGTAGATCTATGTGAAAGAAGTTGCAGAGGAATAGAATTTTTCAGAATAAAGAAAACCCTAGTTTTTAGAAGGTATACACGGGATACATAAAAAACATGACCCATACATACACAAGTTGTTGTATATACAGGGCGCGTACATACGCATGTTGCAAAACTACAGGTAGTGTATACCTAGTTTCAGAAGTCATATGCATGATGCATAACAGATAGGACATGTACATACACAAACTTTTGTATAGATAGGGCACGTACATACGCATGTTGCAGAACTACAGGTCGCATATCTGTTGTATTTTGTTTAGTTAAGGTATAGGTTGATAGCAGGGTAGTAGTACAGGTTGGTTGCAGGTCAGTGGTACAACTTGGTACAATTGTATAGTGGTATATCTCACACTGATAGTGTGACAATGGTTCCATAATTATATTTCTACGTCAGGGCGGTTGGACGGGGCAAGGACAGGTGGTTGTAGCCACCTTCCAGTTGTAGACAGAGAACATAGGGGGTTGTAGCCTCCTTCTGGTTGTAGCCATAGAATTGGGGAGTTGGAGCTTCCCTTAGGTTTTAGCTGGAGAAACTAGGGGGTTGGAGCCTCCTTCTAGTTGCAGCTGGAAAACAAAGGAAGTTGGTTCTTCCAATGAATGTAATTATTAAAGACATATAAGAAAAAACATTCAATGGTTTTCTCTTGCTTTGGGTTTCCACATAAAAACACTAGTGTACTATGTATGTGTATGATTGCTCATTTGTTCATTGTTTATTTACTCTGCAAATATTGGATGATAATGCTACATTGATATAACACTTTCATTTTATGGTTAAAAAGGATTAAATTTCTCTATTACTGATTCACCCCGCCTCTCAATAATCCAACAATTGGTATCAGAGCAGGTTCCTTCAAGAAACAGTTTAACCACTGGAAGGAGATCATGGATTATTTGGAGAATGGAGTACCACTGTTCAATGGTAAGAATGGTTTAAAGTATGAGATGTGGAGTTGAAGGATGAATGCATTTTTATAGGCACATGGGTATTATATTTGGCTATTAGTCGTTACATGATATGATAGTTCAAAAAGGGAAAAGACTGCAACCAAGAAGGAATTGAAGAAGAATAACAAAATAGCAATGGATTTCATCTGGGAAGGATTATGACGCAGGTGCACCCTCAGGTACGTTGCTCACACAGGACCTTTCCTCTCCCACGGCCTGAAGAACCCAAAAATCTCTTCCAATCCCTTATCGGGACTTTCCGACACCCACATAACTCTCCTTATGATCTCCCTTTGTTCTATCGGGAAATCGGACTTCGTGAGAGCGCGAATCGTACAGACACGGATTTGGGTCTCTGAATTCCCCGAAACCGGATGTGGTTCAATACCAATGCCTTTTCCCACTCCTATCCAGATTTCCCCTGTCGGGAAATTGACACTTACGAGATCGTGATACACTGCCCTCACAGATCCCCGACTCTCGATCCCCGATGGTACCTCTCTCCACTCCTTAGCTCCCTCCGGCTAACTCCTTTCTCATGCGACCTGCTAGTCCACGAGACCACGGTCCTTTCCCCTAACGGAGTTTCAGAATTTGTGGAATTGGAGTGTGTAGAACTTACGTTCTTAGGATCTCCGACTCTCCGATCCCCGATGCTACTTGTCCTTTATGTTATCACCTATGGCCCACACTTCCATCACGATCGGGAAATTGTGTATTGCGAGATCGCGATTTCAAACACACTTGTTCATAGGATCCTCCAAGTCCTGAAACCCGATATGGATGACACCTGTTCTCCACTAACTCCTGCCATGGCCCACACATAATTCCCCGTTGGTATTTCGCGGATCGTGATTCCAACATGCACAAGTTCTCTGTCTTCAAAAACCTTGATACTCCGACTCCCAACTGGTTTAGATCTTCTGACACGTGTCCTGCCCTGAGATAAACAGCTAGGATCTCCTTCGGTGTTTTGAGGCTCGAGAGGTCTCGAAACCTTCGACTTCTAAAACTCCGATGCTTCAAATATCCTGATGACTTCACGGAACTTCTCCTCTACGCACTCGGGCTTAACCCTAGTGCAACTTTTGCTAGATATGACGACTGCTGATCTTTCGCGAATTCCCTCCACGAATCTTGACCATCGATTCTTTCTCCCTTGAGGATTTCTTGGCACGAAAACCTCTTGTGCAACCTTTCAATAATTCTGAAAGCCTTTGCTCCTCCTGAGCTTTCTTCAGCTTTTCAGTCTTCTTAGAAAGAATAACCCTTTGCTCGCACTCCTTGCGACAATCCTGTGAATGCTTCAGTTGTTCGAGCTTCCTTTGACTCTGCGCATGCCTGTGGCAGCAGTCCTCTAAAGATTTCTTCTCAGATTCACAACTGAGACTTCCTCTTTAGCCCGCGCACTCCTTGCATGGCTTCAGCAACCCACTTTCACTTCTGGGTGAATAAGAACAAGAGTTAAACTACCTGAGCCTCCATCAACGCACTCCTGCGGATGGTTTCGACTGCACACCTTGCAGGAAATCCTTGCTCAGATAGAGAAACAATTGAAACTCATTCCATCTCCCCTTCAGACTTTAGTTTGAAACATGAAATCACATGCACAACATCTCAAAGAAAATACATAACAAAAAACAAACATTCATGAGCATATCCACGTCAATACACAGAGAACAACACAAACCATGGACTTGAATCAAAGCTTTCTTCTATTAATTCAAATGTCTGTACATAGGTGTTCTTCACACAGCTCTCTGCTTGCTCTTTTTCCTGAATTCTCTATCTCTCTTAATTATGCTGGCTTATGTTACAATGTACAATGAGGGTGTCTATATCCGTTTTCCCTCCTTCCATCTAAAATTGTCTAATCTAGAAATAAATCCTACCTACCTGCATTAACTAGATTAAATGCCTCCTATCTACTTCAGACAAGAGCGTATGGCTCAAGGTCTGATACAATATACAAAAGGCGCTCCTTCATAAATGGTTCATTGAAGGTTTGGCGCTTCATTTCCAAAAAGTTTTCAAAGCAATATGCCATGTGTTAAAAACACATGCGGCTCCATGCTCACTTTGGTAATTGCGATGCTCCTTCATCATACTCCCTTGCTTGAAAGATTTCATGGGTTCATGTCCATGAGCTCCTGCATGGTCTGTCCATGCTTCTGAGTCTCCTCTTTCATCTCCCAGTTGGCATCTTCCACTAGATGGCCCTTCCATTTGACCAGATACTCGAAGTATTGCTTCCACCTGGTCTTTTTGCTCACCTTCTTGTCGAGTATACGCTCCATCTGCGACTTCTTTGAAATCGGCATCTGCTTCTGCCACTGGACCTCTGGCTGTTCATCACTTCCAGCTCCTGCTTCCTCAGCCTTATATGGATATAAGTCTGAGACATTGAATGTCGGAGATATTCCGATCCCATCCGGCAACTCGATTTCATAAGCATTTTCTCCTAATTTCTTCAGGACTTTACATGGCCCAATTTTATTCATTTTTAGTTTATTGTATGTTCCCCTTGGGAACATTTCTTTCCTCAAATGTGCCAGAACTAATTCACCAACCTCGAACTGAAGTTGTCTCTGATGCTGATCGACTCTGCGCTTATACTCTTGATTTGATTTCAGCAACAGCTCCTTCACCCTGCAGTGAAGTTCTTTCATCGCCTCAGTGAACTCTTCTGCACTAGCACTGCTAGTAGCAGTCCATTCTGAATCCCTCAGTTCATATAATCCTCTCGATTGCATCCCATAGACAACCTGAAATGGGCTTCGGCCTATGCTCCTGTTCACCGAATCGTTGTATGCAAACTCTGCCTGTGGCAATATATGGTCCCAACTGCTGTGGTGCTCTGTCACCAAGCTTCTCAGCAAGTCTCCCAGACTTCTGTTCACCACCTCTATTTGCCCATCCGTCTAAGGATGATAGGCAGAACTAAACATCAAGTTAGTCCCCATCTTCTTCCAAAGTGTCCTACAAAAATGTCCAATGAATTTCATGTCCCTGTCCGAAACTATACTTCTGGGTAAACCGTGAAGTCTAACGACCTCCTTGAAAAACATATTTGCGATATGAGTCACATCGCTTGTCTTCTGACACGGGATAAAATGTGCCATTTTGGAAAACCTATCAACCACCACAAAGATCGAATCATGTCCTCTTTGTGTCCTAGGCAATCCCAATATGAAATCCATGCTGATTTCATCCCACAGCCTCTCGGGTATGGGTAATGGTTGATAGAATCTCGCATTATGCTTCCTTCCCTTTGAATGCTGGAAAATTCTACATCTGTCGACAAACCTCTTGACTTCTGACTGCATCCCTGGCCAAAATTATGCTTCGCTCAAATTTGCAAATGTCTTGTCGTGACTGAAGTGTCCGGCCAATCCTCCGCTGTGCTTCTCCTTTAACAGATTCTCCCTCATGGAGCAATTTGGAATACACAATTGATTTCCTCTGAACAATAATCCATCTTGGATCATATAGTCTATCCACTGACTTCTCTCTCTGAGAACTGGGTTCTCAGCTGCCTCATACGCTTCCTTAAAATCTTGATTGTTTGCATACATGTCCCTGAGATTATCAAAGCCTAACGTCGTGACTTTGAATTCCTGCATCAGTAAACATTTCCTGCTCAAAGCATCAACCACTTTGTTAGCAGTACCATAAATATGCTTAATTACAAAAGTGAATTTTTGCATGTATTCAACCCACTTAACATCCCTCTGATTCAACTTTTCCTGTTGAGTCACAAATTGCAATGAGTGGTTATCACTATATAAAACAAATTCCTTTGGAATCAAATAGTGCCTCCATTTTTTTAATGCCTGTATGACGGCATAAAATTCCTTATCATACGTGGAGTATTTTTCCTTTGCTTCATTTAGCTTCTTCCTTAAATATGCAATCGGCCTGTCATCTTGACTCAAGACCGCTCCTATGGCAAACCCACTCGCATCACATTTCACCTGGAACGTCTTTTGAAAATCTGGTAACACCAGAATAGGTTGTTCCGTGATCTTTCGTTTCAACAAATTGAAACTCTTCTCAGCCTCATTAGTCCAGTGAAAAGATTTATGTCTTTTCTTCACTATATCCATCATTGCTGCGCTAATTCCACTAAAATTCCTAATGAATTTTCGGTAGAAACTAGCCAAACCATGAAAACTTCTCACCTGAAAGATATTCCTCGGTGATGGCCAATTCTTGATCACTTCTACCTTATCCGGATCCATCCTCAACTCATTTGCCGAAATAACAAACCCAAAATAAATGAGTTCTGTCTTCATGAATGAGGATTTTTTTAGATTGATCAACAACTTTTCCTGCTGTAGCTTCTTCATCACAACAGCCAAATGCTTCAAATGTTCAGCCTTCGTCTTACTGAAAATCAATATGTCATCCAGATAAACAATGACAATTTCCCAATGAACTCCTTCATCACTTCATTCATTAACCTCATGAAAGTACTCGATGCATTCGTCAAGCCAAACAACATGACTAGCCATTCATACAATCCTTCGTTGGTTTTGAAGGCTGTCTTCCACTCATCGCCTTCCCTCATGCGAATCTGATGGTATCTTCTTTTCAAATCAACCTTTGAAAAAAATTTGGCTCCAGTCAAACAGTCCATTAAGTCGTCCATCCGTGGCAATGGAAACCTGTACATGATGGTTATCTTGTTAATGGCTCTGGAATCAGTGCACATTCTCCAGCCTCCATCTTTCTTTGGACTAAGTACCGTTGGAACGGCACATGGACTCAAACTTTCCCTGACCAATCCCTTGTCCAACAACTCCTGGACCTGCTTCTTAACCTCCTCATTCTCTTGAGGCGTCAACCTGTACGTGGCCTTATTCGACAAACTAGATCCTGGTACGAGGTCTATATGGTGACTTACGCTCCTCATCGGCGACAACGAATGAGGTAATTCATCTACCACAGTGTTAGTGAACTCTTCTAGCAGTTCCTGAATTTCTTCTGAAAAATCATCCACTCTTGTGTTGGTCAAAACGATTTTGGGTTTTCTGACCACAAAGAATTGTGGATCTTCCTTCTTCTTTACTTCCGTAAGAAGTTCCTTCCCACTCATGAGAAGTACAATATTTCTTGTTTCTGGTTTTACTTCTTTATAATTAATTGGAAGTAACATATGTGTTCTCCCATTCTTCTCCAGGGTATATGTGTTCATTCTCCCATCATGAATCACATTTCTATCATATTGCCATGGTCTACCCAACAATAAATGACACACATCCATAGGAATAACATCACATAAAATCCTATCATTATATCCTCCTATCTTAATGTCCACTAAGCATTGTTTAGTGACATTTACCTAATGTCCCTTCTGTATCCATGAAACTTTGTATGGACTTGGGTGATCAGTTGTCTCCAGTTCTAGTTTCTCCACCATCTCGTTTGAAATGAGATTATCTGTGATACCGCTGTCCACGATAACCTTGCACACCCTATCTTTGGTCTTGCATGCAGTTCTGAAAAGTCGGTTTCTCTAAATTGTGTCCTCCACCTCGTTCTCGGGTGTTAAGAGAACTTTAGGCATCATCAATGACCTTCTGTCTTCTGCGTTTTCTACTTCAACATCTCTCCTCTGTGCCTCGGCAATGTGAGCTTCTCCTCCATCCTTCTTCTTATCTGGACAGTCAAAGGATTTGTGCCCATTCTTTTCACACGTGAAGCATGTGATGACTCCACCTCTACCTCTTCCTCTACCTCTGGTACGAGGAAATGTGTTATTATCAGCGTATCCTCCACCCTGTTCTGTATGCTTCCCTCCCTGTTCAGCCTGTTGGCCTCGCTGTGAACTTCCACCTCTTTCTGTTCTAGTCTGAGGCTTCTTCCAGTCGTCCTTGGATTTCTGGAATTTATCTTGGGCAACTGACTTACCTTTGGGTTGGCTTCTACCTTGGCCTCGCTGTCCTTGCTTACGGCTCAACTTCTCTTCAGCTTTCAAAGCCATTTGATACGCATCCTCCACTGTTCGGATGGTTGTCATACTCATCTCATCCTGGATATCGTATCTAAAGCCATTCATATACCTGGAAACTTTTTCATCATCGCTCTCCCGATGACCTGCTCTGATATTTAATCGGTAGAATTCCTCCATGTATTCCTTTACTATCATCTACTTCTGTCTCAGGTTCTGCATCTTCCTGAACAGTGTGATTTGATAATCCCTTGGGATGAACTTTGCCTTCATCTTTGCAATCATTCGATCCCAGCTTTTAATTTTCTGCTTGGCTTTGCAGTGCCTATCTGCTTGAAGCTCGTCCCACCATAATGCTGTGTGTCCCTTTAATTTCGTGACAGCATGCCTAACCTTCTTATCTTCTTTGATATCTTCATAATCGAAATAGGTGTCAAGAGCTCTAATCCATTCTAGAAGCTCTTCTACATCCAGATTCCCTTCATAAGCTGGAATGTCCATCTTTTTCTTCGCACCCATCCTGGCAATGGCTTTGATCAAATGCTCGGTTGATGCATCTTCTGCTGTGACCTCTCCTTATTCATGTCTAGCCTCCTCTTCAACTTCGGAATCACTGAAATCTCTAGCACCGACTCCGTGTCTTTGTGTTGTCTCCATGTCTTCGAGTCTTGCTCAGAGATCGCGCATTTGCCTCTCCATTTCTGGATTAGCTATCTGCCTTCCTCTTCTTCGCACCTCCCTATCCTCTGGTTTAGGTGACTATCTTTCTCTTCTGGGCGGCATGACGAAATTCCTTCTTCTCTGCTACAGAAAGCAAAGAAATATTCCCGCTCTGATACCACTTTGACGCAGGCGCACCCTCAAGTACGCTGCTCACACAGGACCTTTCCTCTCCCGTGGCCCAAAGAACCCAAAAATCTCTTCCAATCCCTTATCGGGACTTTCCGACACCCACAGAACTCTCCTTATGACCTCCCTTTGTTCTATCGTGAAATCAGACTTCGCGAGATCGTGAATCCTACAGAAACAGATTCGGGTCTCTGAATTCCCTGAAACCCGATGTGGTTCAATACCAATTCCTTTTCCCACTCCTATCGGGATTTTCCCTGTCGGGAAATCGGCACTTACGATATCGTGATCCACTTCCCTCACGGATCCCCGACTCTCGATCCCCGATGGTACCTCTCTCCACTCCTTAGCTCCCTCCGGCTAACTCCTTTCTCATGTGACCTGCTAGTCCACGAGACCACGGTCCTTTCCCCTATCGGAGTTTCGAAATTCGCGGAATTGGAGAGTGTAGAAATTACGTTCTCAGGATCTCCGATTCTCCGATCCCTGATGCCACTTGTCCTTTACGTTATCACCTATGGCCCACACTTCCGTCACGATCAAGAAATCGTGTATCGCGAGATCGTGATTTCAAACACACTTGTTCATAGGATCCTCCAAGTCCCGAAACCCGATATGGATGACACCTATTCTCCACTAACTCCTGCCGTGGCCCACACACAATTCCCCGTCAGGATTTCACGGATCGCGATTCCAACATGCACGAGTTCTCTGTCTTCAAAAACCCCGATACTCCGACTCCTGACTAGTTTAGATCTTCTGACACATGTCCTGCCCTGAGATCAACGGCTAGGATCTCCTTCGGTGTTTCGAGGCTCGAGAGGTCTCGAAACCTTCGACTTCTAAAAATCCGATGCTTCAAATATCCTGATGACTTCGCGGAACTTCTCCTCTACACACTCGGGCTTAACCCTGGCACAACTTTTTCTAGATCTAACGACTGTCGATCTTTCACGAATTCCCTCCACGAATCTCGACCGTCGATTCTTTCTCCTTGAGGATTTCTTGGCACGAAAACCTCCTGTGCAACCTTTCAATAATTCTGAAAGCCTTTTCTCCTCCTGAGCTTTCTTCAGCTTTTCAGTCTTCTTAGAAAGAATAACCCTTTGCTCGCACTCCTTGCGACAATCCTGTGAACGCTTCAGCTATTCGAGCTTCCTTTGACTCTGCGCACGCCTGCGGCAGCAGTCCTCTAAAGATTTCTTCTCAGATTCATGACTGAGACTTCCTCTTCAGCCTGCGCACTCCTTGCATGGCTTCAGCAACCCACTTTCACTTCTGGGTGAATAAGAACAAGAGTTAAACTACCTGAGCCTCCATCAACGCACTCCTGCGGATGGTTTTGACTACACACCTTGCAGGAAATCCTTGCTCAAATAGAGAAACAATTGAAACTCATTCCATCTCCCCTTCAAACTTCAGTTTGAAACATGAAATCACATGCACAACATCTCAAAGCAAATACATAACAGAAAACAAACATTCATGAGCATATCCACGTCAATACACATAGAACAACACAAACCATGGACTTGAATCAAAGTTTTCTTCTATTAATTGAAATGTATGTACATGGGTGTTCTTCACACATATCTCTGCTTGCTCTTTTTCCTGAATGCTCTATCTCTCTGAATTATGATGGCTTATGTTACAATGTACAATGAGGGTGTCTATATCTGTTTTCCCTCCTTCCATCTAAAACTGTCTAATCTAGAAATAAATCCTACCTACTTGCATTAACTAGATTAAATGCCTCCTATCTACTTCATACAAGAGCGTATGGCTCGAGGTTTGATACAATATACAAAAGGCGCTCCTTCATAAATGGTTCATTGAAGGTTTGGCGCTTCATTTCCAAAAAAAATTCAAAGCAATATGTCATGTGTTAAAAACACATGCGCTGGCTCCATGCTCGCTTTGGTAATTGCGATGCTCCTGCATTAGATTACCTAATCCGGTAAGAGAAAATGTTGGTAAATGTTCATCAGCCAAAGAACTTTGGGATAAGTTACATGATATATATTCTTCACCCATCGCAAATTCATAAAATTCCAAAGAATATGTAGGTACAAATCAAGAATAAATATGTTCACCATGTCAAACAAATTCAAAAGAAGAAGAGTATATAATCAACAAAGGTATGTTTTTTTTCTTTAATTGTGAAAAACACGGACATCTTGAAATAGAATGCCATGAAATAGAAAAACTAATTGAAAAGGAAGACAATTATGAAGAAGAATTGATTAGTGCTTTAGATGAACTAAGAAAAGAAAGAGAAGAAAAAAAGTCACTCAAGAAGGAATTGATGAAACAAAAGGAAAGTGCTCACATTTTTGAAGAATCCCAACAGGTCATCGAGAACTTAAGAACTCAACTATAAGATGCTAGAAAGATCGAAGAAAATATTAAAGATCAAAAAGAGTATTTGGAAGACAACATAGCAGCAAATAAGGAAGAAGCAAAAATGACAGAGAATATATTGACAGATCATCTCAAGGAATGAACTAACGATCTAAACCATCTTGAGTCAGAGTTTGGGCAAGAAGAAAAATTACTTGAAGAAGAAATAATCACATTAAAAATTCATATTGAAGAAGAGAAGAGAGCAGAAGAAGTCATGAAGTCTCAGATATTAAAGAAAGAAAAAGAGGCTTAGAATCTTGAAGAATAAGTTGTCACATTGAGAAGTGAAATCGTCAAGCTCAAAAAGAACGTTGAAGAGACAAAAACATCTGTATCAGTTGTAGAGAATGAAGAGAATCACTCTAGGTTGCTAAGAAATCAGAATGAAGAAAAGAGAAAGAGTTATGAAAAAATACTCAAAGGAAGGAATCATGGTCAACCAAAATCTAAGAAAACTATTAAAGATACATCTTCAAGAAGAACATCCATGTTCAAGCCACAAAGAATCTTCAATCATGATCACGATTAGTCAAGGAAGAAATTCAGAAGGACTACACCACAAAGAACATCATTCACTCCCAGGTATGCAAATTTGTTTTATGGTGATTGTTTTTATTGTACTAACTTTTGACATAAGGTTGCACATTTGATCCAGGTGGACATCGGTGGCCACCCACCTTTCTCGACTGGCTCAAAACAGTTTTTTGGCAATTTTGGCAATTTACTATTTTTAGCAGGTTTTAACTTCCGGGGCCATTTTGAGGGCGTATATGAAGGTTTTCAAGATAAAGGTTCTCAATGGTAGCCTAAGGCACGATTGATCCCCCAAAATGAATCTCCTCTAAGATACCTTTTCAACGAGCTATCATACGCCTAAAACGGAGATCGTATGCAAAAGTTACAACCTCGGGAAGTTGATGTACTAAGTTACCCAAACGGAGCCCACATGACTTTTGGCGCTTCATATCCTAGGGTTAGGTTTTTGGATGTCTAGGGTTTTTGGAATTCTTGTTTATTGTAAAAATTCCTTCAGAGCCTCATTGTAATCATCTTCTTGTGAATGCGAGTAGCTGTCACATCTCTTCTCAGAGATAAGCTGCCACCATTCTAGCGAGTCTTTCACTCTATATTTTTACAGTCTCTGTACATTTATTTCATTAATAGAAATCGTGTATTATTGTATATCTGTGTTTATGGTTGCATATTTGATACATTTACGTTATATTATTGAATATTTGCGATATCTCTGTGAATTTTTTTATTATATCTCCGATCTCATTTCGTGCTGAAAATAATCCGGATCAACATTGTAGGGATTATAAAAGAAATGTTCAAGCAAGAAATTCCTATGTGGCCCCACGTAACATTGACTATTACAAATGTCATAACTATGGACACACAACTAGTGATTGTAGAAGCATGATCGATACTTCCATGAAAGAGAACAATGATTTCATATATAAGAAAGTATAGATAAGAAAACAGGAAGATTAGGTGAACAAAGACCAGGTCCCAAAGATTGCAATATTGGAAATAAAACGAGATGAACAAAATTATATAGAGAAAAAGAAAGATGTCAGATACATAAAGGTTTGGAAAATAACTAAAAGAAAAGAAGGATAGGCAAATAAGGTTCAAGATATTGTACTTTCAGGAATTGTAGTGAAAGATGAATCCACAGATAGAAATAAATAAGTCAGAGCTTAAAGAGATGATGAATCTACCAATGAAGACAATGATGAATACACATCAGAGAAGGAATTGTTCTGAGCCATCCGACTTAGAGACTCCCAAGTAATATGAATAATAAGACAAGGGGAGTCTATGCGATAACTATGACAGACCAAAGAACCATCCTTCGAGCAGCTTGCAGAGTTTGAGTAGATAAATCTAGAGCAATCAGTTAACATAAGTACAGTTTGATAGATTAATCATTTGTAGTAGTCAAGACTTCATAATAGTATAGTGATAAATGGGTCAACATTATGGACAATTGTGCTGTAGAGTCTTGAACAGTATGGACATAGATGGATTTGTAAGAACACTTAGTAGGATTGGACATATATATGACAGTGGACGAGAGCATGGATTCATATATTGGTTCAGAGAGTAGTTTAGAGACAAAGGAACATTATCATAATGGATGTTAATTACATAGGAAATGGCTTGAACAATGCTAATGGATTCCAAATTGACAGATATGTTTTGGACACATGTAGTGTATACAACATTTCACATTCAAAACAAGGTAATGCTTAGAAACCAATGAAAAAACTCCCTATGAGCTATGGAAAGGAATACCAACAAATGTGAAGCACTTCAGAGTATTTGGAAGAAAATGCTACATCAAAATAGAATATGGAAGAATGCAAAATTTTGACTCTCGTGTGGAAAAAGGTGTACTCATTAGTTACTCAAGCATAAGGAAAGCATACAAGTGTTACAATCTGAGGTTGAACAAAGTTGTGGAAATAATAAATGTAACAATTGATGAAACATGTGGACGATAATTAAAGGAAGAAGAAAATGAATCATTGGAACAACTTTATGAAGAAGAAGCAAAAGATTGTTGACGATTAAAATCGTAACGATGAATTCCTCCCGCAAAGTATTGCTAAAGCCCTATTATTTAACTATGCTAATAATTTAATACTAGTAGGTGGGACCCCCTTGTATACTAGAGGTGCAAGGATAGACATATTATACATGTTTTGCTATTGCTTTTTATGCTGCCTATGCAGTCCTACATGGTTGACAATGCAGTCTTGGTTTTATTTTGACATGATAACAGGTGGATGAAGCATTTTTGTGGAATGTTTTTGCGATCCAAAACATTTTTTATGGTTATGAGGAGCATGTTATTTATAGTTTCTATGATTTAACCATGTCACTAATCATTTTGATCAATTACCTAGCCACACATATGTAAGAGATATTTTAGTGATATCATGATCAAAACAAAGAAGGAAAAACCTATGAAAAAATCCCTAAAGGGAAAGGAGTTATATGTTGAGCTATGATAAAGGATTATATGCAAATGGAAACGTTAAAACATGTTAGTGTTAGTCCTAACTACTACGTTATTTTTTGTTAGTGGGCTATGCGAATTTCATTAGATTTGAATGGGGTGCATATAGCATTGCAATATGTATGATGGCATAGAATTATGGCAAGGGTTAACGTGTAAATAATTTGGGTGGAACACTATGCAATGGATATCATCGTAGATTTCAAATAGTTTGGCATTGAATACATGGTTTAATTGATTGTTAAATGTAATGCTTGTTGGGATGTCTTGTAATTCAAATTGAATAGGCCAGGTGATGGAAGCGATGTGCATTTACTGCACATCACTCCATACTCCCCCTATCGGCCATCACCCTAGCATTGTTCCTTTGTTGCATTTTTCGGTTTGTTGGTTGTGAAGCTCCACATTTGAGGCTCTTGGAAGGAAGAAGGCTCAACCAACTCGCCATTTAAGCATTTTTCTATAGGTATGATTCTTTTTCTCTCCATCCATGAGGTACTCTCTATTGTATGAACAAATGATGGCTCAATAATTCTTGGATTCTGTGTTTTCCTGAGAATTTTGACTGTGTAGATGTGTTATATCTCTATGTGATGATTGTAAAATGTTTCATATTTCAAGCAAATGGAAATGTTAAAGGATTATATGAAAATGAAAACGTTAAAACATGTTAGTGCTAGTCCTAACTACTATGCTATTATTGGTTAGTGGGATATGCAAATTTCATTAGATTTGAATGGGGCACATATAGCATTGCAATATGTGTGATGGCATAGAATTATGGCAAGGGTTAACGTGTAAATAATTTGGGTGGAAAACTATGTAATGGATATCGTCGCAGATTTCAAATAGTTTGGCATTGAATACATGGTTTATTTGATTGGTGAATGTAATGCTTGTTGGGATGTATCGTATTTCGAATTGAATAGGCCAGGTGATGGAAGAGACGTGCATTTACTGGATGTCACTCCATACTTCCCCTATTGGCCGTCACCCTAGAATTGTTCCTTTGTTGCATTTTTTGGTCTGTTGGTTGTGAAGCTCCACATTTCAATCTCTTGGAAGGAAGAAGGCTCAACCAACTCACCATTTAAGAGTTTTTCTACAGGTATGATTCTTTTTCTCTCCATCCATGAGGTACTCTCTTTTGTATGAACAAATGATGGCTCAGTAATTCTTGGATTTTGTGTTTTCCTGAGAATTTCGACTGTGTAGATGTGTGTTATATCTCTATGTGACGACTGTAAAATGTTTCAGATTGCAAGCAAAAGAATTGGGTTTTTTTAAGTTGTGCACTAACTGATTGCTCGGTCAGTTTAATATTACAATGGGTCTCTGTGGAATAATAAGTGAATGGTGGTACATATGGCTTTGTGTTGATGATGGAGGGTTTTGTTCTATGTATTACCATTGGTTGTTTCGTTCCCTCACAGCCATGATCGTACCCCTTACCTAGTCGCAGAGGGATTTCCAGTAGTTTCTATGTTATTTCTTCAAACCCTGAGTCACTAGTCGTTGGCCCATTCTTATTGTCTTATCACCGAAGTATATCAAGATCCAGTATTGGGTGGCCCTAACATTAATATATGCATGTATGGTTGTGGGTTGATACAATTTATATCTCGGCGTTATGTCAAAAGGATGTTTGCATCCTCATTGGTGTTTCTGTCAAGCTATTCGGCTCTTAAGTAATGGGTGGAGATGTTATATCTCTGTGTTTTTTTTAATAACTGCCACAACTCAATTAAAATTCGCCTCTCCTTTGCAAGTGTTAAACGAACTATGTGCACTGAGTTATTATCTGCCTATATTTTCTCTCCTCGAGTGTTGATCATTGGTCCCATCCATGATTTGGAGTAACAAGAAGACTGTGTGGCTCACTGTTGTGTCTTTTTCGAAAGGTATTTTTGCCTGTGGTTGATAAGTCATGGAAGACCTCCAACTCTCTGGGTTATGGTTAAAATATGAAAGCACTCTCGATTGTCTCCCTGCATTTGATTGTGACAGATCTCGATTTGATTTCCAATTGTCATTTCTCCCTTCGGGCACCTTTTGGGTTGTCAAATATTGGTTTATCAGTGGAATGGTTATGGAGGTTTTTCATCGAGTCTCTGTCTCGTCCTTCTATGATAAAATTGGTTGAACAATTACAAATGGAACCATGAACTTGTATATAGACGAGAGATTTCTTCTTTTCATTATGGTTTCAATCACTGTGTTTGACTAGCATGGTTTTATTTCACATGGAGACACCTATGTGGTTATTGCTAGACCCACTCAAGGTTATGGCCATTTTTAAAAATGATGCCTGTGTGTAATGGGTTATGTTCACTTCATATATATTATTGGATCATCGTACATATTACCAATGGTTTTAAGAGGAAGTTATATCCACAATGACAAGGCTCAGGTTTTATGTTTTGGTTGACTGTTGTTTCATTGCAAGATCTTGTCGATTGATATGATGAAGACTGTGTATAATTGGGCATGCTTTGAAGTCCGTTTGTGTTTTAAAAGGAGACCTGTTTATATTTAAAATTGGGCCCGATTGTAAATTGGTAGATAGTGGATGTTGATTATTATCGTGTTGCATTATGGTTTATCAGGGATAGAGGTCGAGCATATTGTTGTGCGTTGTTTTTAAATTATTAAAAGGAAGGAAAATAAATAAAAGATCAATGCTTTGTTAAACATGCCTGTTGAAATGGAAAGTTTGTTTTTTTTATAATTTATGATTGCAGAGACTATTATGAATTGAGAAATTATGGGAAATTTAAATATTGGAACAACAAACAGTTTGGTACACAATTAAGAAACAATGAATGTTCATGCTTTTTGGATTGATTTTAATACAGAGTTATGATTATTGATTACTTAATTTGTTTTATGAACATTATCCATTAATTTCCCTGTCATTCTCTCGCTTTTTCACACATTACGAATCCCCTCACATTCCCAGATTCACTTTGTTCTTAAAATTAAATGGAAACTCTGTATTACAAGAATTAAAGGATGACACAGAGATGGGTCACAGTTGATATGATTTTGTTAACACAATTGATTGTTTAAATGATTTGTTGAGCAGTAATCATGTTCTACTCCCTTTCATTTTATCACTTTTCCACTCAATACAACCCCCTTAGATATCCCATAACCCTTATTCACCCCCTGCTCATTGACATGTATTAAACAATTTTTATGGATTGGATTGCATGGGTCTAATGTGTTGTTGAGCCAAACTTTGTTTCATATTTAAAGAGATTTCATGTATGGTTTGTTTAAGAAGCTAGTTTCTAATAAACACTGCATACAAGATGAGCTTCTTCAGTAGAGGAAGCCATGGCCTAAATAACAGGGGAAGAGGTAATTGGAACAAAGGCCCTAGAAGGCCAATATTTTTGATACATTTTGATGCAGATCCACAAGAGTTAAACCAACTCTTCCAAGCTAGATGTTTCAATTCGATTGGACAAGGGGTAGTCCAACCTAGGCCAAAAAGGCCTCCCTTCCATCCCCAAGATGTCCCTAATATCCCTGTCCCCTCTCATGTCTGATTACAACCCGAAGTCCCCAAAAATGAAGGATGGAAAGAGATTGTTCACCCAACAGTCTCCCAACATCGTGGCTGGCCCAATTTGTCTCTACCTGCTCCTCCTCCACCGGTTAACCCAAATGTCCAAATTTCCCCTGCACACTCACTTGTACAGTCTTCCCACGCAAGAAATATAATAAAAAATGAACCCCACCACGCACATGATAAAGGAAAAGCTATTGTTTCCCCCTCCTCTACCTCAAGTGATTCAGCCAAATCCATTTCATCCCGCATGCACTTGAGAGATGACTGCTCTCATGTTATCAGTGAGATCAATCCTAAAGGCTCCACACAACCTAAGGCTAATTCATAAAAGTCAAAGGGAGACAACAACAACAAAGGGAAAATTTTCTCCTAAAGTGGCAAATATGGTTTTTGAGTATATTTTATTATTGATTGTTGAGAACGGTTCACTGTTGAAGTTTTTGGACAACCTACTATTTTTTGGATATTTTGGATATGGTTTAAAATATCATTGATATTAATTTTCAAATTATGAGAATGATGATGGGAGCCACAAGGAGGGATATGTTTGATTGATTGACTAGCTGTGTTTATTTTTGTTAAGAAACCAAAGGGAGTCACAAGGGGTCCCACCTACTAGTTATTATTTATTAAAGACCCTTATTATTATTATATTAATTCTTCCCCTAAACTAAAAGTTAGTTGAGTTTTAGTTAACTTAACTAAAAGAGGTATTTGAACTACTTCAATTAATTTTGATTGCTTAAATGCAAAAAGAGAAGGAAGAACAAGAGGAGAACAGAAGGAGAAAGCATACTAAGGTTTGCTCTTGAGTTTTATTGAGATAGTTCAATTTTCATTCATTCTTTAATTCATTAAAAGCCTAATTCTCTTTTATGACAATAAGGTCCTATTGTAGACAACAAGATTCAAGGCTGAATTACACCATTTAGAAACTTATTTTTCAGAGGTGTTGATCTATCTTTGATAGTCTGTGTAGACTTGTCTGTTTATGAATTAAAGTTCATGACTGATAAAAGATATTGTGCAAAGTCGAGCGAGAAACAATATGTGGCAAGCTAATCCAACTTTTAAAGTTAATTTTTTTTAATTTCTATTAGAAGTCCTTTTGTATGGTTTTCATCAGGGACATCTAAGTTTGACTTTGGTCCAAACTCCCTCAGGGATTTTTGTAAAGAGAACAATTCTTTTGATTTCTTGGAATGAAATAAGAGATTGCTATTTTGTCTCATCTGTGTTAATATGTGACTTGGTATTTTTTCTTTTGTATCCATATTTATTTTTTCATCTATTATATTTAGAAAATTATGTAAAATTGTTGAATTTTACAACAATATTTTATTTATAAAAAATTAGCTTAAGCCCTTGTAACTAATACTTGTGGATTAGGAAACAAATTTTGAGGCTATAAACATAGGGTAATATTCCCATGTATCTTTCCTTAGCCAAGGAAGATCTTAAAATGCTTGAGTAATATTATTTAATATCTTTTCCTCGACATTTATTTGGTGACCATACTGGGGAGATCTTCCATATCTCTTTGGTTGATTTTAATACTTGATTATAATTGAATATATTTACATTTCTAATATTGATTCTTTGACCATTTCATTTCTTAATGACTGTAGCTGTTGCAAGGCATCCCAATATTGAGCCCGATCTTCAAGATTAGACCAACATTGCTTTCAACTTGTTTAATACCACCTTAGATACCGCTGATACCTGGGTTGAGCTTAATCTCTCATGGGAAACAATTAAACAAGACATAAGTGCCCAAGAACGTTGGGAATCTAGGCAAAGACAGCCTAGGATTCATCCATAGATTTCTTTTTCATTCAGTTTTGATATTCTTTTCATGTACTTAGACCCTCATTTTTCTAGGATAAGAAGAGGTTTATCACTGGAAATCAATCCTATTGCTGAAATAGGAAGAAGGAGCATTGTGTTGTCAACCCAACAAAGTGTTCTAAGGAGAACTTTGTCTGATTTATCTAGTTCTTCTTTATCTCCCTTACCTATCATCCATAAGATGGCATATAGTGGTGGATTTGGTGGCACTAGAGGTGCTTATTCATCTCAATCTTCAGCTTCGTCGGTGATTGGTAGCTTATATAGTCACCAAGTCCCTGTCCAATCTACCACAAACCCCGCCAAAGTCATTAAAAAGTATGAAATTTTTTAGTTTGAAGAAGATGCTACAAATACCCCATGGCCTGTTTCCTCCCCTCTTAACCTAACACCTGCTACTCATCCACTTCCTAAATTCAAAGAGAATCTCCCTAGGTTTTCAGGGAATAACACTGTCACTACGAATGGACACTTGGTGGCATTTTCTAATGCCTTTCACAACACATGAGCCAATGACAACGCTATTTGTATGTGCTTATTTGTGAATTCCCTTGAAGGGAAGGCTGCGGCTGATTTCTTTGATATCCCTCCTAAAATCTTATCTACCTGGGAGGAGTTAGTCTATTTGTTCAAATCTACCTATGGGAAATCCAAAATCCCATCCGAGCAGTTACGAGAGTACAATAACATCGCTTATAAGGATGATGAGACTAGCAAGTCCTTCAACTTATATTTCACCAAATTATACAACCAAATCCCTGAACTCATTCGCCCTCAGAACCAATCCGCTTTCATGCATTATTATAATGCATTACCTTCCCCCTATCGTCATAGGCTTGAGGAAAAATCCATTGATAACCTTGGTTCCTCTCTGCACACTTTTTTAGAGTATGAAGAACAACTTGAAAGAAAATGTCTTCCTAAGGGAGACTTAGTTAAGAAGACAAACATGTTCGCCCTCTTACATCTTGTACAATACATGAATAATCGGATGATATCATATGAGCAGAAAGGAAATGTTCCCTCTCTTACCCCTGGAGATTCATTTTCTTCTACACCCCTCTTTAGAAATCCAAATGAATTTGTTTTTCATCCTAAAGCTATCATGCCTCGTAGTTGGTGTAACGTTTGTGAGGAACACCATGAGGAAAGTACATGTGAGGTAAAGAAGAGTTCCAGAGATAAAATATTTGGTAAGAGACCTGAAACTACTATTGTTGTCCCAGACTTTGCAGATCCAGAAGATGTTATGATCATAAATACTAGGAATAAATCCTATGCTCCCAAAAGAAAATATGATCCTCCCTGCACTTCTTCTAGCCCAAGATCATTCTCACCCGCTGCTATTGTTCAGGTTCCTAAGGATCCTAATAGTCAAGGAACTATGTCCTCTCTCCCATCTTCCAAATACAACATTCTAAATCAGTTGGCCAACATCAAAGCAGATGCAACCCTCTTGGACATGGTTGTTGTCCCTGAACAATAGAAGCATCTAAAAAATTTCATGGAAGGAAAAGCTTCCATTGTAGCCAACCTTCTGACGAGATATATGAAGAGGATTCATATGTAAATAAAGTAGGTGTACATAACTTTATACACCTTGTAAAAAACCGCCCATTTTATAATTTTGTAAAGATTATGGATATGATTGCCCATTGTTGCCTCATTGACGGTGGTTCGGGCCCAAGTGTAATGTCGAAGATTATTATGGAAGAGTTAGGATTGTCTTGTACAAATGAAAATGCCAGGATCATGCTCTCTTTTAATAGTCTACAACAAACAACCATAGGTGAAATCAAGGACGTGACCTTGGTTTTGTGTGCACACCCTGAAGTAAGGACAACCCTTAATATTCAGGTAATTGATATGCTAGTGAGTAACTACTCGATCATCTTAGGAATATATTGGAAAGATTTGATGGGTGGATACCTCTCACTCGACAAGACACACTTATCCGTTCCTTGGAATGGTAAAAACATCATAGTCCTAAGAGAGGGGAGAATTTCACCTTACATAGAAAGTGTCCCATAGCCTAATGTGAATTATATCGAGGAGGACAACACTACCTTGGAACAAATCGACTTAGATGACAAGACGTGGCATATGCACTTTGATGTTTCATGCTCCAATGAAGGAAACTGAGCTGTTATTATCTTGTACTCTCCTGTGGGTAAAATTCATAACTTTTCCTATAGTTTAGAGTTTTCTTGCACAAACAATGTCACTGAATTTGAATCATTAATGTTAGGCATTGAAAATGCCTATAATCTGGGCTGTGGTCACCTTACAGGTTTTGGGGATTCCGAGCTTGTTGTAAACCTTGTACGTAAGATATACTCTCCTAGTAACAAGTTAATGAAACACTACACCCAAAATGTTTGGGCACTTATCTCAAACTTACTATATTTCAACATCACTCATGTTAAAAGGGAATTGAACTCAATGGTCGATCGATTAGCTGTTTTTGCAGCTTCTCCTAATCGACAAATTCTGCCACAAAGACTGGATTGTACCTTTCAATATCTGTATTGTCCACACATCCCCGACAATATAGAGTCATGGCAGGTGTTCCCTAGTGATGAGAGAATATGTGCTTTTATTCAAAATGAACCTTATAAGCCTAAGAAAATTATATCAATGGAAGATAACAAGATTCCTAAAGGCTTGACTCCTCTAGAAAGTTCATTTTCATCGAGTGATGTAGGAAACAAAGAGAAACATAAATAAGAGGAGTCGAAAAGGAAAGTGGGTGAAACCATTTCCTTGAACATTGGAACACCCAAGTCTCCAAAGAATGTTAAAATAGGTTCCCAATGTTCTAATGAATAAAAAATGAAGTTCGCTAGACTGCTTGGTGATTTTCAAGATGTTTTTGATTGATCTTATGAGGATCTTCGTGGTTTTGATACTGCGCTTATACAACATGCCATCCCTATCAAGGAGGGTATACAACCAGTTAGGAAAAAATAATGACCCATTAACCCTAAACTGGAAGGAACTGTTCGAAAGGAGTTGAAAAAACTCTTGAAGGCTGGGAACATCTTTCTAGTTAAGTATTCTGAGTGGGTTTCCAATCTGGTTCCCGTTTGGAAAACAACTGGTCAAATCAGATTATGCGTATATTTTTGTGCATTGAATCGAGCTAGTATAAGAGATCAATTTCCTCTCCCTAATATGGAAATGATTTTGCAGCAAGTTGCAGGGTCACAGATGATGTCCTTACTTGATGGTTTTTCTGGTTATAATCAAATCAAGGTAAAAAGGGAAGATAAATATAAAACCACTTTTATTACTCATTGGGGCACTTTTTCTTATGAACATATGCATTATGTCTTATCTAATGTAGGTGCCACGTTTCAAAGAGCTATGCAAATGGATTTTGATGATTTGATCGACAAGATTATTCAGATCTATCTTGATGACTTAACTGTGTATTCTAAAAACCGATTAGATCATTTTGGTCATCTTAAAATAGTTCTCATGCGATGCAAGAAATTTGGAATTTCTCTAAATCCTTCTAAGTCTATTTTTGGCATTACCAAGGGAAAGCTCCTTGGACACATTGTCTCCGATTCAAGAATAAGCATTGATCCTGAGAGGATTGTCGCTATCCTGAATCTACATGCTCCCACTTCTAAAAAGGAGGTTCAATATTTTATGGGTGCTATTAACTTTGTTCGTAGGTTTGTTCCCGATTTTGCTGTAATGGTCAATCCAATTCATAATCTGCTTAAGCAAGATCGTTCCTTTTCTTGGACATATGATGCCGGAAATGATTTTGTAGGGATCAAGAATGCAATCAGTTCTGCACCGGTTTTGGCGAAGCCGGATTTTGAGAAAGAATTTATGGTATATACTAATGCCACAGAGGAAGCAGTTTCTGCTATCCTCATGCAAGGTGATGACCAAGGTAACGAAAAACCAGTGGCTTACATGAGTCAAAGCTTGTCTGATGATGAGTTTAAATATTATTTTATTGAAAACCATGCTTTCTCTTTTGTTAAAGCTATTGAAAATTTTTGCCACTTCATCTTAGGTAAGCACATGTTGGTAAAAGTCCCTTTACCCGCTGTCAAGTCCTTACTCCCACAGACTTATCTTTCAGGGAAGCTTGCACATTGGCTTGCCAAGATCCAAGAGCATGATTTAACTATCATGACTTCTAACACTATCAAGGGATGTGACTTAGCCCTTCACATAGATCAACATGCTAAAACTAGTGAAGAAATTGATGAACATGATAGTTCTCTATCAACACTATTCTACATTGATAATCAAATCCTTTTTGTGTTTGAACATCTGTGGTATAAAGATTTGGTTTACTATTTGAAAAATAAAAGATGTCCAGATAACTTAGACACTCATCAAAGAAGAAGGCTTCATCTCAAATTTGCTAGATACATCATTATAGGAGACTTCTTGTTTAGAAGATCTTTCGATGGTATGTTTCTTTGCTGTGTAAAAAATGAGGAAGCACATAAACTGTTGCAAGAAACTCATGGTTATTCAAATTCTATTATCCATGTAGGAGTTCATTTTTCTTCTAAAACCATTGCTTTTAAAATTATCAAAAAAGGATACTATTGGCCTTCAATATTTCGTGATTCTTATGTTTTTTCAAGATCTTGTGACAAGTGCCATAAATTTCCTAGAAAAGAACGTCTTTCATCCATTCCCTTACAACCTGTCCTCCCAGTCTTTCCTTTTTCGAAGAGGGGTTTGGACTTTATTGGTCCTATTAATCCTCCATCTTTAGCAGGACAAGTCTTTATCTTGAAAACCACAAACTATTTTACAAAATGGGTTGAAGGTGTCTTTCTTAAACATTCAATAGATGAGCAGGTGATTTCTTTCCTTGAAAATAATATTTTTTCCATATTTGGTCTTCCTTTGGAAATTTTTACAGACAATGGTCCCACTTTTATTTCTGCTAAGCTGACCCAGTTTTTAGCTAGGTTGGGGGTTAAAAATTTTACCTCATCAACTTATTATCCCTAAGGAAATGGGAAGGCCCTTTGGGAAGATTGAACTACCACCAAGGTGAGCACTGGTTTCACTCCTTTCTATCTTGTTTATGGTCAAGAAGCCATTCTACCTACTGAGCTGGAGATTTCCTCCTTAAGTTTAATGCTAGAGGTCGAAGACTTAAATGCTTCTGATGTTTCTCAAATAATTAATGCACTCCTAGCTTTAGAGGAGCAAAGGACGTTTTCCTTGGGTAATATAAAGAGAAGATGTCATACTGTTAAAAAATATTTCAACAAGAGTGTTAAAGATGTCAAATTTAAAGTCAATGAGAAGGTACTGTTGTGGGATTCAGATCATGCTGATAGAGGAAGACATTCAAAGTTTCAAAAATTATGGCCGAGTCCTTTTAAGATTGCTTTTATCCTGGGTGCAAATTCTTATATTCTAAAGGACTTACAAGAGAAATTGTTTTCCTACAACATTAACGATTCCCACTTAAAACATTATGTGGAACCAGCTTGAAGAGCTTAGCGTTGTTTGGATTGTTTTGTATTATAGTAGTTTTCATTTCTTCTTTTACATTAGTAGTGTTTCATTTCTTCTTTACATTAGTATTTTTCCATTTCTGCTATTTCATTTTCTGTCATTTCATTTCTTTTTATTTCAATTTTGTTGTTTCATTTATGTTATGACATTTATTGCTTCTGTTCTTTTGACTTCAATTTTTGTCAAAAATAAAGTGTTGGATCAATTTTGCCACATCGACGCTTCTGCAAAGTATTGTTAGAAAATAACAATCAAGATTACACAACTGTCACGATGTTCCCCTTGAAGGCATCGTTGAAATTGTTATCTGCTTTCACTGTTGTTTTATGAGATAGTTGGTTTTATCCCGCTTCTGCTTTCCTTTTCTTCATTCATTTCTAGATTCAAAAGAGCAAGTTCAGAATTTTTTTTCTCCTTGAAGTCAAGAACAAATTTTAGTTGAATGATTATGCTCACAAGGATAAACCCCCTCATACTTTAACACTTTCCACATGAGTTATTCCCAAATTCATGGTCATTTTTCCATTAAATCTGCTCACTTCCCCCTGTTGCATAATCATTCTGATTTATATCTTATTGATTTGATGTTACTTGGTTTGCGAAACCAAAAATTCTAAGTTCTTAATCTGTTGGAAAAATATTTCCCTGTGGAGTCGCCAATTTGTTGACGATTAAATCATAACGATGAATTCCTCCCTCAAAGTATTGCTAAATCCCTATTATTTAACTATGCTAATAATATAATACTAGTAGGTGGGACCCCCTTGTAGACTAGAGGCACAAGGATAGACATATTATACATGTTTTGCATATTATACATGTTTTGCTGTTGTTTTTGATGATGCCTACATAGTCTTACATAGTTGAGAATGCAGTCTCGGTTTCATTTTGACATGATAACAGGTGGATGAAGCATTTTTGTGGAATGGTTTTTGTGATCCAAAACATCTTTTATGGTTATGAGGAGCATGCTATTTATAGTTTTTATGATTTAACCATGTCACTAATCATTGTGATCAATTACCTAGCCACATATGTGCAATAGATATTTTAGTGATATCATAATCAAAACAAAGAAGGAAAAACCTATGAAAAAAATCCTAAAGGGAAAGGAGTTATATGTTGAGCTATGATAAAGGATTATATGCAAATGGAAACGTTAAAACATGTTAGTGTTAGTCGTAACTACTATACTATTGTTGGTTAGTGGGCTATGTGAATTTCATTAGATTTGAATGGGGCGCATATAGAATTGCAATATGTATGATGGCATAGAATTATGACAAGGGTTATTGTGTAAATAATTTAGGTGGCGCACTATGCAATGAATATCAGCGTAGATTTCAAATAGTTTGGCATTGAATACATGGTTTAATTGATTGGTTAATGTAATGCTTGTTGGGTTGTCTCATACTTCGAATTGAATAGGCCAGGTGATGGAAGTGATGTGCATTTACTGCATGCCACTCCATATTCCCCCTATCGGCCATCACCCTATCATTGTTCCTTTGTTGCATTTTTTGGTCTATTGGTTGTGAAGCTTAACATTTCAAGATCTTTGAAGGAAGAAGGCTTGACCAACTCACCATTTAAGCATTTTTCTACAGTTATGATTCTTTTTCTCTCCATCTATGAGGTATTATTTGTTGTTTGAACAAATGATGGCTCAATAATGCTTGGATTCTGTGTGTTCCTGAGAATTTTGACTGTGTAGATGTGTGTTATATCTCTCTGTGATGACTGTAAAATGTTTCGGATTGCAAGAAAAAGAATTGGGTTTTTTTAAGTTGTGCATTGACTGGTTTCTCGGTCAATCTAATATTGTGATGGGTCTCTGTGGAATAATAAGTGAATGGTGGTACATATGTGGCACAGACCCTCGAACCCTCGGCTCGAGGTCCATGCAAGATCGATCTAAATCTTCCCTTTGAGTCTCTATTGACTCTTTGATTCCTCCTTGGGGAATACCACACACATACAATGGTGTTTTCCACAGGTCCTTATGAATTGAGCCCGCGTGAACAAACACTAGGCACCAACTCAAATCCTCTGACCCACAATGTGATCATGCCTTTTGTAAATTTAGAACTTCGGATCTAGCGACTTCATGAATCTTGTTGCTAAGTTTCTCGACCCTTCAACTATTGAAACCCGAAATGCTGATTCGCTGAAACGTCTGTCCGTGTCCTCCTCCACATCCGTATCGCATTTCACGATTTTGGTAATCTCAGAACAAAGACCCCTACCTCTTTTCCATGAAAGTGTCGAGATGCCAAACTCTGATATGTTCAACAAAGACTAGCTCCCCAACGAGTCTTTTTGCTGATTCAAAATCTCGCACTTCACGACTTCGTTAATTCTAATGCAAGACTTCTGGCTCTCCAACCTACAAAACCCCGAAACAGTCAATGAAGGTTTGAATTCGTATGGTGACAAGTACGCCACCTATTCACTTCACTGTCCTCTATCTCTGACGTGAATTCTCTGTCCCTTCAAACCTCCGAACTCTAAAATGAGACTTCACAAGAGGTCTGACGGCTCTCGTTGGATTGGAAATAACGACCCTACTTCTCCTGAGCTTATAAATATAAAAACACTCGCCGTAACTCCCCTTGCTCCTCTGCAAGATCTAATGACTCTCATAACTTCACAAATTCTCCTCGGAGAATTATGTCCGCTCGTTCCTTCCTTGACAACTTCTGCAAAATGAACAAAATGTTCCTTCGACAGAACTGATCCACCTGCAAAACAACTCCACTTCATCTCCCTTTGAATACTTCAAAGGCACTAACCCTCCTGAGCTATCTTCACAAACTCGAGTCTTCAAGAAGACTCCTGCACGCACTCCTTGTGACAATCCTTCAAATACTTCTAAGTATTTGATTCTTCAACTCTGTGCACCCTCCAACAGTAGCAGTCCTTCAACTCTTCAACCTTAGTTGATAAGTTATAAGGTCTTGACCATCCTGTAGACACATTGCACGACTTCTGTTCTTCACCTGCACTTTGTTGGAATTGAGAACAACGGTATCTCTCCTGAGCTTTCAGAGATAAACTCTAAACCTTGTCAATGCACACCCTACGGATGCTTTCACTGCACTCCTTGCAGGAACTCTCACTCAGGTTGAGAAACAATTTAAACTCATTCTCTCTCTCTCTCAGACTTCAATCATTCAACATGAAATCATACATACACAGCATTAAAGCAATTTCATAACAGAGAGAGTAAACAACCATAAGCATATCATTCAGCATGTATACACAGAAAGTATCATAACACCATGAGTCTGATTCAAAGCTTCATATATTAATTCAAAGCTTCTGTACATGGGTTCTTCCTCTCAACTCTCTGCTTTAGCTCAATGCTCAATGATACAATTTATAATAATTGCTACAATGATACAAGGGTGAGGGTGTCTATAGTTGTTTTCCCTCCTACTCTCTAAAACTGTCTAATCTTCATTCAAACCTACCTACTTTCATTAACTACGCATAAATGCCTCTACCTACTATAGATGAGAGTGAATCGCTCATGATCTATTTACAATATGCAAGTACACTTCATATTAACTATTACATTTAATATCCTCTCATTTAAACTTTCAAAAACATTTCAACATGTGCAAAAATGCATTGGCGCTCTTCCGAGCTGCCTTCTACCTTCACGCTCGCTTGGCTGCTTACGATGCTCTTTCATCATACTCCCTCTCTTGAAAAGTTTCATGAACTCCTATTCATGAGCTATTGCATGGTCTGTCCATGCTTCATCTTCCCAACTAGCATATTCAACTGGATGTCCCTTCCATTTGACCAAGTATTCAAAATACTCTTTCCTTCTAGTCTTCCTGCTAATTCTCTTGTTAAGTATACTTTCCATCTGTGGATTTTCAGCTACAGGCATTTGTTTTGTCCACTGAATTTATGCCTGTTCATCCTCTGCTCCTTCTTCTTCATCTTTGTAAGGGTACAAATCTAATATGTTGAATATCGGTGAAATTTCGACCCCATTGGGTAATTCAATCTCATATGCATTTGCCCCAAATTTCTTTATGACCCTGCATGGTCCAATCTTTTTCATTTTCAGTTTATTATATGTTCCCCTTGGGAACCTTTCCTTCCTCATATGTGCAAGAATCAGATCACCAAATTCAAATTGAAGTTCTCTCTTGTGTTGATCTTCTCTGTGCTTGTACGCTTGATTTGAATTCTGCAATCGTTCCTTAACTCAGTTATGAAGCTCCTTCATCGCTTCTGTGAAATCCTCCACACTAGCACTCCTGAATTCAGTTTGTTCTGAATCTTTTAATTCAAAAAATCCTCTTGGATGCATTCCATATACTATTTGGAATGGACTCTGCCCTGTTCTTTTGTTGAATGAGTCATTGTAAGCAAATTCCGCCTGTGGTAGAATGTGATCCCACTAACTGTGGTGTTCAGTCACTAGGCTCCTCAGCAAATATCCTAATATTATATTCACAACTTCTGTCTGCCCATCCATTTGAGGATGATAAGCTGAGATAAAATATAAACTTGTCCCTATCTTCTTCCACAAAGTCCTCCAGAAATGTCCAACGAACTTGGTATCCCGATCTGAAACTATACTTCTTGGTAGGTCGTGAAGTCTAACGACCTCTTTGAAAAATAGGTTCGCAATATGAGCTGTGTCACTGGTTTTCTGGCATGGTATGAAATGTGCCATCTTTGAAAATATATCTACCACTACAAAGATTGAATCAAATCCTCTTTGTGTCCTTGGCAGCCCTAATACAAAATCTATGCTCACTGCATCCCATGACCTCTCTGGTATGGGTAATGGCTGATATAACCCTGTGTTTTTCCTTTTCCCTTTTGTGTGCTGACAAATCTTACATCTATCCACAAATATCTTAACATATTTCCTCATCCTTGGCTAAAAATATGAACCATTCAATTTTGAGAACGTCTTATCATGATCGAAATGTCCGACCAATCCTCCACTGTGTTTTTCCTTCAACAGATTCTCCCTCATGGAACATTTCGGAATACATAACTGATTGGCCTGAATAATAATCTGTCTTGGATCATATATTCGATCCATTGGCTTCTATCCCTGATAATTGGATTCTCAGATGGCTCATACACTTCTCTAAAATCTGGGTCATCCCTGTACATTTCTTTGAGGTTATCAAAACCCAAAGTTTTGACTCTAAATTCTTGCATAAGAAAACATTTCCTGCTCAAAGCATCAACAACTTTGTTAGCAGTTCCAGAAATATTTTTAATCACAAAAGTAAAATTATGCATGTATTCAACCCATTTAGCATGCTTTTGGTTCAACTTGTCCTATTGAGTCACGAATTGCAAAGCATGATTATCGTTGTACAAAACAAACTCTTTAGGAACCAAATAGTGTCTCCATTTCTTCAGTGCTTGTATGATTGCATATAATTCTTTTTCATATGTGGAGTATTTAACCTTCACTTCATTCAGTTTTTCACTGAAATATGCGACCAGTCTATCGTCTTGGCTCAAGACCACTCCAATTGCAAACCCACTAGCATCACACTTGACCTGGAATGTCTTGCTAAAGTCTAGCAAAACCAAAATTGGTTGTTCTGTGATCTTCTTCTTTAGCAGATCAAAACTCTTCTCTGCTTCTTCTATCCAATGAAAAGATTTATGTCCTTTCTTCACTGTATCCATCATCGGTGCACTAATCCCACTGAAATTTCAGATGAATTTCCTGTAGAAACTAGCTAATCCATGGAAGATTTGAACTTCAAACAAACCTTTTGGTGATGGCCAATTCTTAATCACATTCACTTTATCTGGATCCATCTTTAACTCATTTGCAGAGATAACAAAACCCAAATCAATGAGTTATGTCCTCATAAATGATGATTTCTTCATGTTAATCAACAATTTCTCTTGCTGTAATCTCCTCATCACTGTAGCTAAATTCTTTAAGTGTTCTTCTTCTGTCTTGTTGAAAATCAGTATATCATCAAGATATACGATGACAAATTTTCCTATGAAATCCTTAAGGACTTCATTCATCAATCTCATGAAAGTACTGGGGGCATTTGTTAAGCCAAATGGCATAACAATCCACTCATATAGCCCTTCATTCATCTTGAATGTTAACTTCCATTCATCACCTTCTCTCATACGAATTTGATGATATCCGCTTTTCAAATCAATCTTTGAAAAGAACCTTTCTCCACTCAAGCAATCCATCAAATCATCCATCCTTGGCAATGGAAACCTATATATTATGGTAATCTTATTGATCACCCTCGAGTCCATACACATCCTCCAACCTCCATCTTTCTTTGGGCTGAGCACTATTGGAAAAACGCATGGACTCAAGCTCTCTCTAACCAATCCTTTGTCCATTAAATCCTGGACCTGTCTCTTGACTTCTTCATTCTCCTGCGACATCAACTTGTACGCTGCTTTGTTTGGTAAACTGGATCGAGGAATAAGATCAATGTGATGGCTATACTCCTGATCGGTGGAAACAAACAAGGTAGTTCATCCACTACTATATCAACAAACTCTTCCATCAACTTCTAGATTTCCTCTGGTAAATCATCTATCCTGGTACTGGTCAAAACAATTTTAGGCTTCTTGACCACAATAAATTATGTGTCTTCCTTATTCTTAACCTCCGTAAGAAATTCCTTCCCACTCATGAGAAGTACAGTGTTGCTCACCTCTGGTTTCATTTCTTTATCCTTAATCGGCAACAACATGTGAGTTCTCCCATTCTTCTCTAGGGTGTATGTGTTCTTTCTCCCATCATGAACCACATTTCTATCATATTGCCATGTTCTACCCAACAATATGACAAATATCCATGGGAATGACATCACATAATATTTCATCCTTATATCCTCCTATTTTAAATTCAACTAAACATTGTTTAGTGACATTCACCCGATGTCCTTTTTGTAGCCACAAAACTCAGTATGGGCTTGGATGTATGATAGTCTCCAGCTCCAGATTTTCTACCATCTCTGTAGAAATGAGATTGTCTGTTCTACCACTGTCCATGATGACTTTTCATACCCTGTCTTTGGTCTTGCAAGCAGTCCGAAACAATCTATTTCTTTGGGTTGGATTCTCCTCCTCTTTCTTTGGCTTCAAGAGAACTTTTCTCATCATTAAGGATCTTCTGCCCTCAGCATCTTCTACCTCAACATTCCATATTTGTTCTTTGGAAATGTAAGTATCACCACCTTATTTCTTTCTATCTGGACATTCATAAGATTTATGTCCATTTTTCCCATAGACAAAGCATTTCACTTCACCGCTTCTTCCTCTTCCTCTTCCTCTAGTACAAGGAAAAGTATTTCTATTGGCATGCTGCCCTCTCTGTGAGCTTCCTCCTCTCTCAGGTTGAGTTTGAGGTTTCTTCCCCTCTTCTTTAGACTTCTGATTTCTGTCTTGGGAAATTTCTTTGCCTCTGGCCTGACTTCTAGCTCGGCCTCTTTGACCTTGCTTTCGGCTCAGCTTCTCTTCAGCTTTTAGAGCCATCTGATAAGCATCCTCCACATTTCAAATGATCATCATTCTCATCTCGTTTTAAATGTCGTATCGTAGACCTTTCATGTATCTGGAAACCTTTTTATCATTTCTTTCCCGATGACCTGCCCTGATGTTTATCTTGTAGAACTCTTCAGTGTATTCCTTAACTGACATCAGCTTCTGTCTCAAATTTTGCATCCTCTGAAACAGAGTGATTTGATAATCCTTGGGTATGAATTTGGCTTTCATCTTCGCAACCATTCTATCCCAACTCTTGATTTTCTACTTTCCTTTGCAACATCTGTCAGCTTGCAGTTCATCCCAACACAATGTTGCATTCCCTTTAAGTCTTGTGACAACATGTTTGACTTTCTTGTCTTCCTCGACATCCTCATAGTCGAAGTATTTATCCAGAGTTCTTATCCAGTCTAGAATCTCTTCAACATCCAAGTTTCCCTCATATACTGGAATTTCCATTTTTTCTCTAGCACCTATCCTTGCAACAACCTTGAATAAGTGTTCATCCACAGTATCCTCAACTGCAACTTCTCCTTTGTGTCCAGCTTCATTTTCACTTTCAGCCTTGCTGATATCCCCAACGTCGACTGTGCGCCTCTATGATGTCTCCATGGCATCAAGCCTAGCACATAGTTTGCGTATTTCCCTTTCCACTGCTGGATCAGTGATTGCCATTGGCCTATCTCTTCTCCTTGGTGGCATGGCTGTAAAATCTCTCCCTACTATAGAAAGAAAAGAACTGTTATGCACTTCTAATACCACAATGATGTGTACCAAATTTCTCTTCTTCCTTTTCGCTTTCTTTGTCTGAAATATATAAACAGAGTCAAGCTCTGATACCACAACTGGCACAGACCCCCAAACCCTCGACTCTAGGTTTGTGCAGGATCGATCTAAATCTACCCTTTGAGTCTCTATTGACTCTTTGATTCCTCCTTGGGGAATCCCACACACATACAATGGTGTTTTCCACAGGTCCTTATGAATTGAGCCCACATGAACAAACACTAGGCACCAACTCAAATCCTCTGACCCACAATGTGATCATGCCTTTCGCAAATTCAAAACTTCGGATATCGCAACTTCGCGACTGCTGTTTTCAAGTTTCTTGACCCTTCAACTGCCGAAACCCAAAATGTTGATTTGCCGAAATGTTTGGCCACATCCTCCTCCACAGCCGTATCGCGTTTTGTGATTTCAGGAATCTCAGAACAAAGACCCCTACCTCTTTTCCGTGAAAGTGCCAAGATGCCAAACTCCGATATGTTCAACAAAGACTAGCTCCCCAACGAGTCTTTTCGCCTATTCAAAATCTCGCACTTCACGACTTCACGAATTCTGATGCAAGACTTCCAACTCTCCAACCTACGAAATCCTGAAATAGTAAATGAAGGTTTGACTTCATCTGGCGACAAGTATGCCACCTGTCCTCTTCCCTGTCCTTTATCTCTGATGTGAATTCTTTGTCCCTTTAAACCTCCGAACTCTGAAATGAGAGTTCACAAGAGATCCAACCGCTCTCGTTTGATTGGATCTAACAACCCTACTTCTCCTAAGATTATAAATAGAAAAACACTCTCCGTAACTCCCCTTGCTCCTCTGTAAGATCTAATGACTCTCGTAACTTCACAAATTCTTCTTGGAGAATTTTGTCCGCTCGTTCCTTCCTTGACAACTTCTGCGAAATGAAAAAAATATTCCTTCGATGGAACTGATCCACCTACAAAACAACTCCACTTCATCTCCCTTTGAATAATTCAAAGGCACTAACCCTCCTGAGTTTTCTTCACAAACTCGAGTCTTCAAGAAGACTCCTACACGCACTCCTTGTGACAATCCTTCAAATACTTCTAAGTATTTGATTCTTCGACTCTGTGCACCCTCCTGCAGTAGTAGTCCTTCGAATCTTCAACCTTAGTCGATAAGTTCTAAGGTCTCAACCAGCCTACAGACACCTTGCACGGCTTCTGTCCTTCACCTGCACTTTGCTGGAATTGAGAACAACGGTATCTCTCCTGAGATTTCAGAGATAAACTCTGAACCTTATCAATGCACACCGTGCGGATGCTTTCATTGCACTCCTTGCAGGAACTCTCACTCAGGTTGAGAAACAATTGAAACTCATTCTCGCTCTCTCTTAGACTTCAAGCATTCAACATGAAATCATACATACACAACATTAAAGAAATTGCATAACAGAGAGAGTAAACAACCATAAGCATATCATTCAGCCTGTATACACAGAAAGTATAATAACGCCATGAGTTTGATTCAAAGCTTCATATATTAATTCAAAGCTTCTGTACATGGGTTCTTCTTCTCAACTCTCTGCTTCAGCTCAATGCTCAATGATACAATTGATAATAATTGTTACAATGATACAAGGGTGAGGGTGTTTATAGTCGTTTTCCCTCCTACTCTTTAAAACTCTCTAATCTTCATTCAAACCTACCTACTTTCATTAACTACGCATAAATGCCTCTACCTACCACAGATGAGAGTGAATCGCTCATGATCTATTTACAATATGAAAGTATGCTTCCTCTTAACTATTACATTTAATATCCTCTCATTTAAACTTTCAAAAACATTTCAACATGTGCAAAACTGCGTTGGCGCTCTTCCCAGCTGTCTTCCGCCTTCATGCTCGCTTGGCTGCTTACGATGCTCCTGCATAAATATCACAAGATCCAATCTTGGGTGGCCCTAATATTAATATATGCCTATATGGTTGTGGGTTGATACAAGTTATATCTTGGCGTTATGTCAAAATGATGTTTGCGTACTCACTGGTGTTTCTGTCAAGCTGTTTGGCTCTTAAGTAATGGGTGGAGATGTTATATATCTGTTTTTTTTAATAACTTCAACCATTCAATTAAACTTTGCCTCTCCACTGCTAGTGTTAAACGCACTATGTGCACTACTTTATTATCTTCTTGTCTTTTCTATCCTCAGGTGTTGATCATGGGTCCCATCCATGACTTGGAGTAATAAGAAGACTCTGTGGCTCACTATTGTGTCTTTTTCGAAAGGTATTTTTGCATCTAGTTGATAAGTCTCCAAAGACCTCCATCTCTCTGGGTTATGGTTAAAATATGAATACCCTCTTGATTGTCTCCCTACATTTGATTGTGATAGAGCCTGATTTGATTTCCATTTGTCTTTGCTCCCTTTGGGCAACTTCTAGGTTGTCAAATATTGTCTTATCAGTGGAATGGTTATGGAGGTTTTTCATCGAGTCTCTGTCTCGTCCTTCTATGATAAAATTGGTTGAAAAATTACAAATGGAAATAGGAACTTGTATACATTCGAGAGCTATCTTACTTTCATTATGGTTTCACTCACTGTGTTTTACCAGCGTGGTTTTGATTGCATATGGAGACACCTGTGTGGTTTTGATTGCATATGGAGACACCTGTGTGGTTCTTGCTAGGCCCACTCAGGGTTATGGCCATTTTTAAAAATGATGCCTGTGTGTAATGGGTTATGTTCACTTCATATATATTATTGGATCATTGTATATATTACCAATGGTTTTAAGAGGAAGTTATATCCACAGTGATAAGGCTCTGGTTTTATGTTTTGCTTGACTGTTGTTTCATTACAAGATCTTGTCGATTGATATGATGAAGACTGTGTATAATTGGGCATGCTTTGAAGTTTTTTTGCGTTTTAAAAGAAGACCTATGTATATTTAAAATTGGGCACGATTGTAAATTGGTAGACAGTGGATGTTGATTATTATCGTGTTGCATTATGGTTTATCAGGGATAGAGGTCAAGCATATTGTTGTGCGTTTTTTTTTAAATTCTTAAAAGGAAGGAAAATAAATAAAAGATCAACGCTTTATTAAAGACTGTGGAAATGGAAAGTTTGTTTTGTTTATAAGTTATGATTGCACATAATATTATGAATTGAGAAATTATGGGAAATTTAAATATTGGAACAACAAACAATTTGGTACACAATTAAGAAACAATGAATGTTGGTGCTTTTTGGATTGATTTTAATATAGAGTTATGATTATTGATTAGTTAATTTTTTTTATGAACAATATCCATTATTTTCCCTGTCATTACCTCACTTTTTCTCACATCATGAATATCCTCACATTCCCAGATTCACTTTGCACGCCCTGTTCTTAAAATTAAATGGAAACTTTGTATTACAACAATTAAAGAATGACACAGAGATGGATCACAGTTGATATGATTTGTTAACATAATTGATTGTTTAAATGATTTGTTGAGCAGTAATCATGTTCTACTCTCTTTCATTTTATCACTTTTTACGCTTAATACCACCCCCTCAGATATCCCATAACCCTTATTCACCTCCTACTCATTGACAAGTATTAAATGATTTTTATGGATTGGATTGCATGGGTCTAATGTGTTGTTGAGCCAAACTTTGTTTCATATTTAAAGAGATTTCATGTATGGTTTTTTTAAGAAGTTAGTTTCTAATAAAGGCTGCATACAGGATGAGCTTCTTTAGCAGAGGAATTCATGGACGAAATAATAGGGGAAGAGGGAATTGGAACAGATGCCCTAAAAGGATAATATTTTCGATACATTTTGATGCAGATCCACAAGAGTTAAACCAGCTCTTCCAAGATGGATTTTTCAATTGAATTGGACAAGGGGTAGTCCAACCTAGGCCATAAAGGCCTCCCTTCTAGCCCCAGCATGTCCCTGGTATCCTTGTCCCCCCTCATGTCTCATTACAACCTGAAGTCCCTGAAAATGATGAATGTCAAAAGATTGTTCACTCAGCAGTCTCCCAACATCGTCGCTGGCCCAATTTGTCTCTAGCTACTCCTCCTCCACCTGTTAAACCAAATTTCCAAATTTCCCCTGCACACTCACCTATACAGTCTTCCCACGCAAGCAAGAGACTCAAAAACGAACCCCACCACACACACGATAAAGGAAAAGCTATTGCTGCCCCCTCCTCTCCCTCAAGTGATTCAACCAAATCCGTTTCATCTCGCATGCACGTGAGAGATGAATTATCTCATGTTATCAGTGAGATCAAGCCTAAAGGATCCACACAACCTAACGATAATTCATAAAAGTCAAAGGGAGATAACAACAACAAAGGAAAAATTTCCTCCCAAAGTGGAAAATATGGTTTTTGAGTATATTTTATCATTGATTGTTGAGAACAGTTGACTGCTGAAGTTTTTGGACAACATACTATTTTTTGAATATTTTGGATATGGTTTAAAATATCATTGATATTAATTTTCAAATTATGAGAATGATGATGAGAGCCACAAGGAGTGATATGTTTGATTGATTGTATAGTTGTGTTTATTTTTGTTAAGAAAGCAAAGGGAGTCACAAGGAATCCCACCTACTAGTTATTATTTATTAAAGACCCTTATTATTATTATATTAATTCTTCCCCTAAATGAAAAGTTAGTTGAGTTTTAGTTAACTTAACTAAAAGATGTAGTTGAACTACTTCAACAAATTTTGATTGCTTAAAGGCAAAAAGAGAAGGAAGAACAAGGGGAGAATAGAGGGAGAAATCATACTAAGGTCTTCTCTTGAGCTTTATTGAGATAGTTCAGTTTTAATTCATTCTTTAATTCATTAAAAGCCTAATTCTCTTTTATGACAACACGGTCCTATTGTAGAAAACAAGATTCAAGGCTGAATTACATAATTCAGACACTTGTTTTTCAGAGGTGTTGATCTATCTTTGATAGTCTATGTAGAATTGTCTATTTATGAATTAAATTTCATGACTGATAAAGGATATTGTACGGAGTCGAGTGGGAAACAATCTATGGCAAGCTGATCCATCTTTTAAAGTTCAATTTTTTTACTTTCTGTTAGAAGTCCTTTTGTATGGTTTTCATCAGGGACATCTAAGTTTGACTTTGGTCCAAAATCCCTTAGGGATTTTTGTAAAGAGAACGATTCTTTTGATTTCTTGGAATGAAATAAGCGATTTATGTTCTGTCTCATATGTGTTAATATGTGACTTGGTATTTTTTCTTTTGTCTCCACATTTACTTTTTCATCTGTTATAGTCAGAAAATTATATAAAATTGTTGAATTTTACAATAACCTTTTATTTATAAAAAATCAGCCTAAGCCCTTGTAACTAATACTTGTGGATTAGGAAACAAATTTTGAGGCTATAAACATAAGGGGAAGATGAAGAGGATCATACAGAAGTAGAAGAACAAGCTCAACAAGTGCCTCCAAAGACACCTAGCAAATGAGTATAGAAGAATCATCCTTTAGATCAGATTATCAGAAACAAAGATGCAGGAGTTGAGACTAGAAGAAGAATATGTCCTAACACTCTTATCTACGATTGAACCAAACAATTTTGAAGAGGCTAGGAAGGATGAATTCTGGAATAAGGCCATGGATGAAGAATTGGATCAAATAAAGAAGAATGACACTTGAGAATTGGTTCCAAGACCAAAGAATAAGAATGTGATTGGCACAAAGTGGGTTTTCAGAAATAAATTGAATGAAGATGGACAAGTTACAAGGAACAAATCTAGATTGGTATGTAAAGGATACGCATAGGTTGAAGGAATCGACTTTGAAGAGACATTTTCCTCAGTTGCCAGAATGGAAGCAATCTGATTGATTTTATCTTATTCATGCTCCAAGAATATTAAAATGTATCAGATGGACGTGAAATCATCTTTTCTGAACGGGGAACTTGAAGAAGAAGTCTGCATTGAACAACTAGAAGGATTTCAGTTGTCAGAGAACACAATATGTGTGTAAATTGAAGAAGGCCTTGTATGGTCTAAAAGAAGCTCCTAGAGCATGGTATTCTAGACTAGATAAATATCTACAACATGCAGGGTTCAGAAAACGAAGTGCATACAACAACTTCTACATCAAGGTAACTCAAGATAACAATTTATTAATTGAAGTTTATGTTGATGACATTATTTTTGGGAGAACTGATGACAGGTTAAGCCACAAATTTTGCAAAGGATATGGATAATGAAATTCAAATGTCAATACTTGGAGAATTATCCTTCTTTCTGGGTCTTCAGATATTTCAAAGCAACCAAGGAATTTTTATTTCTCAAACTAAGTATATCAGAGAAATGCTAAAGAAGTTCAGAATGGAAGATTGCAAACCAGTTACCACTCCTATGTAAACCAGTTGCAAGTTAAGAAAATATGATGATTCAAAGTCTACAGACTAGAGGAAATACAGGTTAATGATTGGTAGCTTACTATATGTGAAAACATCCAAACCATATGTAATGCAGGTAGTTGGACAGGTGGCACAATTTCAAGCAACACCAAAGGAATCACATGTATTAACAGTGAAGAGGATTTTTAGATATCTCAAAGGAACATAAGAGTTTGGATTATGGTATCCAAAAGGAAAGGAGCTATCACTTATTTCCTATATAGATGCAGATTAGGTAGGTTGGATTGATGACCGATGAAGCACCAGTGGAGCAGTGTTCTACTTGAGTGAGTGTTTAGTATCTTGGCTAAGAAATAAACAATCATCAATATCTTTATCTACAACCGAAGAAAAGTATATTGCAGTAGCAGGAAGTTGTACACAGGTTCTATGGATGAAACAAAATCTGAAAGATATACAGGCTGAGTATGATGAGCCCATTCCAATCTATTGTGACAATACAAGCACCATCAGTATCTCAAAGAACCCGGTGATGCACTCCAAGAAAAAACACATTCCAATCAAGTATCACTTTCTATGGGAATAGGTTGCAGAGAAGAACATTAGAGTTGAATATGTGGGAACAAAAGAACAAGTGGAATACATCTTTACAAAACCGCTTCCACGGGAAGCCTTTGAGTATCTTCGCCAGAGACTCAGAGTAATTTCTACTCCAAAATGAATACTTTTGAATGCTTATCTTATATGTCTTAGATTTAAACAAGGAAGCACCATAACGAGGACAGTTCAAGTTGGGATATCAGTTTCACAAAGAGTTCATTCAGGGGGAGAAACCCCAGATGGAAAGATACCTTTGCCATTGATGACAAAGGGGGAGAGATTTATCAGATGAAAAGATAAATTCTTGGAGAAAGAGAATAGAGGCATGGTTCCAGGGGGAGCGATGGTCACAGGGGGAGCATGAGTGACATGACTTCAGTATTACATCCGAGTGTTTCCATCAATGCCAAAGGGGGAGATTGTTGATTAATTGGGTTGGTGGTCATTAATGTCAACCCTTAAAGAAATTCTGGTAGTGAATTCCGGTAGTACAAAGGTTTGGGTGATGGAACCAAGTTTGTTTGAAGGATAATGGTATGAGTTTTGATATATTTGAAAGTAATACTATTATAGATGGATATTACATGTCATTCCATTTTTGGTGGTATGTGGAACTTCACACAACTCCTCACGGTTATAGAGTTATGGCCATGTGAAGTTGGAGAACCCTCATGAGTCATCTATAAGCCCCAAAAGGTCAAAGTAATCAAAGTGTTTGCAAATAAGAAATTATTTAAATAATAAAGTGAAGTGATGAGTGTACGATAAATCAAAGAGGATGCAAAAGAAATTATTTAAATAATAAAACTAATGGAGAAATTACTAATTATGGAAAGTGGTTAAGTTAAGTGGACAAGTGGTTATAAGTGGGTTAACCCTAAAATACGGAAAGTGGGTTAAGATGGTTAGAAGGTAATCCCTTGAGGAAGCTACATGAAAGTATAAATAAGAGGCAATGGTCTCTCATTTAATCACACTTGAACACATTGAATATCTATTGTTGTGTAAGGCTTATTGCAAGTACTCATTGATACATCTGAAGTTGTGAAAGTGTGAGGTAGCACGAAGGGTTGACGACGAAAGTTTCAGAATTACAACGAATACTAAAAAACCCTAATTTTTGAGGTGTACATGGGCTAAAAATGTATTAGGGTGCATACATACACAGGCTGGCAATGTATTAGGGCACATACATGAGGGTAAATCCATAGAAACTTGATAAGATGAAGATGCTAAGGTTCTTGGTTCTGAGATCAAGCTCCTAGGAAGCTCTACAGTGATCAGATACATCAGATCTATTCATTGGTTCAAAAGGTATGTCTTATTTACATGAGTAGTTGGATTTTGATGTATGCATGAGAAATGGTTAATGGATATTTGAGGATTCTCCCTAGAGAGACTAGTGGCTGCATGGGATCTTCTGTATAAGTTAGATCTACAGAAATACAGTGCTGGTATAATCAATATTTATCATTGATACTTCTTGTTAGATTTGAGGCACATCTTGTATTTCTTGGCATATGGCTAAGGATTTTTTGGTACATGGTTGAGATATTGAGTTTGTGAAGTGGTTGATGTATGGAGAGGTTGAATATCAGAAAGGGTTTGATGTCTAGATCATGTGAGGGTTATTATACTTGTTCATGATTACACACACTTATGGCACATGAGTAGAGAGATATATAGATGCTTTGGGTAAAGGTTATGTATGAGGATTCATGCATAGGGTACAATTATAGTATGGATAGAGTGACAGGTTGCATATCTATGTGAAAGAAGCTGCAGAGGATCATAATTTTTTAGAAGAAATAAAACCCTAGTTTTCAGAAGGTATACACAGGCTGCATAATAGACATGACACATACATACATAGGCTATTGTATAGATAGGGCGCGTAGATACGCATGTTTCATAACTATAGGTCACATATCCCTAGTTTTAGAAGGCATACACATGATACATAATAGAAAATATGTGTACATACACAGGTTTTTGTACGGATAGGGTGCATACATACACATTTTCCAAAACTATAGGTCATGTATTTGTTGTATTTTGTTCAGTTCAGGTACAGGTTGATTGCAGGGATGTAGTACAGGTTGGCTGCAGGTCAGTGGTACAGGTTGGTATAGTTGTAGAGTGGTATATCTCACAGTGATAGTGTGACAGTGGTTCCATCATTTTATTTCTATGTCAGGGCGGTTGGACGGGGAAAGGACATGTAGTTGTAGCCACCTTCCGGTTGTATTAAGAGAATATAGGGGGTTGTAGCCTCCTTCTGGTTGTAGCCAATGAATTGGGGAGTTGGATATTCCCTTAGGTTGTAGCCTAAGAAAATAGGGGGTTGGATCCTCCTTGCAGTTGCAGCTGGAAAGCAAAGGAAGTTGGTGCTTCCAATGAATGCAATTCTTAAAGACATATAAGAAAAAGAATTATGTGGTTTTCTCCCGCTTTGGGTTTCCACGTAGAAACACTAGTGTACCATGTATGTGTATGATTTCTCATTTTTTCATTGTTTATTTACTCTACAACTATTGGATGATAATGCTACATTGATATAACACTTTCATTTTATGGTTAAAATGATTAAATTGCTCTATTACTAATTCACCCCCCTGTCAATAATCCAACAATTTCACAATAGGACAAGACGATCAGTTTGAGACAATTACCAACCGATTCCGATGGTGGAATCACTAGGGCACAATTTTCTAGTAGCAGAGCGGCACATTCCCTAAGGGGGATCCATCCAAGGTCCAGACACACCAGAAAAGTGGTCGGACAATCACCAGGTCTGAGAGGCTGAGTAGGGCACACTATTTGGGACAGTTTCCAGGCAATTCTGAGAGGTTTATCCACCAGGGAGAACTTTTTAGACATACATCAGTTGTCGTATGAGCTGTCATAGCCTGCAACAAATCTTCATCACATCCTTTGCATTCCACAATATTCTTCTAGTATCAGGTATTATTGTTTTAGTTGCTATTGTATTCCGGATAATATCCTTTTGTCATTTGATCTAGCCGAGTGATTTATTTTACTCAGCCGCATTTGGCATTGTACTCACAAAGATATCATAATCTAACATTTTCCATATTTTGTCTCATTTATTATCTATACATTCATTTATATGCTACAACAATGAATTATCTATAGTAGACATATCCAATTAACAATATTTCCCAGACTAGCCAAGTCAAGAACATTAGAAGGATGTACTACGATACGTGAGGGAGTGCATGACTTGTTAGCAGAACAATACAAAAATGACACACCCAATAGGTTTACTCCAACCACTACCCATTCCAAAGAGGAAACGGGAGAGCATTTCCATGGATTTCATTCTAGGGTTACCAAAATTCTTTGGAAGGAACTGTATTTATGTGGTGGTATATAGGTTGATCAAATATGCACACTTTTTTTCCATTCCTTCAGACTACAATGCATCTCAGGTGGTAGATATCTGTTGATACTGAGAGGGGGGTGAATTAGTATCAAGTATAATTTAAAAACTTTTTCAACTTATACTTAAACCATTCAACTATATCTAATGAGCAATGAATAATAGTATAAGAGTTACACCAATACACCATAATACACCATGCACAATATATGAGAAATAATCAATAGTTATTGTTCAAGGGAAGTAATGACTTCCAAAGGT